>JASDDO010000006.1:151654204-151941704 GCA_030015575.1 Agapanthus africanus
CTTCTTCTTCATCTTCAACCATCTCATGAGTTGAGAATCATGAAGATAAAGAGAAAGAAAAATACTAGAATACTCACACACAGTAAGCATCCTAGATTAGAAACCTAGGATCTTTAGTTACTTCATTGATGGAGTTGAAGCTTGAAATTGGTTCTCTCGGGTGGATCGTCTTCGGCAAAGGAGGACCGGCTTACAAGTGCGATCCCGGAGCTCTTAAGAGCATGCTGGAGTCCAACCTAATTGGAGCAAATGAAGACGCTACAAAGGTTGTGATTTCTACCCTTTAGTTGTTCTAGTTTTAGGTGTTTGGTTTAGAATCTTGGGTTTAAGTTTCTAGTGCCTTGAAAATTTTTGTTTTCGGATTCTTCATTTGCCACAGGTTAGCGGCAAGGGAACTAGGAACTTTCACAAGCTCTAGCTTCACACAAGATAGACTAGTGAAACAACTTATGAACAAAACTTGCTAGGAATTGATCACAAGAGATGTAGTGTTAGTTATCTCTAGATTTTCTCTCTTTTTCTTTTTCTAACTTGGAAGCTAAAAACTCAAGAGAAGAGAGAAGAAGCAAATGAGTAGTGTATGAATAATAATAAACCATACATCTCAACACTTTTCCTTGATATTATTTCTTTTGTATATGTGGGTGGAATTATAACTCCCAAGTGTGAGTCACAAGTCCACACACATCTACTAGCATCCAAGATGAGAAGATAAACAGGGATGGACACACACACACACACACATACAAAACTACTTGTTTTCAAAATTAAGCTTGAACCACTCGTTTCGAAATCACTAGATTCCTTCAAAAGATATCAATTTCAATACGTTAAGGGTTTTTTTTTCTTCCAAAAAACCAACCGTAGCCCTCCATCATTTCAGATTAGTATTGCTTAGTATTCATGCTACATTTGTTGACCTTGTTAAGGCGTAGTGTACGGTAGCTAAGTAATACTTTTCTGCCATATTGAGATGCGATTAGGTAGGACAATCGCATAGCCTTATTGACCTTGTTAAAGGATTATGCAGATGGGTTTATACTAATCAAGATAATGACAGGTTGAACTTGACAAGCGGCTTATGATTTGTTTACCTTGTTAAGGTCATAGGTCATTAGGGGTAAAAACTATATTGGGAGTTTCAAATATAAGGGAAACTTGTAAGGTGTGTGCATACCTTCTGAAGTATGGCGACTTGAGTGGCTTCCATCAAAGTCATCACATGATGATTGTTGGGTCTCGATTCCAACTGTGAATAGGAATACTTCCGGGAGATTTTCACTTTACAACTAGCTAACCCATTAGGTGTCTAAAAAGGTGTTAACGAGGTTATGCCTTTGCAGAAACAGGGTTATTTAATTAGGTCCGTGCGAAAGTACGGGGAGCCTCCCTCGGAGTACTAACACATGTCTGGCTGAATGGTTAGCAAACTTGTAGAGTGTACATGCTCCCGAGTAGTTCTCCTTTTAAGGTTTGAAGAAGAATTCGAGAAAACAGTGGGAGCCATCCTTATTAGATAAATTAAAAATCAATCTAATCTTGTAAGAGCGCACACTAAGTGTTCCTTTTCTCTCTCTCTCCAGGTTGCAACCATGTCAGGCCTTAATCAAGATAATAAATTGTATGAGTTGACCGAACCAGCTTATTACATTGTGTTGGATATAGTGCCCTCAAGGCAATTATTGTAATCACAGGCAGACGATTATGATGATTGAGGGAGGACCTATACGGGTAGAACAGTCTTATTCGAGATGATAGTATGCTATTGTACACACCAGAATATTATATTTAATACCGTCCATTCTTCTGCTCGTTTGTTTATAGCCAGGTGCTTTTGATCTGTGTTTGCTACATGATTACAGGTTACAGGTTCACAGCCCAAAATAACGCAAATCACGCAAAATCTCTACAGTTATGACAAAATCTAGAACATCTGCTAAAAACAGATAAAATCCGGGTTTCGGTTATCCACACCCGTCAAGTGCCGCTTACCAGTACAAGGGACAAGATCCAGCAATGGTCATTCATGTCTGGGACAAGCACAGAGCATGAGGGAGGCAACATAAAGATGAAGAGGTGTGCGGAGCTCGAGGGAGATCAAGGCCAAAAAGATTAAAAGAGTAGCCATTTTGGACTGTTGAAAATCTGAAAATATTTTGGAACCATTTTACAATTTTGAACTTGTCAAACAGAAGAACAAAGCAACACGAGGAGGCACAAGAAAAATGACGCACTAATTCCCAATAAGGGCGGCGGAATCGCGGCTAAATGGGGGGTTAGGCGGTGGATCCACCGCGCCTACGTGGTGTCTCACGACCAAATTTTAGGGGTGTTTTTCTAATTGTATTTGGGCTCATAATATGGCCCTAGGATTTCACTACTCTGCCTATAAATACTCCAGTTTTGAGCCAAGCCAAGGAGCCTTTTTCTTTTCCTTCGATTACTGTAGTTTAGTGTAGTTTCTTCTTCTTTTTCATCTATTCTCCATGAAATTGTAGTAAGATATTTTGAGTGAAAGTTAATGAAGATGAGGTTTTTTTTTTATCTTGTATCTTTAATTTCTTATATTGTAATTTTAATTCCTAGTATAACTTTTATTGCTTGTTTGTTAAAGTAGTTGTTGGCTTTCTTTTATTGTTTCTCTTTTCTTATCTTCTAATCCGTATTTTCAAGCCATGATACCCAATGGAGTCCCTTGCTTAGGTGAGGGCCCAAGCTGTTAGCTTGTTATATTTGTAAAACAGTATTTTTCCATTCTTTCTTCTCTTTTATTTTGTTTTATTTTTCTTTTAATGTGTGAATAATTTACACACTTGTTAAGGGATGAAAAATCCCTTGTGTTTCTCTTCGCCAAATATCTTAAAATAAATCTAGACCAAACAAACACAACCCCCTCACTTAGACGCGCTATAAGTGACATATAGCCGTGACCTAAGTCGAGAATTCCTTTAGGCGCACTACAACGTGACAAGTAGTTGTGACTTAATTGGAGACTTGGTTGTGTATGTTTGGCATAGAGTTGGGAATAAGAGTATGTAACGGACGGACAAGGGACACTAGGAGTGATTTAGTATTGGAAAGCTTGCTTAAACTTGCAAATCACATTCCTATATCCTCCTAATCCCCGCTACTTCTGATTATTCCAACATCATTTCCAATTCATCATGTCCCTTCCATTGACTGTGACCATTCTCCTGAATGCATGGATGAGTTGAATTTTGAAGAGAATTTTAAAGATATCATTGAGGATGAACTAGTTTTACTAGATTAGTCGGATTTTCCAATTCATCATCTCCCTTCCATTGACTGTGACCATTCTCCTGAACGTTTATCCGATGTCATTCCTCGATCACTTCCCTCCTTTCTTTCCCTACTTTCCACTTCGTAAGATGCCGTATCAACTTCCTTACCTACGTCTGGTTCCCCAAGTTCGGTCGGCTCATGTTTTCTTGCGAATCTTGAGAGCTTTGACCCCATTTCTGAACATTTTGATAGATTAGTACAATCCATTTTCCGTATCTCATTTCCGTCTACATATAGTCTCGTGTATTCTTCATTTCATTCCTCTACGCGTTCTTTCTCCAACCGTTGCGTTATCACGATAAATTTTTTGAATGGTTGGTATTAACTTTTGACCTGTGTAAGGCCTTGTATAGATTGAAACTGTTCTCTCCCCCCTGACTTTATATTTTACCGCTTAAACAGTAGAAACACTGTTTCACTTAAATTTGAGGGGACCTTTTTGTGTGTGTATATTTTGTTTGCCTTTTCTTTTATAAAAAAACAAAAAAACAGGAGAGCACCAACAATTTTTGACCCCTCTAGAATCTTGACCCTCTTGGTGTAGCGTGACAGTGAGGACATTGTCAAGTTTAAATTTGGGGGTGTGTTCGGTAAACTTTCTATCTTTGCATTCATTTGTATATTTTGCATTTGCTTACTTATTTAAAAACCCAAAAAAACTGAAATTTTTTCTAAAAATATATAAATTTTATCGTCAAGTTAGCTAGTAGGGTAACTTAGATTTTTATTCCGAAAATTTAGTTTGATAGGTTAGAAATAACTAAATCCTAGGCTTAGGAATTGAAAACTCTAAAAATAACTCTTCTTCAGTTTAACCTTAGTAAATATGTCCTTACAGTTTTTTTAGAAGGAAGTAATCTTGAGTTCAGTTCTTAAGTTAAGTCAAGATGAAGAGAAAATATTGAAAGTTTTATTGAAAGATAAGTCTGAAAAATAGTTTATATTCTGAAGTCCAAATTCAGAAAGTATATTCCCTACAAATCACACTTACATGCACCTTGAAACTTGGGATAGTAGAGGATACCTAGAAATACTCTTGCTTGAAAGCCTAGTATGAAAGAAAAATTCGGTATTTAAAGCTAACCACCAAAAGAGCATCATTGAAAAATATATCCGGTCTTGAAAAGAAGAAAAAGGAGAAAAAGGAAAAAATATATTACAAGACCTAAAAATTTCTATTTACGCTTTAATAAGCTCACACATTCAGTAATTGGCTGACTAGTGCCTCAGAAAGCAGTAATAGTCTCATGAAAGTTGTGTGAGAAAATCTTCCATCATTAATGTAAAAAAGTAATATTAGGTATTAGGGTAAGGGTACTATTATTTGAATTGAATTCTTGAGTGTAGGGGTGAAATTCACACACACGTAGGAATATACGATCGATGTTTGCAAGAAAGATATAGATAAAGAATAAGTCTTATGTTTTCCATAAAGATGATAAAAATTCCGGATTGGAGACTGCGCTTTAGAAGGAAAACTCAAGAGAAACTGAGATCTTTCTAAACTGTCAAAAAATATAGGATCTTAGGTTAAATAAATAAGTGGTGTGAAAAATAAGGGATGGATATTTCTAACATAGGATGATAGAGTTTATAATTTAGATACTAAACCGTAGGATTAAAATCAAGGTTCACTTATGAACCTTGCTTGACGGGATTTTGTTAGTAGTATCCGCTGAAAACCCTCAGGAGACAACATTCCTCCTACTAGGGACACCTAGAGGTTTAACGGCTTGTTGTACTTTCTAATTGTAACCGTGATGCCTATGAAAGCGAGCTTAAGATTTTTTTTTGAAAATAAATGGTTTTGCTCGAAACGAGCAAAAGATAAGTTTGGGGGTATTTGTTCACATCAGAATATCGCATTTAATACCATACATTCTTCTGCTCGTTTATTTATAGGTAGGTGTTTTTGATCCGTGTTTGCTAAATGATTACAGGTTACAGGTTCCTAGTCCAAAATCACGCAAATCACGCAAAATCTCTATAGTTATGACAAAATCCAGAACATTTGCCAAAAACAGATAAAATCCGGGTTCCGGTCATCCACCCCCGTCAAGTGCTGCTTACTAGTACAAAGGACAAGATCCAACAATGGTCATTCATGTCTGGGACAAGCACAGAGCACGAGGGAGGCAGCACAAAGATCAAGAGGTGAGCGGAGCTCGAGGAGATCAAGGCCAAAAAGATTAAAAGTGCAGCCATTTTGGACTGTTGAAAATCTGAAGATATTTTGGAACCATTTTGTAATTTTGAACCTGTCAAACAGAAGAACAAAGCAACACGAGGAGGAAGAAAAACGACACACTAATTCCCAAAAAATGGCGGCGAAATCGCGGCTGAATGGGGGGGTTTAGGAGGCGGATCCGCCGCGCCTACGTGGAGTCTCACGACAAAATTTTGGGGGTGATTTTGTAATTGTATATGGGCTTAGAATATGGCCCTAGGGTTTCACTCCTCTGCCTATAAATACTCCAGTTTTGAGCGAAACCAAGGAGCCTTTTTCTTTTCCTTGGATTAGTGTAGTTTCTTCTTCTTCTTCATCTATTCTCCATGAAATTGTAGTGAGAGCTTTTGAGTGGACGTTAATGTTGGATATGTATGCCGTAGAGGCCATTATTGTATATGTATACATGTGGATGCTTGGACATATGTATGTACATGACAATCTTGCTCGATATGATAGTATGCTATTTGGTTTGTCTTTATCTTAACATGTGCATATGTTTTACTTGTTATTACGTATCATTTATACATATTGATAAAGCCCGTAGGATCATTGCTTGACTACCGGCGTTGTGATGGCGATCATACATATGGGAGCTGGGTAGTCGATAAGCACATCCTTAAAATGTCCCTAGTAGTGGGAGTATCGAGACTGGGCATCGATATTCCGGAGTAGACTAGTGTATACGTTTCTAGACCCCGACAAGGGGCAATGGTTGGTCCCACAACAATTAGTCTTTCGCACCTAAGATCGTATACAGGTGCTCACTGGGGGTGAGTATACTGGATGGACTCGCCGAGAACTTCAAGATGGTACTATACCTATCGTCAGATAGTAGTTCTCTGGTGACATGAGTACAGGTTAGTCTTCAGACCTGAGATCGTCATTTGTCTCATGTGAGTTCCCACTGTACTTAGATTACTACCCTACTACGGCTCTACTGAGTCGTGTAAACAGGTTTTAGTTTGGTACAGTTCTGAGCCACATGGAGGCAGTGAGCGATAGTTGGGGATTCGTCTCTCCCGATATATGGAGTCAATATCGTACTGTGTTCAATACTATAAAACCTTGGCCAATGCAGTTGGGATTTACTGATAGTTAGATCAGTAGTTTCCCGGATTGGTCCTGAGCTACATCAGCACGAATTATCGGGTTATTAGGGATTGACGTTTACCACCCCCTAAACCCGGTTTGCGATACTCTTAGACGAAGAAACCAGACTGTACGAAGATTGTCACAGATAGGCTCAGTAAGGATCCAGATGAGTTTGCTCGTCGTCCTTCCTTTTCGACAGGTACCTGGGTAGCCGTTACGTACAGCTAGTGCCGCTGACGTGCTTGTGGTTATAGATTTATCCAGTAACTCACTACCGGCGTACTGTCGAGTCTTTAGAGTCCCACACAGAGGGTTTCCCTGGTTCAGGCAAAATGATGTAATAGCCGTATTTTGATAAGTGTAAGGTTCCGATCGAATGATTGTACTAGTTACCCGGACTTTCGATCGGACGGTTGATAATACTAGCCGGCTTGGGATTGAGCCGGATTATTAAATCAGGTATTGATTTGATAATTTATGTATATATATTTCGATATGTATATTCTAGTATTATGTTCTTTGTGTTATTCTATTCTTTCGGGTATTCGTATTTTGATACGAATACGGGTATGTATATACAGTAGAGTGTATTCCGTATTTATACGGAAAACATTCTAGAAGGTGGAAACCTTATTTTAGATTTATCCATTTATTTTAAATGGAAAATGAGGTGTAAAGATAGTGAGGTGAGTATGGTGAGAACCATGCTTCAATAGTGTTGACAAATGATTTGAATATTCATTTGTGCAAACTATTCAAGCATGGTTGTGTTTTAATATTGGAAAAAAGGATTTTACAAAACCATGGTTGATGTTTTCTCTCTCATGGATGAATTCATTCTCACCATTTTTCTTCCCTCTCCTCACTAGACTTTCTTGAGCTCCTCCTCCTTCTTCATGAACTTCCTCTCTACAATCTCATGTGTTGAGAATCAAGAAAGGAAATGAGATAGATATACACCAAGAACCACTCACTACATCCTAGACACTTTAGATTTGCGACCTAGAGTCTCTAGTTGCTCTACTAGACTTTTAGTGTGGAGATAGAGCCTCGGATAGATCATCTTCGACGGAGGAAGATTGGCGGTCAAGCTCGATCAAGGAGATCTCAAGGAGCAAGGGAAGAAGATAGAAAACCGAAGGACACAGATCTTTTGGTAAAATATTTCTATCATGGTAGTTAAGATCTTCTTTGTTAGCTAGTTTAGGTTTATGCTTAGATTCTAGGACGGGTTTTTTTGTGCCGGATTTTAAATCAACAAAATTTTTGTTCCGCAACGGTTACGGTTGATGGCCAGTACGCTAGGAAACCCAACATGGTATCAGAGCCACTCCATAAACCTTTACTAGTTAGTTTGCACAAGTTTAAAGTCTCGATCGACGAACTTTTCCAAATCGCAATTCCATTTATCATGCCCGCTGTCGGTTTTGAAAGTTGTTCAAAAAATTATTCAACTTACCTTAAAATTACGTGCAGGCATTTTTAGAGGCCTTGAAGAAATTTGGGCACATAAGCCCAACATACGGCCGCGGACCGCCGCCTAACATGCCTGTTGGCCGCGGTACCGCGGTCGTAATGTGGCCGTTGTGCTCCAAATTTCTTCTAGCACTCTGTAATATGGAAATGTGATTTTTGGGATGTATGATTTTGGCCCAGATTTGTTTGAGTATTGGTTTGCATTTGGGGCCAATGCGGAAAAGTTTTAGTCGATCGAAATCTTGAATACGTGTTTATTAGTGCATTTAATAGTATTTACGATCGTGAATATCATTGAGCCGTATAACCCGACTAATTGCCATATGTACAATTAGACGGGTTTACGAACATGATATTCGCATTGATGTTCTGTGTTGTGCTGATATTGTGGATGGATTGTCGTGGTGGATAGCGTATAGTGCAATGGTAGTAGTACAGTTCAGAATCATTTGTATATTCATTATTGCGGGGCGAGCGTCCGACATGTGGACAGCCGTTTCTGCCAGATTGTATATTCTTTTATTGGGGCACGACCGGGTTGAGGTCGATGTCACCATTGTATATATACTTTTTCTTTTCTGTACTAGGATTACCCCGCGGTGGAGTGCTCCAGTAGCCGGATTCTAGAGGGCAACGGACCCGCATCTCATGGTGTTGAGACGGAGAGGGGTCTTACTCTAGAATTGGCGGGGTATTCGCCGCACTCGCAGGGGGTATAGGATGACCCACGGATGGGTGCTCAGGTTACCGGATTCCGTGAAGTGCTGGGTGGCCCATTCACTTTGTTGATTGGGGTTGCCTCACTTCTAGGATTGGCGGGTAACTTGTCGCGCTCGTAGGGGTCCAGGTTTTTCATTGCATGGGCTATCCACACGACCGGGAACGTCGGGTCTCATTTGCGGCTCAAATGAAGCCCGAGGCTCCATGATTATCTACCATTCCATGTTGCTTATTGCTGTTCTATAATGTTGCTTATATCATGCCTGGGATGAATATTATATATATTTATATATACTAGTAGATGTTGTATATGTTTTGCACCCGCGCTAGTCCAGCCCCCGCTCTGCCGTTAGTTAAGTAACCTAATGGTGCATGACGGGGTCCTGTGGCGAATGCGGATGGCATATACATACATTGTATTTTTGTTCTTTTCTGGTATGATGGGGATTAATTGATGGGACCACATTAATTTTGATTAATGCAAGAAAAGAAACCTAAAAGATGTTGGAATAATAAATTTCGAAAAACTATAGTCATATTCTTTCGCTTTGCATAGTGGTATTCGGTTAGGAATATCCAGCACCTCATTCGAGGAGGCAAAAGCCTAGATCCCTTCGTGTGGAGTGACCTCTTGAGAAAAAGTTTATACTGTAGATTACTCGGTTTTCTTCAAAACCACAATTTTCAAAAGCGGAGCATAAACCACTCATTTTCAAAACTACTTGGTTCCTTCAATGATATCTAGTTCATTACGTTAAAGGTTTTCGCCAAAAACCAGCCGTAGCCCTTCGTCGTTTCAGATAATTAGTACTTAGTATTCATATTGCGTTTGTTGATTATTCGTCAAGGCGCAGTGAACGGTAGCTAAGTAATGATTCTCTGTTGTATAGATAATGCGATTGGTTAGGACAGTCGCATGATTTTGTTGATTATTCATTAAGGGTATGCGGGTGGGTCTAATGCAATCTTAGATAACGACGGGTTGAACTTGACCAGGATATTTTGATCTGTTGATTATTCGTCAAGGTCACTAAGGTCCTAGTGGCAAAAACCACATCGGTTGTTTCAAATATACAGGAAACTTGCTAGCATTGCATACTTTCTGGAGTGTGGTGACTAGAATGGCTTCCATCTAGTTTATCACACAATGATAGTTGGATCCCGACCCACTAATGAGTAGGATTACTATTGGGAGATATTTTTCACTTCACAATTAGCTGACCTATTAGGTGTCTAGAAAGGTGTTAACGGGGCTACGCCTTTGCGGAAACGAGATTTATTTTAATTAGGTCCGTGCGAGAGCACGGGGAACCTCCCTCGGAGTACCAACACCGACCTGGCTGAACGGTTAGCGAATTTGTAAGGTGTTAATGATCCCAGCTAGTTCTCCTTTTAAGGTTTGAAGGATAATTCGAGGAAACAGTGGGAGCCATCCTGATTAAATAAACTAATAACCAATCTAATATTGCAAGAGCGCACGCCGAGTGTTTCTTTTCTCTCTCTCCAGGTAGCAACCAATTCATGCCTTAATCAAGATAATAAAATGTATTGGTTGACCGATCCGTATTCTTATTCGGGGCTGGGGAACGTCAGTTCGGCTCTAACTTATGACAACTGTCATGAGAATAAGCAAAGGAAAGAGGATTGCCTGAATTCCTTGATGACCCTAATGAAGAAGAAGTATACTATAGCGTCTCCTCTAGGTGTTCTTATTATTGAAAACTGTTTTTCGGTCAGTCCTACCTCCTGGGTACTAGATACCGGATCAGGATCTCATATTTGTAATTTATTGCGGGGACTGAGAAAAAGTACAATGGCTGGACCTAGTGATATGTCCCTAAGAGTAGGGAATGAAGCACAAGTTGATGCTGCTGCCATTGGTGAATATCACCTAACATTGCCAAGTGGCAATACTATGATTTTGAACAATTGCTACTATGTACCTTCCATGCTTTGCAACATCATATCAGTTTCTTTACTTGATAAAAATAGATATAAGTTTGTTCTAGATAGAAATATCATGAACATTTACATTAATCAGGTATTGGTTGCAGAAGGTACACTATGTAATGATATTTATGTTCTAAATCAAAACACAGTTTTCAGTATACAAAACACACGCAAGAGGAAGAGTTCAGAAGTGAACGAATCCTACTTGTGGCATTGTAGACTTGGTCATATCAATGAGAAAATACTATCTAAGTTATATAAAGATGGATATTTGAATCCGTTCGAATTTTCATCTTATGAAACTTGTCAGTCTTGTCTCAAAGGAAAGATGACCAAATCTCCGTTCACCAGATACGGAGAAAGAGCAATAGAGCACTTGGGACTCATACACAGTGATGTATGTGGTCCAATGTCTATACATGCAAGGGGTGGATTCTCATACTTCGTAACATTCACCGACGATCTCTCTAGGATCGGATATGTGTATCTTTTGAAACACAAATCTGAAGCTTTTGAGACATTCAAAGAATAAAGAAACGAAGTAGAGAACCAGGCTGGCAAAAGTATTAAGATTCTCCGATCTGATAAAGGAGGGGAGTACTTAAGCACGGAATTCCTAGAATACCTAAAAGAGAATGGAATTCTCTCTCAGCTTACTCCTCCATATACACCACAACATAACGGTGTATCGGAGCGGAGGAATCTTACCCTATTGGATATGGTTCGCTCCATGATGAGTAGTGCTGAGTTGCCTCTTTCATTTTGGGGACATGCGCTTCAAACAGCAGCATATCTTTTGAATCAAGTTCCGACCAAATCTGTGACTACCACTCCATATGAAATATGGAGTGGTAAGAAACCATGACTTAAATTCATTAAGACATGGGGTTCTCCGGCTTATGTTAAAACGCAAAAACCGGACAAACTGGAGGCACGATCAGTTCTACGTAAGTTTGTGTGATATCCTAAGAATTCACTAGGATATCTGTTCTACCACACTGAGGAACAGAAGGTGTTTGTATCTCGCCACGCTACCTTTTTGGAAAGGGAATTTTTTGCAAAAGAAATTAGTGGGAGTACGGTAGAACTGGAAGAAATTCTTGAACCACAAACTGTAACTGAAGATTTGGTGGAACCGCTAGATTCAGTAGTATCCGACGAACCTCAGCTACTCCGCAGATCTCGTAGAATTTCTCATCCGCCCGAGAAATACTACGGTTTTCTTATAGACGGGGATCGAGAGGATTGCATCTTTGAAGAAGATGATCCTACTAGTTTTAAACAGGCCATCACCAGTAGGGACTCTGGTAAATGGCTGGATGCTATGCAATTCGAAATGGAGTCCATATACACTAATAAAGGTTGGACCTTGGATATTGCTCCATCTAGGTTAAAACCAGCTGGATGCTAATGTATCTACAAAAAAAAAGATTGGTGTAGATGGAAAGGTGGAAACCTATATGATTGGTGAAGATTGGTGTAGATAGACCAGGTGTGGAATATGACAAAACCTTTTCTCCAGTGGCTATGCTCAAATCCATTCGGATCCTACTTGCTATTGCTACCTTCCATGACTATGAAATCTGCCAGATTGACGTAAAAACGGCTTTTCTAAACGGAAGTTTGGAAGAGTGCGTTTATATGGATCAGCCGGAGGGATTCGTAGACAGTGGGAGCAGCGGGAAGGTGTGCAAGTTGCTTAAATCCATTTATTGATTAAAGCAGACATCGCGGAGCTGGAACATCTGTTTTGATGAAACAGTCAAGGAATTTGACTTTATCAAAAACGAGGATGAGCCTTGTATATATAGGAAGATTGTAGGACGAACTGTCGTATTCCTAGTCTTGTACGTGAACGACATTCTTTTGATAGGAAATGACATTCCTATGCTACAATCGGTCAAGCTGTTCTTGTCACAAAGGTTCTCCATGAAAGACCTGGGTGATGTCTCGTGCATTACGAGGATTAAGATCTATAGAGATAGATCCAAGAGATTGTTTGGACTTTCACAGTCCATGTACATAGAGTCAATACTAAAGAGATTTAGTATGGAGGATTCCAAGCGCGGTAATATACCCGCATTGCACGGAATCACCCTCTCCAAAGAGATGTCTCCCAAAACTGATGAAGAGAGGACTCACATGAGCACTATACCCTATGCTTCGGCGGTAGGATCTATAATGTATGCGATGCTATGTACCAGACCAGATGTAGCTTACACGCTTAGCGTGGTGAGCCAGTATTAGTAAAACCCAGGAGGGAACCATTGGACAGCAGTGAAGAACATTATTAAGTACCTGAGAAGGACTAAGGAACTGTTCCTGGTATTCGGTAATGGGGACCTCTAGGTGGAGTCGTTTACAGACTCGAGCTTCCAGAGTGACAAAGATGATAGCAAGTCTATCTCGGGTTTTGTGTTTACCATCAACGGATAGGCGGTCTGTTGGAAGAGCTCAAAACAGGACACCGTCGCAGACTCGACGATGGAGGCTGAATACATTGCTGCCAACGATGTCGTAAAGGAAGCGATCTGGATTAAGAAGTTCATTAATAAACTTGAGGTGGTTCCATCCATTGGTAATCCAATAACTTTGTATTGTGACAACAATGGAGCTATGGCTTTAGCGAAGGAACCACGGTCCCATCAGAAATCCAGACACATCTTAAGGTGGTATCACTTGATCAGGGAGATCATTGATCGTCGTGAGATCGAGGTGCGGAGAGTGGACACAAAAGACAACACGGCGGATCCATTCACCAAGGCCCTCCATCAAGCACAGTTCGAGAGACTATTTAAGATGTTGGGTATGCGATACGCCAACAACTGGCCCTAGTGCAGACGTTGGGTACTCGATACGCCAATATATAGCTTTAGTGCAAGTATGAGATTGTTGGATATGTATACCCTAGAGGCCATTATTGTATATGTACACATGTGGATGCTTGGACATATGTATGTACAGAGCAATCTTGCTCGATATGATAGTATGCTATTTCGTTTGTCTTTATCTTAACATGTGCATATGTTTTACTTGTTATTATGTATCATTTATACATGTTGATAAAGCCCGTAGGATCATTGCTTGACTACCGGCGTTGTGATGGCGATCATACTTGTGGGAGCTGGGTAGTCGATAAGCACATCCTTAAAATGTCCCTAGTAGTGGGAGTATCAAGACTAGGCATCGATATTCCGGAGTAGACTAGTGTATATGTTTCTAGACCCCGACGAGGGGCAATGGTTGGTCCCACAACCATTAGTCTTTCGCACCTAAGATCGTATATAAATGCTCACTAGGGGTGAGTACACTAGACGGACTCGCTGAGAACTTCTAGATGGTACTATACCTATTGTCAGATAGCAGTTCTCAGGTGACATGAGTTCAGGTTAGTCTTTAGACCTGAGATCATCATTTGTCTGATGTGAGTTCCCACTGTACTTAGATTACTATCCTACCATGGCTCTACTGAGTCGTGTAAACAGGTTTTAGTTGGGTACAGTCCCGAGCCACATGGAGGCCGTGAGCGATTGTTGGGGATTCGTCTCTCCCGATATAGGGAGTCGATATCGCACTGTGTTCAATTGGCCAGCACCATAAGACCTTGGCCAAGGAAGTTGGGATTTACTGATAGTTAGATCAGTGGTTTCCCGGATTGGTCCTGAGCTACATCAGCACGAATTGTTGGTTTATTAGGCTCTGACGTTTACCACCCCCTAGACCCGGTTTGTCATACTCTCAGACGAATAGACCGGACTATACGAAGATTGTCATAGATAGGCTCAGTAGGGATCCGGATGAGTTTGTTCGTCGACCTTCCTTTTCGACAGGTACCCGGGTAGCCGTTACGTATAGCTAGTACCGCTGACGTGCTTGTGGTTATGGATTTATCCAGTAACTCACTACCGGCATACTTTCGAGTCTTTAAAGTCCCACACAGAGGGTTTCCCTGGTTTAGGCGAAATGATTTAGTAGTCGTATTTTGATACGTGCACGGTTCCGATCGAATGATTGTACTAATTACCTGGACTTTCGATCGAATGGTTTATAATACTAGCCGGCTTTGGATTGAGCCGGATTATTAAATCAGGTATTGATTTGATAATTTACGTATATATATATATTTCGATATGTATATTCTAGTATTTTGTTCTTTGTGTTATTCTATCCTTTTGGGTATTTGTATTTTGATACGAATACGGGTATGTATATACAGTAGAGTGTATTCCGTATTTATACGGAAAATATTCTAGAAGGTGGACACCTCAATTTAGATTTATCCATTTATTTTAAATGGAAAATGAGGTGTAAAGGTAGTGAGGTGAGTATGGTGAGAACCGTGGTTCAATAGTGTTGAAAAATGAATTGAATATTCATTTGTGCAAACTATTCAAGCATGGTTGTGTTTTAATATTGGAAGAAAGGTTTTTATAAAAACATGGTTGATGTTTTCTCTCTCATGGATGAATTCATTCTCACCATTTTGCTTCCCTCACCTCACTAGACTTTCTTGAGCTCCTCTTCCTTCTTCATGAACTTCCTCTCTACAATCTCATGTGTTTAGAATCTAGAGAGGATGTGAGATATATATATACCAAGAATCACTCACTACATCCTAGACACTTTAGATTAGCAACCTAGAGTCTTTAATTGCTCCACTAGACTTTTAGTGTGGAGTCAGATCCATGAGCTACATCCCTCGGGTGGATCATCTTTTACGGAGGAAGACCGACGGTCAAGCTCGATCAAGGAGATCTCAAGGAACAAGGGAAGAAGATAGAAGACCGAAGGACGCGGATCTTTTGGTAAAATATTTCTATCATAGTAGTTAAGATCTCCTTTGTTAGCTAGTTTAGGTTTATAGTTAGATTTTAGGACGGGGTTCTTAGCGCCGGATTTTAAATCACCAAAATTTTTATTCCGCAACGGCAACGGTTAATGGCTAGGTCGCTAGGAAACCCAACAGTTAATGAAGATGAGGTTTTTTTAATATCATGTATCTTTATTTTCTTGTATTGTAATTTTAATTCCTAGTGTAACTTTTATTCCTTGTTTGTTAATGTAGTTGTTGGTTTTCTTTTATTGTTTTTCTTTTCTTATCTTCTAATCCGTATTTTCAAGCCATGATACTCAATGGAGTCCCTTTCTTAGGTGAGGGCCTAAGTAGTTAGCTTGTTATCTTTGTAAAACCGTATTTTTCCATTCTTTCTTCTCTTCTTTCTTGTTTTTTTCTTTTAATGTGTGAATAATTTACACACTTGTTAGGGCTAAGGAAGGTTAGTATGAGGGATAGAAAAATCCTTTGTGTTTCTCTTCGCCAAACATCTTAAAGTGAACCTAGACCAAACAAACACAACCCTCTCACTTAGGCATGCTATAAGTGACATAGCCGCGACCTAAGTCGAGAATTCCTTTAGGCGCACTATAATGTGACATGTGGTTGTAAATTAATTGGAGACTTGGTTGTATATGTTTGGCCTAGGGTTGGAAATAAGAGCATGTAACAGACGGACAAGGGGCACTAAAAATGGATTAGCATTTGAAAGCTTGCTTAAACTTGCAAATCCTATTCCTATGTCCTCCTAATCCCCGCTACTTCCGATTATTCAAACATCATTTCAAGAATGGCAAAAGACAAGCACAAGACTAATTCCTAACTCTACTAACCAACCCTAACCCTAACAAGTTCTTTTGAACATAAAATACAAACACATAGAATAGAATTGAACAGACATATACATTTTTTAATTGACTCGTCTAAAACACGAACGAAAATATGAACCATCTCCCAGTGGATGACTCGTACTCAACCGGCTAGCTACAAGCGAAACCGACTTGATTGCAGTAAGTAGAACAATTAGAACTTAAAGAACGTATAGCATAACTCCAATAATTAGCTATCTGGTTTATCTCTATCATCATGTACATGTATTATGTGGTATTACGGATCACTATTACATATTGATAAAGCCCATAGGATTCTTGCTTGACTTCCAGGGTTATTATGGCGATCACACTTGTGAGAACTGGGTAGTTTATAAGCAAATTCTTAAATATCCCTATTCATGGGAATATCGAGATCGGGCATCGATATTCCAGAGTAGACTACTGTATACATTTCTTGACCCCGACGAGGGGCGATGGCCGGTTTCACAGCCATTGGTGTCAGTTACTCACCAAAGATAGTATATAGGTGCTCATTAGATTATGAGTTACACTGGATGGACGCGCCGGGAACATGCTAGATAGTATTATAGCTATTGTAAGATAGTAGTTCTTAGGTGACATGCGTACAGGTTAGTCTGTCGACCTTAGATCGTCATGTGTATCGTGTGTGTTCCCAATGTGCTTTGACTACTACTTTACCATGGCTCAAGGGAGTCGTGCAAATAGGTTTTAGTTGCGTACGGTCCTGAGCCATATGGAGGTAGTAAGCGGATCGTCGGGGATTCGTCTCTCTCGGTATTGGGGGTGTTAGGCCATGGCAGCGCCCCGGCCGTCAGAACGAGGCCAAAATGCGGAATCAAAACTTTTCTTTAAACAAGAAACCGGCGCTACCGCGGACTATAAACCCGGATCGGGCCATTAACCTAATCCTAGCTAACTAGAGAAGGGGTAGAGAGATATACCGAGCGATCCGTGTCCTTCGGTCTTCTCGTCGTCATCCCGATCTCCCCGCGGAATCTCCGGTCTTCATCTCCTCGTCGGAAGGGCACCATATCGCCGGGTTCTTTTACGGGCTCCAACCTCTGGACCGAGGCAACTCGAGCAAGAAGTTGGCGAGTCGACGTGCCCAAGGATGCTGTAGGCAAAGTGTAGAATCCATTTGTCTCTTGGGGTTACTAGAAGTTGCCATTTTGTCTCAAAAGTCAAGCAATGATGAAGAAATAGAAGTCAAGGGATGGTAGAACCATCATGATACTACTACTTGCAAATAACACACTCCACTATTCAAATTTGCATGCTTGCAAATAACCCCCACTCCACCAAATTTCAGGCAAAGAAAGAAACAAAGAAAGATGGCCGAAACAGAACGCAAACTGGCAACTTCAGAAAACTGATCCCGTAATAAATTATAGGAAAACCCCGTGACCGTATATACATACCCGCATTTATATTCCGATCGAATACAAATGCAATGAGACAAAGTCTACACAGTACAATACTAGGATCCGGCTTAAACCAAAGCCCGCTAGTATTATCCGTCCGATCATGATCCGTGCAATACCGCACGTATATGATCGAACCCTGCCATATCTCCATACGGCATCTACAGCGTTTCGCCCGAAACTTGATTAACTGTCTGTGGGGGACTCTAAAGACTCGTCAATACTTTTGCCTGTGGATTTAACCACTAGCACGTCAGAGTTATTTGCCATACGTAACGGGCTACCAGGTATTGAGCAAAAGGGACGTTTGTGAGCGAACTCATGCTGACACCCTACTGAGCCTGTCAGTGACAATATCCGTACAGTCCGGTCCGTTCGTCTATGAGCATCGCATAGCGGGCCTAGGGGGTTGGTAAAAAGTCAGACCCCCAAAAGCGGTACAAGTCGTGTCGGAGTGTAGCCCAGAACACCCTGAGATACTACTGGAATACCTTCCAGTAAATCTCCTGCCTCAGCCGAGGGCTTTGTGTAATAGCTCTCCTAGACACAGCGCGACCTCATTCCCAATACCGGGAGAGACGAACCCCTGCTGATCCGCTCACTGCCCACATGTGGCTCGGGACTGTACCCAACTAAAACCTGTTTGCACGACTCCTTTGAGCCGTGGTAGGGTAGTAATCAAAGTACAGTGGGAACTCATACGAGACAAATGCCGATCTCAGGTCGATGAACTAACCTGTACACATGTCACCAGGGAACTGCTATCTGACGTCAGGTATAAGACCAACTAGCATGTTCCCGGCGAGTCTTGTCCGGTGTACTTGTTCATACCATAATATTGCATTATTATATTCCCCATTCTTATTCGTTTTATAAATAAACAGGTGCTTTTGACACATGTCTGCTACATATTACAGGTTACAGGTTCTTGGACAGAAAACAGTGAAAACGATGAAAAAACGATGCAAAAGTGGACTTTGACCAACAAACAGAAGACTCTTGATCAAGCCTACATCAAAGATAAAATTCACAAAGTACAAGGCAATGCAAGGTCCAAGATTACAAAGAGAACGGTTAAAAATCCACCGCAATTATTCACTGTAGATCTGGAAGAAACATAGAACCTATTTTAATAAAAGAACCAAATAATAAGGAAGCCCAAAGACAGAAGAGCCCACAAAAGATTCAAGGCCCAATACTTCCTTTTAAAGAGACGGAGACATAAAATTTTACCAAAGCTTGAAGTCTACTTTGACTAGGTCTTCCTAAGGATATTTTGGTAAATGTAGACGTGCGAATCAATTGTAACCTAGGGTTTCCTATCCTCTATAAATAGGAACTCTAAATCATTGTAAAGGCTATGCCTCCCTATGCCTCTTTTTATCAATAAAATTTAGATTTCTTTTGGAGAGCATCAGTGCCTCTTTTCAATTCATGAATTCAGATCTGACAAGTCTTGTGTTGATGTTTGGAGAGAGCCATCTGTAAAGTAAGTAGATTTATTTAATTGCCCTAGTTTAGATTTCAATTCTTGTCATAGGTAATTTTTCATTCTCTGCCCTAGATTAAATTTAATTCCCTGCCCTAGTTAGATAGTTAGATCTTTAATTCCTTGCCCTAGTTAAATTTAATTATTTGCCCTAGATAAATGATAGATTTAGTTTTTAGATTTAATAAGAAATCCGAACACCCATCGGAATTAACTCGTTTGAGCGATTAGGAAATTCACAACATCCCTGTGGACCGACCCGTACTCACCGGCTAGCTACATGCGACGCCGTTCTTGATTGCGGTAATAGATGGTTTTTGAGATTAATCAAATGGCGTCGTTGCCCGGGATGGCGTAAAATTTCCTTTTTGCAATTTCGGGTTAATCAAAATTAAAAACAATCATAAAAATCTGAAAAATCAAAAAATATAAAAATTTATCATCTTTGTATTTTGTGAAGGGTATTTTTTTGTTTGAATTTTGCAGGATCTACAATCGAGACGGATCTGGAAAAATCCAGAGTTCGAAACAGAAAAAGATACATCATAACAGAAAGAGGTTGGAAAATCAGAACAGCACAATTTTTTTGGAGACCTGAAGCCTCCGTACCGCTGCCATTCCGCCGCGCAAGCACGCTCCCGCCGCTGAACCGCCGCGTCATGCTGACGTCATCGCGCGAAATTTTCACTGTTTGTTTCTTTTTTCCCCCCTCTGCAAATACCCATATATCTTTTTGCCAAACCTTCTGCAGGATTCTTTGCGCTAAAAATCTTCTCCCTTCCAATAATTGATTTTGTACAGGATTTTTTTTGCGCCGCGCATAAAATAAAAAATCTGATTGCAAGTGATATTTCTGTTTTGCATATCTTTAAAACTGACTTTAAGGGGCTTTTGACCAATTCAAATTGGGTGGGGATTTCATCACCCTTCCCAGGACCCCAGAAATCACATAAGGCATATGCATTGACCATCTATTAATTAAAAAATACTAGACTCAGCCCTAAGGACTTCGAGCTCAATAGGACAGAGGACTAGTTATAGGCATCAACCGTTTATCCTAACCTGACTTTGCGGTGTCTAGGCAAGTGTGTCAAGGCAAGTGGTTACTTAATTAGGACCGCTACTTGTAGCGGGGAGCCTCCCACTTACCTGGCACTTACCTGGCCGCAATTGGCGGTGAAGAGGCGGTTTGAGGTCCTATCTCTAGCCCTTTGGAACAGTTAGGAGCTGTCTAGCTGACCTAGGTGACCCTAGAGTTAGGCTTGATTGTGCATTTTTGGTTGATTGAAAGTGTGTCTTAGCCCTTTATCAAAAAACGTTTTTTGCAAACGGTTCCAAATAAAAAATAAAAGAAGAAAAAGAAAAAATCTTTTATATAAAAAAAAAACTTGCAACTTGTCGCGTAAAATCCTTGCACCCCACCACCTACCTTCTTCATCTTCTCTTTCTTCTATCATGGGTACCCCACATCATAAATCTCTTGCCGAACTTTGGTATCCCGAACCTAACTTTGCGTCGTACATCAATTGTTTCGGTCGATTTAAGGAAGATCCCTCCGTGCCTAAAATTTCTTTGAAAGATCAAATAGAAGCGTCTAGGAGAAACAGTTCGACTTTACAACACACTTTGTGTCAACCTTGTCAACCTTCACCACCTTCGTACGTTGACACCACTTTTCCAAGTTCTGCTGTAACTCCTAAACCGATGTCCATTGCTGAGCATATTGCTCAATCTCATAGCCGATCTTTCACCACTCTCCACACATCTAGTTCTAGGGATCAACAAGTCCATTCACCTTTTTATCCACATGTTGACCCTATTCCTGTTCAACCATCCAATTCCTACCAGTCCTACCCGACTTTCCCACCTTCACTAGACCCTGTTTCTACACAGCCTTTTGGGAGTTTCACGTATCCAAACAATTTCGAATCTTTTGCCGAAACCCCCTTACCACCCAAGTCTAGTCTGGAACAGTCGTTGGAAGCTTATATTGCAGCAACAAACAAAATGACTAGGAATGTGGAAGCGTCCATAGCCGCCCTTATGCAACCTGCTGAACCGGTAGCTAGTTTCCAACTAGCTTCAAATTTTTTAATGTATGAGGAGGCGGTTGGACAGAGTGAGAATATGAGAGGATTTCCAAATCAAACCTACCCATACCCAATTGAATCCAACAACTCCAATTTTCAAACATGTGTCCAAAATGATGAGTTGTGCGACTTTGTAGTACTTGATTTGCCAAATTGTGAGGAACCCCTTTCGAGTGAAACCGCACCTAATCAGTTTGACCTTTACACCTCTAATCTAGAACCTAAATCGATAAATATCCATGCTTTTGATGAGGTGTCAGAAAAAATTGATTTTCACTTGATTGAGGATATAGACGCCGGGAAAATTTCGGATGATGAACCTGTCGATTTGATTGAACTTTTATGTCCAATTCATCATCCTGAATCCTTAAATGTTTCTTCCGAACTTCATATGCGTTTTGATTTTGATGATAATGGCATGGATGAGTTAAATATTGAGGAGAATTATGAGGATAGTATTGAGGATAATATTGAGGTTGAACCATTTTTGTTTGATGTGTCGGATTTTCCAATTCATCCTCCCGAACCTTTAACTGTTATATTACCGTCCCTCCTTTCCATCGTTCCGACCACGATCACGCTTGAAGACTGTGAGCTTGAAAATTTTTCCTTTGAATCTGACACAGTTCTCACAGCCGATAACATTTATGAGTGTTTCACTTTTCCGGATGATGTTGATGACTCACCGCCCGAGTTTGAGTCCTTTACATTTTCAGATGAGTTAGTTGAACCATCAGACTCGGTTGCTTACAGTCGTTTTGAACCATTGATGGAATCTTTCAAATTCGAGACAGTTTACTACGGTGAGAATGAGACTATCCCTAATTCACTCCCTTCCCTACCTTCCAATATTCCGACCGTGCAAGTGACCGTTACGCTTTCATCTCCTATACCAAGTTCGACGTACCCATGCTTTCTTGCGAATCTTGAGGGATTTGACCCCATTGCTCGACCGGTTGATAGGTTAGCACAATCACTTTTAACACATCGGTCATCACAAATTGCGCTAATTTATTCACTCGATTTACACCCTCAAGATCGTACTACACTTCTTATTCTTTTCCGCCCCTCTTCTCGTCCACCGAGACCGTATACTGCTTCTATCTCCACACGGTCTCATATGCTTCTCATTTCTCTTCTTTCCACTCTCTCTTTTCACCAACTCTACCATTACCACGATAAGATTTTTGAATGGTTGGTGCTAACCTTTGGCTTGTGTAAGGCCAAGCTTAAGTTTGGGGGGAACCTTGTTGTATATATGTATATATATTTTTGTTTTCTTTTTCTATAAAAATTTTTTTCAAAACATTAAAAAATTTATAAATAAATAAACAGGGGAGTGCCGGCATTTTGACCCTCTTGGTGTAGCATGACAGTGAGGACACTGTCAAGTTTAAGTTTGGGGGTATGCTCGGTACGTCTTCTTCCTTCGCATTCATATGTACATATTTTGCATTTGCATACTTATTTGAAAACGCATAAAAATTGAAAAAAATTGAAAAATTATAAAAATTATTGTATTCAATTTTGGCTTATTTGACTAGAGTTTGACAGATAGGTTAATTAGCTAGGAACAACTAGATCTTTGACGTAGTAAATTAAAAACCCTAAAGATAACCTTCTTTAAAGTTTAACGGTAGAAAGTATATGTCTTTGTAGTTTATTTAGAAATAGGCAAATTTTGAGTTCGTTTCCTGGGCTAAGTCGAAACAAAAGAAAAGTATTGATGTTTTTATTAAAGTATAAGTTTGAAAAATAGTTCCTAGCTTAAGTCTAGATTCTGAAAATGCATACCCTACAATTTGCGCAATCACGCACCTTGAAACTTGGAATAGTAGAAGAGACCTTGAAATGCTCTTGTCTAAAGTCTTTAGTACGAAGAAAATAAAAGAAAATAAAAGGTGAATAAAGAAAAAAATGAACACTGGTTTTTGTGATTACTTAAGGCTGTAAAAACAGAAAAATATTTAGCGAGGGTGCTTCATCACCTAGTGCCTTAGACCAACTGGTTTGGGAGTCACTGCTAAAGCCTTGGGTGTTGCAAGACTAAGAATTACGCTTTAATGTGCAATCACATCTTGTAATCGGTTGTTGGTACCTCAAGAAGTATTAACAGTCGCATGAAGGATGTGTAAGCAAAATTGATTTAAAAAAATCACCAATTAAGAAGTGCTTTAGACAACGGACAACAGTACGATTGCTTGATTTGAATTTCCAAGTGTAGGGGTGATTTATACACACACGTAGGGGTATGTGATTGGAGTTTAGATGAGAGAAAGGAATGAAGAATAGAACTTGTATCTTTAGTAGAGTTGATAAAAATTCCTAAGTGGAGATGGAACCCTAGAAGGAAAACTTAAGAGATGCCGAAAGCTAAGTAAGTCTATAGAACATATATAATCTTAAGTTAGATGATGAGGAAGTGTGAAGAATATGGGTGGATAATTTACGAGTCGACGATAATATAATTCCTTGTTAGAAAACCTAATTGGAAAACAAAAGTCGAAAAAGCCAAATTGATAGGATTTTGTGGGTAGTATACGCTGAAAACCCTAAGGAGACAACACTCCTCCTACTAGGGACACCTAGAGGTTTAACGGCTTGTTGCACGAGCTCAGTGCAATCGAGTTTCCCTGCGAAAGTGCGGTTTGGTTTTTGTCGTGAATAAAAATAAGTTTGCTCGAGGACGAGCAAAAGATAAGTTTGGGGGTATTTGTTCATACCATAATATTGCATTATTATATTCCCCATTCTTATTCGTTTTATAAATAAACAGGTGCTTTTGACGCATGTCTGCTACATATTACAGGTTACAGGTTCTTAGACAGAAAACAGTGAAAACGATGAAAAGACGATACAAAAGTGGAATTTGACCAACAAACAGAAGACTCTTGATCAAGCCTACACCAAAGATAAAATTCACAAAGTACAAGGCAATGCAAGGTCCAAGATTACAAAGCAAACGGTTAAAAGTCCACCGCAATTATTCACTGGAGATCTGGAAGAAACATAGAAGCTATTTTAATAAAAGTACCAAATAATAAGGAAGCCCAAAGACAGAAGAGCCCACAAAAGATTCCAGGCCCAATACTTCCTTTTAAAGAGACAGAGACATAAAATTTTACCAAAGCTTGAAGTCTACTTTGACTAGGTCTTCCTAAGGATATTTTGGTAAATGTAGACGTGCGAATCAATTGTAACCTAGGGTTTCCTATCCTCTATAAATAGGAACTCTAAATCATTGTAAAGGCTATGCCTCCCTATGCCTCTTTTTATCAATAAAATTTAGATTTCTTTTGGAGAGCATCGGTGCCTCTTTTCAATTCATGAATTCAGATCTGACAAGTCTTGTGTTGATGTTTGGAGAGAGCCATCTGTAAAATAAGTAGATTTATTTAATTGCCCTAGTTTAGATTTCAATTCTTGCCATAGGTAATTTTATTGACGGAATGCAAACTGGCAACTTCAAAAAACTGATCCCGTAATAAATAACAGGAAAACCCCGTGACTGTATATACATACCCGCATTTGTATTACGACCGAATACAAATGCAATGAGACAAAATCTACACTGTACAATACTAGGATCCGGCTTAAACCAAAGCCCGCTAGTATTATCCGTCCGATCATGATCCGTGCAATACCGCACGTACATGATCGAACCCTGCCATATCTCCATACGGCCTCTACAGCGTTTCGCACGAAACTTGAGAAAACGGTCTGTGGGGGACTCTAAAGACTCGTCAATATTTTGGCTGTGGATTTAACCACTAGCACGTCAGAGGTATTAGCCATACGTAACGGGCTACCAGGTATTGACCAAAAGGGACGTCGATGAGAGAACTCATCCTGACACCCTACTGAGCCTGTTAGTGACAATATCCGTACAGTCCGGTCCGTTCGTCTATGAGCATCGCATGTCGGGCTTAGGGGGTTGGTAAAAGTCAGACCCCCAAAAGTGGTACAAGTCGTGTCGGAGTGTAGCCCAGAACACCCTGAGATACTACTGGAATACCTACCAGTAAATCTCCTGCCTTGGCCAAAGACTTCGTGTAATAGCTTTTCTAGACACAGCGCGACCTCACCCCCAATACCGGGAGAGACGAGCCACTGCAGATCCGCTCACTGCCTCCATGTGGCTCGGGACTGTACCCAACTAAAACCTGTTTGCACGTCTCCTTTGAGCGTGGTAGGGTAGTAATCAAAGTACAGTGGGTACTCACACGAGACAAATGACGATCTCAGGTCGATGAACTAACCTGTACACATGTCACCAGGGAACTGCTAGCTGACATCAGGTATAAGACCAACTAGAATGTTCCCGGCGAGTCCTGTCCGGTGTACTCATAACCCAATGAGCACCTGTATACATCTTAGGTGAACCAACTGACACCGGTGGCTTGTGAGACCGGCCACCGCCCCTCGTCGGGGTCTCGACTGTATACACTAGTCTACTCTGGAGCATCGATGCCCTATCTCGAAACCCCCTCGACTAGGGACCTTTTAAGGATGTGCTTATAGACCCCAGCTCCCACGTATATGATCGCCCTCATACTGCTGGCAGTCAAGCAAGAATCCTAAGGGCTCTATCAACGCGCAATAGTGACCTGTAAGGTCACCTGAAGCAGTACACGATGATAAAGATAAACCAGATAACATACTATCATCTTGAGTAAGACTGTCCTACCGGTATAGGTCCTCCCTCAATCATTGCAATCACGTGCCCGTGATCCAATAATTGACTCTGAGGGCACTATCTCCAACAATCTCCCACTTGCACTCAAGGCTAATTATTGCGATGTTGCATACTCACAGCCCGTGTGATACCGAACACCCAACTCCTCTACTAATCAGTCTCACAAAACCAGTTTGCGAAACTAATGTGTTCGAGGAATAGCCACAGTGAGTGGATCCGCCTTGATGTTTCTTTCTATGTCTCTCTTTATCTCACGTTCGCGGAGAAATCCATCTCCCGAAAAGAGCAATACCTGTCTTAGAATATGTCTGGATATCTGATGGGACCTAGCTCATAAATGAACTCCAAATCCAAACTTCTTAGACTGTATCGTCAACTGAACTTAATCAGTATCCTGCGTCATGCCTCCCTCAGTATCCCCTTGGACCACCTGTCCAAAATACTGCCACTCGTCAGAAGGAAAACTATAACTCTGACAACCTTTCTGTCATCCATGTCACCTTGGAAGCCTGGAATGATGACTGTCTCCTAAAAGAGGCTGCTGTTATCATATCCCTAGAACATCCACTTATGTTCTAAAACTGCTTCCGTTCGTTTCTACAGGATTGGATCAATATCAACATATTGCATCTACTGTAAAAAAAACAACATCTGGTGTGGTGCTTGACATTTCATGATTGGCTCAATTGCCTAAGCAAGTGATCTGCCAATCATGCACATCCCTCTCCACTTTAGTCTGTAAGACACCTTTAGAGAGGGTGACTCCATCACCTGCAGGTACACTACCGTGCCTGGAGTCGTACATTCTAAAACACCTTTAGAATGCTGTCTAAGTACCCTGATTGGGAAACTACCCAAATCCAGATCTAAAACCATAGATCCAGTAACCAGAATGTCTTGATATTATATCCAAGTCCCATGTGGAGAAACCACTGTGTGACAACCAAAGTATAACCGATCGTAGTATAGGAACATCACTTCCTACTCTGTGTATGTCATCCAAATACCAGGACATCACACCCTACTACCTTCTTAACAGATCCATCCCCTATTCTGATGAAGTCAAACGTATGACTGTCATATCAGAAATAGATGATCAATCTCCGCTACATCTGCTTTAGTCTATAAATAGACATAAGCCACTTGTCCACCATGCTTCCGTTGCTCCCACTGACTACGACAACCCTCTGGCAAAGTCATATACACGTACACTTCTAAAGCTAGTTTAGAACGACTCTATACTCACCCTCCTGCCGGGTCTCGCAGCCTGGAACAACAGCAATGGCAAGTCTGGGTAAACAAGAACCTCCCTGTCACCGTCCTTGAGGCTACCGGAGTACCTCTCGGGTGCCTGAGGTTACCCACCGTATCTGCGGAGTGGCCAATGGAATGTCAAACTAAATTGAATCTTTAGGTTCTTATCAAATTTTCAGTAATCGTCTGCAGTTCTGGAATCACTTCCAGTTCTACCATACTCCCACTACTGTTTTCTGAAAAAATCCATTTTTGTTAAAACTGTGGCGAGTCAAGAACAATATCACTATTGATCTTCCAGATGGTAGAAAGCCAACCCTCGTCATAGCCTGGGTCAACCCACAAACAGCCATTACAGAAACATGCCTTGAGTTATCCAGAGTCTGGTTAAGCATAAGCCGGACAACTCCCCGTACCTTAACATCGTTAAGATATGAATTGTTCTATATCCTATATAGAAACAGAGGCACTGATTTAATTGAACCAGATTTAAATCATGCAACTGTCTCCAGTGCATGTCAACTAAATGGAAGGAGGCCGATCAGCGTTACTCAACTTGAGAATGCGTCCAGATGTGAGTAACCTGAAAGAGAAGCAAGTTCTCTTAATCATTACTATCAACTGAATACCCTACACAAGTATCTACATCTTCGATCACCTTGAAGAATCCCGATACTTGCAACACCTGGTTCTCTACTTTATTCATATACCTATAACTTCTCAAAACTCAGACCTTGTGTTTCTACGAAACACTTATCTAAGAACTAGAGAAGTCATAAGTAAACTGAATATAGTACGAGGACCAACCACTCTGTCCTAATGGACACTGGACAACATACAATACTCTGTATAAGTCCCTTAAGTCTGATAACTCAATCCCTGTGTGTCGTAGGTTGAAAACTGTACCTATGGTTAAGAAGAATTACACCGCTGTTTAATGCTCCTTACCTAACCATCCACTGATATAGGTAAATGTCATGGACATAATTTCAAAAAGGTATATCTCACTCTATAAAAATAGACGTACAGATGTATCAATTTGAAATTGGTGCATAACAGCGGATATTCAAAACCAAATATTTGCCATCCGGCAAACAACCCAGGCGATTTCCTCAAATATCACCAATTACAACGAATTCCGATATAATGAGGACAATCACCTAATTCCCAATAACTTACTCCCACTCATCATCTGTAAAACCATACGGATGTGAGAATCATACCTGGTAAATACATACCCTGGAGTAAGGACTAATTAAGAAATCGGTTCTCTATTAACAATACACAGTGAAACTGAAACATGTAAATGTTTCGGAGGGGTATCCGGGTATTCCTAGTAATGCCTCTTCCATTATCCAGATTCACAACTGTAACCGTATATTTCTATGCCATATCTCCACATCCCTTCATATGTCTTTAGTCATTACCTTTTGTACACCCTCTTGGGCTAAATGGTTTTCTTCCTTCCCTACCGTTCAGCACGAGCCTATGGTTTGGAAGAAGACTATCCAATACGCGTAATGGGTGTACTGTCCTAATCCTAGGAGCACTCGCAACGCGAGAGAAGGTGAAGATAAAGACACCTGAATAAACCTTATTCCTATTTCTCCTGAACCAGAATCCATCCCCGAACTGGAACAAGTTCCTTTCAAGTTCGTATATAACCATACGATGGAGTATCCAATAAACTGTGGATCTTCGTAGTGATACGGAGTGTCCTGGAGAAATACAAAGGTGAAGTGGGAGTGGTAATGAAATACTTGGTTTGGTCGTGAATAGCAGTCGCAATTTACTTTGCCCTCCTTCTAATCCCTTTATTTGTCTTTACATAATACCTTCTGTACACCATCTTTAGGCTAATTGGTTTTCTTCATTCCCTACCGGTCGGCACCTGCCTATGGTTTGGAAGAAGACTATCTAATTTGCGTAATAGGTGTACTATCCCCTAATCTAAGGGGCACTCGCAACCTGAGAGAAGGTAAAAGGAAAAGACAGCTGAATAGTCCTATCCGTTTTCTCCAGAACCGGAAACCATCATCGAATAAATTCCTTCGAGTTCGTATATAACCATACGATGGTTTTATCCAATGGAAGTGGACGTTCGTAGTAATACGGGGTGTCCTGGAGAAAAGGGTAAAAGTAGGAGTGGCAATGAGGTATGCAACTCTGACAATCCAAAAGTCAGTGTTTAAGAAGGTTCGGTTAATTTTGGTCTCTGAGTCATAGTCTAGGGTCGGGTCAATGGTCGCTGCCAAAGAGAGAGAGAAAAGAAACACTCAGCGTGCACTCTAACCTAGATCAGAATGGTTGTCACTTTATCTAATCTGGAAACCTTCCACTGTACCGTCAAACTCTCCTCCAAACCTGAAATAAGAATTAGTCGGGATCACCCGAGGAGTAAACCAACTCATCAGTGGGAATCGGGATCCAACTATCATCTCATGATAACGTGACGGAATCCGCTCACGTTATCACACTCCAGAAGGTATGCGCATATCTGGCAAGTTCCAGTTTCTTTAGAAACTCCCGATGTGATTTTACCCCATGCTCTTATGACCTTGACTTTGGCCAACAAATCATAAGTCACATGTCAAGTTCTACCCGTCATTCTCCAGGTTGATTTGAACCCACCAGTACCTACCCTTGACTTTGGCCAACAAGGCAGTACGACTGTCCCAAACCAACGCATCTATCTATGCTGCATATGAATACCCAATAGCTACCAAACACTGTGCCTTGACTTTGGCCACGGCTGGTTTTTGGCGAAAAACCTTTAACGTAATGAACTTGATATCGTTGAAGGAACCGGATAGCTTTATAAAAATATAGTGACGAAAACCTTTGCTTTGAGGTCACTCCCGGTGAAGGGATCTCGGCTCTTTCCCCGTAGAATGAGGTGCAGGACATTCCAACTGAATACCACGATGCAAAGCAAAAGTAAACGACTATAGTGAAGTTATTTCCCTGACGCAAACTTCTGTCCAAGGGGTCACTCCCGCTGAAGGGATCTCGGCCCTTGCCTCGTCGACTGAGGTGCAGGATATTCCAACTGTATACCACTGTGCAAAACAAAAGAGAACGCCCTTGCAATAACAGCTTTTTGAAAATTGTTCCAACAACATCAGAATAGGTTTGTTTAGCTTGCATTGATCCAAATCAACGCAGTCCCATCAGTTGATCACACCACAAAAGAACGAAAATAATGATGTACGTATATGCCATCCGCATTCTCCACTGGGTCCCGTCATCACCCGTTAGGTTACTTAACTAACGGCAGAGCGGGGACTGGACTAGCGCGGATGCAAAACATATACAACATCTACTAGTATATATATCAATATATAATATTCGCTCAAGGCGTGATAAAATGCAACATCACAGAAATGTAATAAGCATCACAGAACAATACAGATATCTGGGATCCCCGGGTTTTATAGAGCCGCTACTGACACCCGACGTTCCCCTGGTCGTGTGGATAGCCTGTGCAATGAAATCCTAGAACCCTATGGGCGCGGCAAGTCACCCGCCAAAACCTGAAGCGAGGCAGCCCCCTTCAGCAACGTGAATGGACCACCCAGCACTTCACGGAATCCGGTAACTTGGGCACCCCTCCTTGGGTCAACCTGTACCCTCTACGAGTGCGGTGAATAGCCCTCCAATTCTAGAGTGAAGCCCCCTCCGTCTCAACGCCATGAGATGCGGGCCCGTTGCCCTCTAGAACCCGGCTATCCGTGCACCCCATCTTGGGGTAATCCCAGTACAGAAAGTAAAATATACAACGAGTACATCGACCTCAACCCGGTCGTGCCCCAAAAGAATAATATACAAACAGGTAGTGACGGCAGTCCACATGTCGGACGCTCGCCCCGCAATATCAAATGTACATAATCAACCAAACTGTACTAATATTGCATCCAGGCTATCCACCATGACAAATCCGCAACATCACAGCACAAAACAGAACATCAACGTGAATGTCACGTTCGCAAATCCGTCTAAAAGGGCTATAGCAGTTAGACAGGATTTACCGATCAAATGACATTCACGGTAGCAGATATAATGTAAATACTGTGAACTAACATGTTTAAAATTTTCGATCGACTAAATTTTCCCAAGTGGGCCCCAAGCACAACTGTAGCACTCAAAGAAAATCTGGGCCTAAACAGAATATTCCAAAAACCCCATTTCCAAGACAGAGACAAAACTGCAAATTTTGGTGCACTGTTTCCTTAATACTGCGGTGGAACCGCGGCTGGAACAGGGGTATGGCCGCGGTTCCGCGGTGCTACAGGAACATCAGTGAACAAAAATTTCACAGAATGCTTAAAAAACCCTCCACGATTTTTTGACATGCTCAGAAATAATTTTGGAGCACAAAATAAAATCGACAGAAACTGTTACTTTGAAAATGCGGTTTCGGAAAATCCGTTCGATCGAACTTGTAAACACGTTAGAGCAAGCTAGACTAGGTTAATGGCGTGGCTCTGATAACATGTTAGGCCACGGCAGCGGCCCGGCCGTCAGAACGAGGCCAAAATGCATAATCAAAACTTTTCTTTAAACAAGAAACCGGCGCTACCGCGGACTATAAACCCTGATCGGGCCATTAACCTAATCCTAGCTAACTAGAGAAGGGGTAGAGAGATATACCGAGCGATCCGTGTCCTTCGGTCTTCTCGTCGTCATCCCGATCTCCCCGCGGAATCTCCGGTCTTCATCTCCTCGTCGGAAGGGTACTACATCGCCGGGTTCTTTTACGGGCTCCAACCTCTGGACCGAGGCAACTCGAGCACGAAATTGGCGAGTCTACGTGCCTAAGGATGCTGTAGGCAAAGTGTAGAATCCATTTGTCTCTTGGGGTTACTAGAAGTTGCCATTTTGTCTCAAAAGTCAAGCAATGATGAAGAAATAGAAGTCAAGGAATGGTAGAACCATCATGATACTACTACTTGCAAATAACACCCTCCACTATTCAAATTTGCATGCTTGCAAATAACCCCCTCTCCACCAAATTTCAGCCAAAGAAAGAAACAAAGGAAGATGGCCGAAACGGAACGCAAACTGGCAACTTCAAAAAACTGATCCCGTAATAAATTACAGGAAAACCCCGCGACCGTATATACATACCAGCATTTGTATTCCGACCGAATACAAATGCAATGTGACAAATCTACACAGTACAATACTAGGATCCGGCTTAAACCAAAGCCCGCTAGTATTATCCGTCCGATCATGATCCGTGCAATACCGCACGTATATGATCGAACCCTGCCATATCTCCATACGGCCCTACAGCGTTTCACCCGAAATTTGAGTAACTGTCTGTGGGGGACTCTAAAGACTCGTCAATACTTTTGGCTGTGGATTTAACCACTAGCACGTCAGAGGTATTTGCCATACGTAACGGGCTACCAGGTATTGACCAAAAGGGACGTCTGTGAGCGAACTTTTGCTGACACCCTAATGAGCCTGTCAGTGACAATATCCGTACAGTCCGGTCCGTTCGTCTATGAGCATCGCATGGCGGGCCTAGGGGGTTGGTAAAAGTCAGACCCCTAAAAGCGGTACAAGTCATGTCGGAGTGTAGCCCAGAACACCCTGAGATACTACTGGAATACCTACCAATAAATCTCCTGCCTCGGCCGAGAGCTTTGTGTAATGGCTCTCCTAGACACAGCGCGACCTCACTCCCAATACCGGGAGAGACGAACCCCTGCAGATCCGCTCACTTCCTCCATGTGGCTCGGGACTGTACCCAACTAAAACCTGTTTGCACGACTCCTTTGAGCCGTGGTAAGGTAGTAATCAAAGTACAGTGGGAACTCACACGAGACAAATGACGATCTCAGGTCGATGAACTAACCTGTACACATGTCACCAGGGAACTGCTATCTGACGTCAGGTATAAGACCAACTAGCATGTTCCCGGCGAGTCCTGTCCGGTGTACTCATAACCTAATGAGCACTTGTATACATCTTAGGTGAACCAACTGACACCAATGGCTTGTGAGACCAGCCACCGCCCCTCGTCGGGGTCTCGACTGTATACACAAGTCTACTCTGGAGTATCGATGCCCTGTCTCGAAACTCCAACGACTAGGGACCTTTTAAGGATGTGCTTATAGACCCCAGCTCCCACGTATATGATCGCCATCATACTGCTGGCCGTCATGCAAGAATCCTAAGGGCTCTATCAACGCGCAATAGTGACCTGTAAGGTCACCTAAAGCAGTACACGATGATAAAGATAAACCAGATAACATACTATCATCTAGAGTATGACTGTCCTACCGGTATAGGTCCTCCCTCAATCATTGCAATCACGTGCCTGTGATCCAATAATTGACTCTGAGGGCACTATCTCCAACAGGGGGTAAATGTCGTGCTGTGCACGGGTGGCCATCAACAAAAATCCTTGGCCACAGTGGACGAAAATTAATGATTTGGATCATTATTTTCTCAGTGGGTGATGGGCTTTACACTGACACGAAATATCGTGTTATCAGGGGTCTGACTTTATCCACCCCCTGGACCCGATATGCGATACTCTTAGACAAACAGACCAGACTATACGGAGATTGTCACAAACAGGCTCAGTAGGGGTATGGATGGGTTTTCTCATCGGCCTTCCTTTCGTTCAATATCTGGATAGCCATTACGTACAGCTAGTGCCGCTGACGTGCTTGTGGTTAAACCCCTTGCCAGCGTATTATCGACTTTTTAGAGTCCCACATAGAGGGGTTTTCCAGTTCAGACGATATGATGTAGATGACGTATGCTGGTATATACAGGTGTCTGATTAAATATGTGTACAGGCTGGACGGACTTTAATCGGACGATTGATAAAACTAGCGGTTTAGGATTAAGACGGATTATTAAATTAAGTTTTGATTTAATAATTTATATATATATATATATATATATATATATATATAATATATGTATTCTAGTATTATTGTTCACTATTCATTTTCTCTCTTGGCTATCCGTATATTTATACGGATACGCGTATATGTATTTCGATAAGTATATCGGGTTGTATTCTGTATTTATACGGAATTTGTTTTAGAAGATGGACATCTCATTTGTGAATATTCATTTATGAATATTCGTAAAATGAGGTGAAGGGTGAGGTGACATTGAGCATGATTGATGACATGTAGAGAGGAATGGGCTTCATTAATTTAATATAAAATGTTGTGAGAATTTTATTTGTATGGTTTTAAAATGATGAAGCCATTCTACTCTTCAATTCTTTCTCTCATGCTTTCTTCACTTGCTCATGGATAATTTTCCTCGCATCTTCCTCCAACTTCTTCACTTGTTCTCATGAGCTTTAGATTTGAGAGAAAAAGATAGTGGAAAATTCCTACATCCCCACTCTCCATTTCTAGCGAGCTTGGAGCGTCGGTTGCTTTATTAGGTGAAGCTGGAGCTTGGATCGTTTCCCTCGAGTGGTCCATCTTCGGTGAAAGAGGACCGGCTTGCAAGCGCGATACGAAACTCTAGAGAGCATAATAGAGAGTAACCCAATTGGAGCCAATGAAGACGCTGTAGGGTGTTTTTCGTCACCCTATTGAGATGGGAATGCACGCGCTTGTCAGGCATGTACAGATTCCTCCTACCTAGGGCAGGCGGGGGTATATTGATTATGGGGATCCGAATCTTTGGCAGCCGCGGACTAAGCTGCCGTTAATTACCCCTCGCCTTTGGAGCGAGGGAACCTCCGATTGACGGGTCAAACTGGTCATGCGAACTCAATATGCAGTGTGCGTGTGTTGTGTTTTGAAAGGGTTTTGGATATATCGGGGGCTTCGCAGAGTTTACGGGGGTCCCGCTTCCCGGATATAGCATATGGGCGTTGGTCGCCCGCTGGTCACGTGCGCGGCGCGTGGGCGCTTGGTGCCCATGGGTCACATGCGCGGCGCATGGGCTCTTGGCGCCCATGGGTCACGTGTGCAGCACGCGACCGCTGGGCGCCAGCGGGTCATGTGAGATGCATGCGATCGCCGGGCGTGGAGCTTCCACGAGTTGCGTGAGGCGCACGTGGGCGCTTAGCGTCCGCGGGTCACGTGCTCTGCACGCGACCGCTGGGCGCCTGCGAGTCACGTGCGCGGCACGCGACTGCTGGGTGCCCGCGGGTCACGTGCGCGGCACGCGACCGCTGGAAACACCAGCAAAAAAGGGCTTAGCCCCTGGGTTAGGAGTTGAACTCCCAAGGGGTTTGATTTAGGGAGTTAAACTCCAACAGATCTTGAATGGAGTTAAACTCCTAGAAATCTTTGGATCTTCTTTTGAGCCTCAGATCCTCCCGGAATGGGACTTTGGAGATGGCTATCCTTCTTCGTCTTCTCCGTTGGCTAGATCTTGAAGAAAAGAGGGGTGAAACTCAAAAATCTCCCCTTTGGGGGATTTGATGAAAGATTCGAGTTCCTTTTTATGGATTTTATGGTGAAAAACAGTTTCTTTTTGGAAAAAGAGGTAATTCAAAAAAGAAAGAAGGTTTAAAACCTTGAGGAAGAAAAAGGAGGCACAAACCCTGGAAATTTTAGAGAGAGAAAAAGTTGTTGAGATATTTTCATCATCTTTACCTTTATAGGCTACAAACTTTACATATAGCCCCTTGGGTTTTACAAAATGGCATTTTGCCCATCCTATGCCTCATGTGCTCATTTCTTTTGCACATGAGCCATAGGTTTTACAAAAAATTGGCTTTATGCCCATTTTTCTTACATTTATTCATAAAAAAATATATAAAAATTATTTATTACAAAATTTTTATTTTGGCAGGGGGGCCGGCCGCTTCATGTTCGGGCTCGACTCGGGCATGGGCCTACTTGACTTGGGCATGGGCCCACTTGTCTTGGGCATGGGCCCACTTGTCTTGGGGTTGACTTTGATTTTGACTTGGTCAACCGAGGTGTAAATTTTTACCCCAACAAAGTGCCCCCATCAATAAATGCACACCACATATGTGGGTTGTGTGCATGAAATTGATGGATCTTTCGCGTGGAGGTCGATGCTTCCCTTTTTGCGACGTGGACGGTCGGTGCTGCCATTTTTGCGACATGGACGGTCAGTGCTGCCCTTTTAGCGACTTGCGGTGCTGCCCTTTTAGCGACTTGCGGTGCTACCCTTTTTGCGACTTGGGCTGTCAGTGTTGCCCTTTTTGGGACTTGTACGGTCGGTACTTCCATTTTAGCGATGTGGACGGTCGGTGCTGCCCTTTTAGCGATTTGGACGATCGGTGCTGCCCTTTTTGCGACATGGACGGTCGATGCTATCTGACGATAGGTATAGCACCAATTAGGAGTTCTCGGCGAGTCATGTTCGGTGTACCCATTCTCTAATGAGCACCTGTGTACAATCTTTGATGTCACACACCAATGGTTGTGGGATCAACCATCGCCCCATACAGGGTCAAGAAACGTACACACTAGTCTACTCTGAAATATCGATGCCCTGTCTCGATATCCCCTTGACTAAGAACCGTTAAAGGATGTACTTGTGGACCACCCTGGCCCCACTAGTATGATCTGCATCATAGTCCTGGTAGTCAAGTACATATCCTAAGGGCTTTATCAACATGTAACAGAGAGACGGTATAATAATACTAAGTGTACATGTTAAGATAAAGTGTAACCAGATAGCATACTATCATGTCGAGCAATAAAGTCCTCTATATATATGTCCAAGTATCCACTATAATATACATCAATGCACAATAATGGCCTCTAGGGCATACATATTCCTAACATTATATACTTGTATATTTCATTTCAGTTGTATCTAGTTAAAATCTCTATCAACCAGACTATGTATATTTGTAGATTTAGAAAACATTGTTGTATATTCTTTCGGCCTTAAAGTCACGCTCATGTATTATTCTTATTTCTGGTTCTTGATGATACTTTGTTTTCTTTGTTTTATTCGTGGTTTTCATCCTCGCCTTCGGCGTAGTATATTTATATCTTGCGTGGTTGTTTCCGCCAATTGGCGAAGAGCTAGCACCCGCTTGGGAATGCCTTTTATTATTATTACTTGTATTTGTTTTCGGGTTAAAATATACAAAGGAGGTGCTGCCAAAATTTTCAATGACGAAACATGTTTTCAAGATAGCTATAAAACATTATATTTTCATATACTATTACTTATCTTTTAAAGAAAAATCTTGTTTCATTATACCGTCATTTCAAACTTCGCCTCCACTATTTTCTCTAGAAGGTTTAGATTTCTGGGTTTTTGGCTTACTTGAATTAATTAGGGTCCTATCGACTTTACATGATTCTAGTGGCAGTCACGTGCCTTTTCCCGGTCGTGACAAAGATGGTATCAGAGCATTAGGTTTAATCTTGGTTCGAGTCTAGGTTTAACTATGTGGAGTCTAGGGCGTATATATATTCGGAACCTAGGCTTGACCTTACGAAACTTAGACTTGGCTGAGGGATATTAGACCTGAACTTTCGTCGCGAAGGTTAACCTTGGTTGATGGAGTAGATGACTTAAGTAGAGTGACGTACCGTGTGTATGTTCCGCGGCATACTTTGGATACGCTACTTCTCTTATATAGGCTTAGGATGTACATTTCTTATGCATTGTATTTCTATTCGTTCCTATGATCTATCCTCATCGATATCGGGTCGTGGTTTCCGTTACCTTGGTTACACGAGCAGAGAGAGAGAGCTGCGATCAGAACGAGCTCGTCAGGAATGAGGACTGACCAGTATGTATTCCGGTGATTCACGAGCGCATTGATATATTGTTTTACTAAGATTTTCCGTTGACACGAGCGTTCGAGATTTGCACCAGATGATCGGGCCATTGCTAGAGGCCATCCAGATTGGGAAGACTATTAAAGTACTGTCTACTCCAGATGATTGAGGCGTTATCTACCGTGCAGATTGATAAGCTAGATGCTGCTGAGTTTGATAAGATATCGCCCCCAGACATCAGAAGCTAATGCTACACGAAGATGTGATAGGAGATCTCTAGTCACCCTTGGATGAGTGACTAGGACAGTTGGTTCGTTTGGATGCTCCGATGTGAATTTATCAATTGCCTAACGTCAGCTAGAAGAGGACCTCACTCAGAAGTGTGGAGAGTCGATCGTGATGGACGAGCGAAAGCGCATCACTCCGATGACTTGGACGGGTTTCCGAGGACAAAATTTCCCAGACACCTTCTACGGGATATTAGAGATGCCGAGTTCGTAGCTTCGAAAGAGACTCCAGATACGACTACATCCAATTAAAGCGCAGTCCACACAGCTATGAAGAGAATGCAGCTGTCTCGAAACAAGAAACGAATTAAAGTAAAGGGTGATAACTTCCGGACTGTCCTGCAGAGATGAGAATTGAAGAGACCCCGACAAGATCTTTTAGGAAGAATACACGATAAGACTTGGACCCAGGATCGTTTGTATCGCGCACACTTAGTGGTGAAAGTGAACGCTGGCACCGCGATGGGGTTTAAACGGGCATCACACATGCAATTTAAAAAAAAAATTCGGGCGCTAACGAACACTAACCAAGATCTTAACTAGAATATTAGAGTTTATTATGTGATGATATGAAAACTAAGAGAAGGGAAGGAGGCTACAACCTTTGTAGACCATGTCCTTCTCTTCAAATGCTCCGGATAGAAGTCCACGCGACACCACTAGGCTCCACTTGAAGAATGAACAGGCTTCCTCTGATGATCTTCATGCCAAAGATGATCCACCAGAAGTCCGCCAATTCGACCTACCTATTCACGAAACTCTTTAGTGAAGAAAACACACTACACTAGAGTGCTAATGAAGTGTAGGATGGTGAAGTAGGGGTTTTATTTTCTCACTATGGTTTCAAGCTCTATGGTTCACATCACATGTGAGGGTTTAGAGCTTGATGTATGAGGTGAAGAAAATGGAGAATGCTAGACCTCATCTCATGAGCTCAAGAAGGAGCTAAAGAAAAATAACTCAAGTCAATAATCAAGTGTAGAATGGCAACCCCCTTGACCTCACTTATTCAAGCATGTAATAAATTGCAATAAGAAATTGCAACTATGCTTGGATAGTGAGTCAAGAGCAATAAACAAATGATAAAGCCCATGCTTGCCCATTCCACAAATATCTCCATATATTACACCTCATTTTCTATTTTCTAAAAAAATAGAAAATCCATGCCATGCTTCATATATATATATATATATATATATATATATATATATATATATAATGAAGAATAATTAGTGAGCTAATAATATTAGTTAATATATAGCTATATCAAATATAATATATATCAGATTATTAAATCAACACTTGATTTAATAATCCGGTTATATCACATATAACTGACTAATATCATTTATCTGTATATCACATTATCAAATCAACACTTGATTCAATAATCTGGTTATATCAAATATAACCTAATCGATAACAAATAACTGCCAGATTACAATACGGCATCACATACTCGTATTTAATCAGGCCCACAAATAAATTGGCATATGTGCCCTACTTCGTTTCGCTTGAACCAGAAAACTTCTGTGTGGGACTCTAAAGATTCGTCAATACGCCAGCAGTAGGTGATGATCACATCAGTCACCTACAAGCCATCAGTGGTACTATCTGTATGTAACGGCTACCCAGGTATTGAGCGAATAGAAGATCAACAAGCAAGCTTGTCTAAACTCCCATGAAGCATATAAGTAACACTTACCGTACAGTCCAGTCTCTTCGTCGATATATCGCATATCGAGTCCGGGGGTGGAATCGTCAGACCCCAATAACTTGATAAGTCATGCCGATGTAAGGCCTATAAGGGTATGAGAAACTACTGATAACACTTACCAGTAAATCTCATCAACAACTCTAGTCAGGGACTTACATTTATAGCCAATCGAGCATAGCGCAACATCAACCCCCAATACCGGGAGAGACGAAACCCCTCCTATCGCTCATTGCCTCCATGTGACTCGGGACTGTACCCAAAATCCACCTATTTGCACGACTCCTTTGAGCCGTGGTAGGTAGGAAATCAAAGCACAGTGGGAACTATACAAGACTCTATGACGATCTCGGGTCTACAGACTAACCTGTACCAGTGTCACCAGAGAACTGCTATCTGACGATATGTATAGTACTATCTAGGAGTTCTCGGCGGGTCTTGTTCAGTGTACCCATTCTCTAATGAGCACCTGTGTACAATCTTTGATGTCAAACACCAATGGATATGGGATCAACCATCGCCCCATACAGGGTCAAGAAACGTACACACTAGTCTACTCTGGAATATCGATACCATGTCTCTATATTCCCTCGACTAGGAACAATTGAAGGATATGCTTATGGACTACCCAGGTCCCAGTAGTATGATCCGTATCATAGTCCTGGTAGTCAAGCTAACATCCTAAGGGCTTTATCAACATGTATATGAGAGACGGTATAATAATACCAGTGAACATGTTAAGGTAAAGGAAACCAGATAGTATACTATCATGTCGAGAAAGAAAGCCCTCCATTTATATGTCCAAGCATCCATTATATCATACAATAATGGCCTCTAGAGCATACATATCACTAACAATCTCCCACTTGCACTAAGGCCAGTTGTTGTAGTATCTCATACCCAACATCCCAGAAAGTCTCTCAATTAGCATCTGGGGGAGGGCCTTGGTGAGTGGATCCGCTGTGTCATCCTTAATATCAACTCTCCTGACCTCGATCTCCCGGAGATTTACTATCTCCCGGAGATTTACTATCTCCCTGATCAGATGATACCTCTTAAGAATATGTATGGGACCGGGGTTCCTAGGCCAAAACTACAACTCCATTGTTATCACAATACACAGGTATTGGATGCTCAATGGTAGGAACCACACCAAGTTCAGCTATGAACTTGTTCATCCAGACAGCCTCTTTGGCAGCATCGTTGGTAGCGATGTATTCAGCCTTCATCATCGAGTCTGCTACGGTATCTAGCTTGGAACTCTTCTAACATACTGCCCCTCTACTGAGGGTGAAGACAAAATTTGAGATCGACTTACTGTCGTCCTTATCACTCTAGAAGCTCGAATCGGTAAAGGAATCCATCTGGAGTTCACCGTTACCATACACTAAGAACATCTCGTTAGTCCTTCTCAAGTACTTAAGAATGTTCTTCACAGCTGTCCAATATTTCTTCCCTGGATCTGATTGATACCTACTTACTACACCGAGTGAGTAAGCTACATCTGGTCTGGTACATAACATCGCATACATGATTGCCCGACTGCCAAAGCATAGGGTATCCCTTGCAGGCGAGCCCTCTCCAAATCAGTCTTGGGAGACATCTCTTTGGAGAGAGTGATTCCTGAACAAGTGGGTACATTACTACGCTTAGAATCTTCCATACTAAACCTTTTTAGTATGGTGTCAATGTACCTAGATTGGGACAATCCCAACATCCGTCTAGATCTATCTCTATAAATCTATATCCCCAGTATGTAGGCGGCATCACTCAGATCTTTCATGGGGAACTTTTGTGATATGAAGAGCTTGACCGAGTGTAGCATAGGAACATCGTTTCCTATCAAGAGTTTGTCATCCACGTACAATACGAGGAAGACAACCTTATTCTCTACAACCTTCTTATATATACATGGTTTATCTACATTTCTGATGAAGTCAAACTCTTTGATAGCTTCATCAAAACAGATGATCCATCTCCGCGATGCCTTCTTTAATCCGTAAATTGATTTAAGCAGCTTGTACACGCTTCCGTTGCTCCCACTGTCTACGAAGCCCTCTGGCCGTGTCATGTACATGCTCTCTTCTAAATCACCATTTAGAAAAGCGGTCTTGACGTACAATCTGCCAGATTTCGTAGTTATGGTATACAACAACGACAAGTAGGATCCTGATGGACTTAAGCATAGCCACAGGAGAAAAGGTTTCATCATAGTCGACACCAGGTCATTGACGAAAACCTTTTGCTACAAGTCTAGCTTTGAAAGTCTCAACTTTTCCATCTACACCAAATATCTTCTCAAGATTTACTTGCTCCCGATGGGTTTTACCCCTTCAGGAGGAACTTTCAAAGTCCATACTTTGCTGGTGTACATGGATTCCATCTTAGATCACATAGCATCCAGACATTTCACATAGTCTCCACTTGTGATGGCCTGCTCGAAACTAGTTGGGTCATCATCTTCCATGATGCAATCCTCGCTCCCACCGTCTATGAGAAAACCGTAGTATCTCTCAGGTGGATGAGGAACCCTCCTAGATCTGCGGAGTGGATGGGGTTCGTTGGGGATTATTGAATTCTCTGGTTCCACCAAATCGTCAGTAATAGTTTGTGTTGCTGGAACTTCTTCCAGTTCTACCTCATTGCCATTGAGTTCTTTCACAAAAAATTCTTTTCTAAAAATGTGGCATGTCGAGAAACAAACACTTTTTGTTCCTCGGTGTGGTAGAAGATATTCCCTCGCGTTTGTTTGGGATATTCTACAAACTTGCATAGAACTGAACTTGCTTTGAATTTGTCCGGATTTTGCTTTTTAACATAGGTTGGAAAACCCCATATCTTAACTCGTTTAAGAGATGGTCTCTTCCCATTCCATATCTCATATGGAGTGGTAGGCAATGGATTTGATCGGAACTCTATTCAATAGGTATGCAGCTATCTCAAGTGTATAACCCTAAAAGGAAATAGGAAACTCAACATTACTCATCATAGAGTGCACCATATCTAATAGGGTGCGATTCCTCCGCTCCGAAACTCCGTTGTGCTGTGGTGTATACGGAGGAGTAAGCTGAGAGAGAATCACATTCTCTTTTAAGTAGTCTCTGAATTCCGTGCTTAAGTATTCTCCTCCCAGATCATATCGAAGAATTTTAATACTTTTACCCGTCTGGTTCTCAACTTTGTTCTTATATTCCTTGAATTTCTCAAAAGATTCAGATTTGTGTTTCAACAGGAACACATGTCCGAATCTTGAGAGATCATCGGTGAATGTAATAAAGTACGAGAAACCATTCCTGGCATGTGTAGACATATGACCGCATACATCACTATGTATCTGTCCCAAAAGTTCAGTAGCTCTTTCTCCGTGTCCAGTAAACGGAGATTTGGTCATCTAGCCTTTGAGACATGACTGACAAGTTTCATAAGATGTAAATTCTAACGGATTCAAATATGCATCCTTATGGAACTCAGCCAGTCTTGTCGCATTGATATGACCTAATGTACGATGCCACAAGAAGGCTTCGTTCATTTCTGAACTGTTCCTCTTGTGTGTGTTCTGTATACTTAGAACTGTTTTGTGATTTAGAACGTATATACCATTATACAACGTACCATACCCAATCAACACTTGATTTCGGAAAACATTCATAATATTTTTGGTACGAAATAACAGTCGCTCAGAATCATTGTTTTACCTTTTGGTAATACAAGGTGATATTCGCCAACTGATTTGGCTGCAACAATTGCACCATTCCCTACTACAAGAGACATATCACCCTTTCCCAGTTATCTACCTCTCTTCAGCCCATGTAACATATTACATACGTGGGATCCTGATCCGGTATCGAATACTCAGGACGTAGAGTTAACTGAGAAACAGTTCTCAGAAATGAACATACCCGAAGACGACACATCAACATGCTTATTCTTCGTTTCGGTGGCGTGGGAATCCAGATATCCCCCTATTCCTTGATCAGACTTATGACAATCATAAGAATAAGCGGAACCTAGCCCATTATAATAAATAGGTTCGGTCAATACATTCATATTATTATCTTAATTAAGGAATGTCATTGGTCGCTACCAAGAGAGAGAGAGAAGGATAATCACTTTACGTGCCCTCTTTGCAAGATTAGATTGGTTATTATTTTATCTAATCAGGATGGCTCCCGCTGTTTTTATCAAATCTTCCTTCAAACCCTAAATGGTAAGATTAGCAGGGATTAATTACACCCTACAATTTCGCCAATCGATCAGCCAGGAAGGTATTGGTACTCCGAGGGAGTCTCCCCATGCTTTCGCATGGAACTAATTAAATAACCTCGTTTCCGCAGGGGCATCACCCCGTTAACACCTTTCTTAGACACTTAATGGATTGGCTAATTGTGAAGTGGAAAACTCTCACAGGAGTAACTCTTACTCGCAGTGTGTATCGGGATAAAACTATCATATAGAAGGTATGCAATCTCATTGCAAATTTCAACACTTGAAATTCCCAATATTTGTTTTTACCCTTAGCTTCCTATGACCTTGACGTAGGTCAACAAACCATAGAACGCTAGTCAAGTTCAACCCGTTCATTTCTTGATTGAATTAAACCCACCCGCACGATCCTTGACGGAGGTCAACAATGTTGTACGATTACCCTAACCCAATCGCATCACATACGGCAGATAAGCACTAATCAGCTATCGCACACTACGCCTTGATGGAGGTCAACAAGCGCAGCACGAATACTAAATAGTACTTATCTGAAATGATGGAGGGCTACGGCTGGTTTTTAAGAAAACCTTTAACATAATGGACTTGATATCGTTGTAGAATTAGTGATTTGAAAAGGAGTGTTTTTGTAGCTTTTGCTAGTTTCGCTAAAGATGTCACTCACGGTGAAAGGATCTCGGCTCTTTCCTCATCAAATGAGGTGCTGGATATTCATCTAGGAATACCACTATGCAAAGCAAGAACTAGAGAAGCTATAAAAACAAAACCGACTGGGTTGTAACATTTGCTAGTTTTGCTAAAGAGGTCACTCCCGGTGAAGGGATCTTGGCTCTATCCTTATTGAATGAGTTGCTGGATATTCATCAAGGAATACCACTGTGCAAAGCAAAAACTAGAGCTACCTTTTTAAAAAACTTTTGATTCTACAACATCTTTAGGTTTCTTTTCTTTTTCATTAATCTCATTAATGAAATCCCATCATTTAATGTTTCCTAAACATCACAGAAAATGAAACGAAAATAGAACGTACGCTTATGCCATCCGCATTCGCCATGGGGCCCGTCATGCACCGTTAGGTTACTTAACTAACGACAGAGCGGGGGCTGGACTAGCGCGGGTGCAAAACATAAGCAACGTTTATTATATATCATATATATAAAGCATTCGTCTCATGCAGTTATATGATCACATCACAGAACCAAGCAGTAGAAGTCAACATATGAAATATTAGATATACTAGGAGGTCCGTGTTTTAAATTAAGCCAATAATGAAAAACACGGATTCCACGGTTGTGATGAATAGCCAAACCCACATCCCTAGACCCTTACGAGAGCGGAAAGCAACCCTGCCAATTCTAGAGTTAGGAGACCCAGTCTCGATTCCTCGAGATGGTCTCCCACTAGACTCTAGAACCCGGTCACTTGTGCTCCCTGCCTTAGGTCTATCCTAATACAGAAAAGTAAATAATATACATCAATTGTGACATCATCCTTAACCCGGAAGTGTCCCAATAAAAGAATATTACATTCAAATTTTACATAAATGAAAATTATAAAACTCTCATCTCACATAATACCCCGGCTATTCAATCACGACGATCCAATAAAACATATCATAGCAGCACATAACATCACATGTCATCAATGTAAGTAAATACGTGTATCCTAAATTCCGTTGACATATAGCAACGGGATTTGGGATACCCCACATATTACACTTACTGTCGAAGAAAAGAAATGAAAAACTACAATAATTAGAATCCGTATTTCCTTAGACATCATAAACCCGAAATATCTCATATTCCGAATTTCATGCCTAACTTATAAACCTTGCATTTTAGTCTCAAATTGAAAACTCTTTTCAATAAGCTTTCGAATAATTCAACAAGATTCCCAACAAAGTGATCACGTACTATACGCAATTGCGACGGAGTTTTGATCCGAATCAAAACTCCATGGAAATCAATCAAATGAGACTAAACAGCAAGATCTACAATATACTAACTAGTTTTCACAAAACTAATTATTGTGGATTCCAAAATTTTTATCACATATCATCAAAGTCTAAAGGACATTAAACATTTCGATCGATTTAACAAACAGCCACAAAATCCAGAGGCCTCAACAACTTGAGAATCATTAAAAACATCCAGAGAGTGCATGATCACCAAATGGAGCAGCACAAGAGAAACGACACCATAACTCGACTAACATGCGGCGGAACCGCGGCCAAACATGGGGTTTAGCCGCGGTTCCACGGCCGTTTGAGGGAGTTCGGTCGTCAAATTTCTTGAGGCTCCATTAAAAAGACTGCACGATTTTCTTCATATTTTTAATCACCAAAATTCCAACTTTTGAAAATTCGTCAGAAACTTGCAAAATCCGGGTCTCGAAAATTTGATTGAACACTTTAACATCGTAAATACCTTCCCTAATGTTCTAGCTTGTCTCTGATACCATGAAAGTGAATACTGGCACCGCGATGGGGTTTAAACGGGCATCACACATGCAATTTTTTAAAACTTTCGGGTGCTAACGAACAATAACCAAGATCTTAACTAGAATATTAAGGTTTACAATGTGATGATATGAATACTAAGAGAAGGGAAGGAGGCTACAACCTTTGTAGACCGTGTCCTTCTCTTCAAATGCTCCGGGTAGTAGTCCACGCGACTCTACTAGGCTCCACTTGAAGAATGAACAAGGTTCCTCCGATGATCTTCGTGCTGAAGATGATCCACCTGAAGTCCACCAATCCGAGCAACCTCTTCACTAAACTCTTTAGTGAAGGAAACACACTACACTAGAGTGCTAATGAAGTGTAGGATGGTGAAGTAGGGGTTTTATTTGCTCACTAGTGTTTCAAGCACTATGGTTCACATCACATGTGAGGGTTTAGAGCTTGAAGTATGAGGTGAAGAAATTGGAGAATGCTAGAACTCATCTCATGAGCTCAAGAAGGAGCTAAAGAAAAATAACTCAAGTCAATAATCAAGTGTAGAATGGCAACCCCCTTGACCTCACTTATTCAAGCATGGAATAAAATGCAATAAGAAATTGCAACCATACTTGAATAGTGAGTCAAGAGCAATAAAAAAATGATAAAGCCCATGCATGCCCATTCCACAAATATCTCCATATATTACACCTCATTTTCTATTTTCTAAAAATAATAGAAAATCCATGCCATGCTTCATATATATATATATATATATAAATTAATATATATATAATGAAGAATAATTAGTGAGCTAATAATATTAGTTAATATATAATTATATCAAATATAATATATATCAAATTATTAAATCAACACTTGATTTAATAATCCGGTTATATCACATATAACCGACTAATATCATTTATCTGTATATCATATTATCAAATCAACACTTGATTCGATAATCTGGTTATATCACATATAACCTAACCGATAACAAATAACTGCCAGATTACAATACGGTATTGTAAGGTTCCCTAGCACAACAGCAAGGTTTCAGGAGGCATCATCCATGCCATTTCAAAAAAAATTGTCATGCTAAATAACCATAATCCTAGAATCTTTAACTAAAGATTTAGACAATACCAAATGTAAACTATTTTACATCTAGAGAACAAGAATACAACCTTTGTAGTTCGGGTCCTTCTCTTCTAAAGCTCCGGGTTGAAGTCCACGCGACTCTCCAAAGCTCCTCTTCGAGTTGAACGACCCTCCTTCGTGATCTTCACGCCAAAGACGATCCACCCGAAGTTCCTCTAGATCAAGCTAACTCTACACTAAACTTCTTTAGTGTATGAAACACACCACACTAAATTGCTAGTTTGGTGTGGGATGATGAAGTAGGGGATATGATAAGCTCACTAGGTTATTCACAAGCTCATTGATTCACATCTCATATGAGGGTTTGAGCTTGGAGGTGAGATGAAGAAATTGTAGATATTAAGAGGAAGAAGAAGCTCAAGGAAAATGGCTAAGGCATTAAGAATGAAGCAAGTGTAGAAACAATAATATGAATCATCTCTCTCCTGACTAATTCAAGCATGGAATAAATTGCAATTCAAAATTGCAACCATGCTTGAATAGTGAGTCAAGACTAATAAAAAACCATATAAGCCCATGCCTCATCCATACCCAAAATATCTCCATAATTTACACCTCATTTTTCCATTTTTCTAAAAATAGAAAAAAATGCCATGCTTCATAATATATATATATATATATATATATATAGATATATATATATATATATATATATATAGATATATATATATATATATATCAAATATACATTAATATATATATATTTAAATAAAGCAATTAGTGAGTTAATGATATTAGTTAAGATATGATTATATCACATATAATATATATCACATTATTAAATCAACACTTGATCTAATAATCCGGTTATATCACATATAACCGACTAATATCATTTATCTGAATATCACATTATCAAATCAACACTTGATTCGATAATCTGGTCATATCACATATGACCTAACCAGTACCAGATAACTGCCAGATTACAATACGGTATCACATACACGTATTTAATTAGGCCTACGCACATATCACATATGTTCCTTACTTCATTTCGCTCGAACCAGGAAACTTTTGTGTGGGACTCTAAAGACTCGTCAATACGCTGGCAGTAGGTGATGATCACATCAGTCACCTACAAACCGTCAGCAGTACTAGCTGGACGCAACGGCTACCCGGGTATTGACCGATATGAAGATCAACAAGCAAGCTCGTCCATACTCTCCATGAAGCCTATTAGTAACACTGCCGTATAGTCTGGTCTCTTCGTCTGATCTGTCGCATATCATGTCCAAGGGTGGAAATCGTCAGAGCCCAGTAACGTGATGAGTCATGCCGATGTCTGGCCTATAACAGTTCGAGAAACTACTGATAACACTTATCAGTAAATCTCGGCAGCAGCCCTGGCCAGGGACTTCCAGTTATAGCCAATCGAGCATAGCGCAACATCAACCCCCAATACCGGGAGACACGAAACCCCTCTTATCGCTCATTGCCTCCTTACGACTCGGGACTGTACCCAAAATCCACCTATTTGCACGTCTCCTTTGAGCGTGGTAGGGAGGAAATCAAAGCACAGTGGGAGCCGCACAAGACTCTATGACGATCTCGGGTCTACAGACTAATCTGTACCAGTGTCACCAGAGGACTACTTTCTGACGATAGGTATACTACTACATAGGAGTTCTCGGCGAGTCCTGTTCAGTGTACCCAGTCTCCACTGAGCACCCGTATACCATCTTTGATGTCAAACACTAATGGATGTGGGATCATCCATCGCCTATCATATGGGTCAAGAAGCGTATACGCTAATCTACTCTGGAATATCGATGCCCTGTCTCGATATTCCCTCGACTAGGAACAATTAAAGGATGTACTTGTGAACTACCCTGGCCCCACTTGTATGATCTCCATCATAGTCCTGGTAGTCAAGTACATATCCTAAGTGCTTTATCAACATGTGAGAGCTAGACAGTATCACAATACAGGTCTACATGTTAAGAAAAAGAACAACCAGATAGCATACTATTATGTCGAGCAAGAAAGTCCTCTCTCTCTATATATATCCAAGCATCCACTATAATATACATCATATGTACAATAATGGCCTCTAGGGCATACATATAACTAACAATCTCCTACTTGCACTAAGGCCATGTGTTGTAGTATCTCATACCCAACATCCTAAAAAGTCTCTCAAATTGTGTCTGGGGGAGGGCCTTTGTGAGTGGATCCGCTACATTGTCCTTCGTGTCAACTCTCCTGACCTCGATCTCCCGGCGATCAACTATCTCCCGGATTAGGTGATACCGCCTCAGAATATGTTTGGATTTCTGATGGGACCTGGGTTCCTTGGCCAAAGCCACCTCTTCATTGTTATCACAATACACAGGTATTGGATGCTCAATGGATGGAACCACACCAAGCTCAGCAATGAACTTCTTCATCCAGACAGCTTCTTTGGCAGCATCGTTGGCAGCGATGTATTCAGCCTCCATCGTCGAGTCTGCAACGGTGCCTTGCTTAGAACTCTTCCAACACACCGCCCCTCCGTTGAGAGTAAAGACAAAACCCGAGACCGACTTGCTGTCGTCCTTATCACTTTGGAAGCTCGAGTCGGTAAAGGATTCCACTTGGAGTTCACCGTTACCGTACATCGAGAACATCTCTTTAGTCCTTCTCAAGTATTTTAGAATGTTCTTCACCGCTGTCCAGTGATTCTCTTCTGGATCTGCTTGATACCTACTTACTATACTTAGTGAGTATGCTATATCGGGTCTGGTACATAATATCACGTACATGATAGAGCCTACTGCCGAAGCATAGTGTATCCCTTCTTGCGAGCTCTCTCCAAATCAGTCTTGGGAGACATCTCTTTGGAGAGAGTGAGTCCTGAGATCGTGGGTATATTCCTACGCTTGGAATCTTCCATGCTAAACCTCTTTAGTACGGTGTCAATGTACCTGGATTGGAATAATCCCAGTATCCGTTTAGATCTATCTCTATAGATCTTAATCCCCAAGATGTAGGAGGCATCACCTAGATCTTTCATTGAGAATCTTTGTGATAAGAAGAGCTTGACCGAGTGCAGCATAGGAACATCATTTCCTATCAAGAGTATGTCATCCACGTACAATACGAGGAAGACGACCCTACTCTCTGCTACCTTCTTGTATATACAAGGTTCATCTACGTTTTTGATGAAGTCAAACTCTTTGACTACCTCATCAAAACAGATGTTCCAACTCCGCGATGCCTGCTTTAACCCGTAAATTGATTTAAGCAGCTTGCACACCTTTCCGTTACTCCCACTTCCATGAAGCCCTCCGGCTGAGTCATGTACACGCTCTCTTCTAAATCACCATTTAGAAAGGTGGTCTTAACATCCATTTGCCAGATTTCGTAGTCATGGTATGCTTCGATGGCAAGTAGGATCCGGATGGACTTCAGCATAGCTACTGGAGAAAAGGTTTCATTATAATCCACACCTGGTCTTTGACGAAAACCTTTTGCAACAAGTCTAGCTTTGAAAGTCTTAACTTTTCCATCTACACCAAGTTTCTTCTTAAAGATCCATTTTCTCCCAATGGGTTTTACCCCTTCGGTAGCAACTTCCAAAGTCCATACTTTGTTGGTGTACATGGATTCCATCTCAGATCGCATTGCATCCAGCCATTTCACAGAGTCCCCACTCGTGATGGCCTGCTCGAAGCTAGTTGGGTCATCATCTTCCATGATGCAATCCTCGCTCCCACCATCAATGAGAAAACTGTAGTATCTCTCAGGTGGATGAGGAACCCTACTAGATCGGCGGAGAGGCTGAGGTTCGTTGGGAACTATCGAATCCTCTGGTTCTACTAAATCTTCTGTTGTAGTTTGTGTAGCTGGAACTTCTTCCGGTTCTACCTCCTTCCCACTAATTTCTTTTCCAAGAAATTCCTTTTCTAAAAAGGTGGAATGTAGAGAAACAAACACTTTTTGTTCCTCGGTATGGTAGAAGATATACCCTCGCGAATGTTTGGGATATCCAATAAACTTACACAGAAAAGACCTTACCTCGAGCTTTTCCGGATTTTGTGTTTTCACATATGCCGGAACCCCATATCTTAACATAATTAAGACATGGTTTCTTTCCTTTCCATATATCATACGGAGTGGTTGGCATAGATTTGGTGGGAACCATATTCAATAGGTCTGCAGCTGTCTCCATTGCATATCCCCAAAAGGAAATAGGCAACTCAGCTGTACTCATCATAGAGCGCACCATATCTAATAGGGTGCGATTCCTCCGCACCGATACACCGTTGTGTTGTGGTATATACGGAGGAGTAAGCTGAGAGAGAATCCCATTCTCTTTTAGATAGTCACGGAATTCCGTACTCAAGTATTCTCCTCCCCGATCAGATCGAAGGATTTTTGTCACGTCCCGCTTCCCAGAGTACGCTAGATTGGGCACGTGACATAGCCAACCATGCTACCTGTGGGTAGGAAGTATCCATCCACAGTCACATTACGGCTGTAGAGATATCAAGAACAAGATAAAACTGTCTAAACATGTCCATAATCCAGAATAACAGGAGTCAATAATGAATAAATGCGGAAGCAAATGATCCACTAAAAATAACTGAAATGTATGTCCCATAATGCGGGCTCACATCAGGAATAAACTGCAGGAAATAAAACTAACTAATACTGACACCTCACTGCTCAGCCTGCTGGCTGAAGTACTCCTGCTCGGACTGCAACAGCGGTACGGAATCTGGGCCATGCAAAACCCAGACGTCAGCGCGTCATGTCATCAAGTAATATAATATGAACAGTGTAGCAGGCAATACAATATAAACATGAATAAAACGAGAGCAACAGAAATATGAATCAAAGCAGTGCCGGTAGTGTGCAGTGGGTAAACTAAATTGTTCTATCAGGTTTACTATTCTAAAGTCTTTGAAACCAAATTGATGAATCGTCGATGTAACTCAATAGTATCCCGTGCATGCCCGGGACCACGGTCAAGACTCTCGGGCTGAATCCGAGACGTGCCGCTAGGCAGTAACAGGTAGCAGGATGGGCGAGTGATGTCAGCATCATCACTTCGGGGCTGGCCTAGCCCGTAAGACTGATCAGAACAGGTATCGAACTGTTGAGTTACAAGTCAGGTTTCACCTTTGATTTCCCCATACCCCCAAGTTATGGATGTCAAGTCAGGTATTCAGTAATCAAGAACTAATGCCAACACAGGATCAGGTAAGAGCAGGTTTGTCTGGATAGACAACAGGAACGGTCCATGAGGACTACATGTCAGGTTTGTTGGCATTAGACACAAGATCAGGTAACGGGTCAGGTCATGGTTCATCAGGTCAAGTCAACAGTGTACGGTACCATGTCAGGTATCTCAATATATATGTAGCAAGTCAGGTCAAGATGTAAACAATATCGTGGGTGTGCTCACAATCAGTTATATAATCTAGCATGGGTATCAACAATATGAGATAAGCAATGAATTAAGTAATAGGCAGTTTCATTCAATTTGCAATACAGTTATCAAATTTGTTACAGAAATGATTACAAGGGTGCAGTAAGACAAGTATAGCCGTTTAGTCATGTTAACAGGTTTAAGAACCCTTAGAGGTGCAATGATCTATGTAACGGTTCAGTACAGCTATTTCAGGTTAAAAGCATACGAGTGTCCGAATGGAACAGAACTACAGGGATAAATGCCATAAGCTACGTTAACATTAAAAATATGATTAAACAGGTAAATATGGCTATTAGGTTCAGTTTGCAAACTGTAGGTTCCAAGTGTAGCGGTAAAATGATATAATGTAATACTGTACACGAAAAATGAGAAATGATTGTACCAAAACTAAATTTATAGATTTAGGGTATCAATATATATATGTAAATATTGTATAGCATGTAGCAAGGGGTACTTGCCTCGACGGGTCGCGAACCGGGAAAAACGGAACGTAACTTCGGCGGGGAAACTCCCGACGGGCGCACGGTTCACTGATTGAACCCAAACAATGAACAAAGAAACCACGCGGGTGGGGGTACCTCGCTGGAACGTCGGATCACGTCGTCGGCATTGTCGGATTCCGGCGAAAAGGTGAACAGTGAACGGTCAAGACTTGCAACAAGAAAGGAAGGGAAAAATAAGGAAGAAGAAGAAGAGGCTTACCAGATACTGCTCTGTGGTTAAAGAGAGGAGACGCGAGAACGACGACGAGGTCGACGGGCTCCGGCGGTGGCCTACCGTGACCGCGGGGGAAATTCTGTCGATTCAAGAAAATCTCTACAGAGGGGAAAGAAGGAAAGGAAAGAGGAGGAGAGGGAGAGAGGACTTACAGAGGCGTTCACAGGTGGTCCGGTGATCGTTGGCGACGACCAGGGGTGGCGCAGACGCGTGCATGGGGGCCGCTGGTGGCGCGGATGGAGCTGCAGGGTGCTGGAAAGAAGGGAAGAAAGAGGGTGCGGGCGAGGCGAGGCAGAGGAGGCGAGGATGGAGGTGGTAGCGGCGTCGGCGTTGGGCTGCGACGACGAGGAATGAGACGGCGGTGGCTTAGGGCTCGAGGAGGGAGATGGGTCGTTCTGCGTTGCGTGAAAAAATAGAGGAGGGAAAAAAGATTTAAAGAAAAAGAAGAGAGAGAGAGAGAGAGATTATGGGAGAGAGAGAGAGATTATGGGGATAGAGAGAGAGAGAGAGAAAGAGAGAGAGAGAGAGAGATGAGGAGAGAGGTGAGAAAAAGGTTAGGGCCCGCGGGAGATTATGAAGGTTGTGATTGGTGGGGAAAAGTTATTTAAAAGATTTAAAATATTTTAGAAATATTTTACTGTTAGAGTATATAGGTTAAGGAAATATATTCGACGTTTTATATTAATAAAATTTAGGATTTTGGCGCCAAATAAAACATTTCCAAATCGCGCCCGGGTTGGGTCCAAAAGTTTGAAATTTAAATAATAGGATTTTAAGCGGGATCCAAATTTTAAAATGAAGTGTCTTATGATTAAAAAGCATACCCCCAAAACGGACACACGTACGCGCACGTAGCCATCCAAACTCGCCCGTTTCACTGAACGGGACGAGAACACGATGCACGGACGCTACAACGGGGTTAGGGGTGTCAAGTAGGCCAAGATGGATATTTTTAATTTTATTTTAGATGCCAAAAATTGTTATATGTAGAAATGACTTTGCCGGGTAAAAATTTATAGTAAGCAACAAACAAGCAAGCTAAATGAAATGAGTACCACATTATGCTCAAACTGTAACTGAAAATAGTAGCATTGGGCTCGGGTGTTACAATTTTAATACTTTTACCAGTCTGGTTCTCAACTTCATGCTTATATTCTTTGAATTTCTCAAAAGCTTCAGACTTGTGTTTCAACAGGAACACATGACCGAATCTTGAGAGATCGTCAGTGAATGTGATGAAGTATGAGGAACCATTCCTGGCATGTGTAGACATAGGACCGCATACATCACTATGTATCAGTCCCAAGAGTTCCGTAACTCTTTCTCCGTGTCCTGTAAACGGAGTTTTGGTCATCTTGCCTTTGAGACATGACTGGCAAGTTTCATAAGATGAAAGTTCGAATGGATTCAAATATCCATCTTTATGTAACTTAGCTAGTCGTGTCGCATTGATATGACCTAGTCTACAATGCCACAAGAAGGATTCGTTCATTTCTGAACTTTTCCTCTTGTGTGTGTTCTGTACGTTAAAAACTGTGTTTTGATTCAGAACGTATAATCCGTTACATAACGCACCAAACCCAATCAACACTTGATTTAGGTAAATGTTCATAACATTATTCTCTACTAAAAAGTTATATCCTTCTTTATCTAATAAAGGAATTGATATTAAATTGCATATCATAGAGGGTACGTAATAACAGTCGTTAAGGATCAATGTATTCCCAGTTGGCAATACAAGGTGATATTCACCAACTGCTTTGGCTGCAACACTTGCACCATTCCCTACTTTTAGAGAATGATCACCTTTTCCCAGTTCTCTACCTTTCCTTAGCCCATGCAACAAATTGCATATGTGGGATCCCGATCCGGTATCTAATACCCAGGACGTAGAGTGTACTGAGAAACAGTTCTCGGTAACTAACACACCCGAAGAAGATGCATCAACATACTTATTCTTCGTTTGGGTGGCGTGGTAATCCGGATATTCTACTATTTCCTGCTCGGACTTATAACACTTATAAGTTAGAGTGGAACCAACGTTCCCCTGCTCAGTATAACAAGCAGGTTCGGTCAATACATCCATATTATTATCTTGATTAAGACATGACATTGGTTGCTGCCTGGAGAGAGAGAAGGAAACGCGTTAGCGTGCACTCTTTGCAAGATTAGATTGGTTATTATCTTATCTAATCAGGACGGCTCCCTCTGTTTTTATCAAATCTTCCTTCAAACCCTAAAAGGCAAGACTAGCCGGGATTAATTACACCTTACAAGTTCGCCAATCTTTCAGCCAGGCCAGTGCTGGTACTTTGAGGGAGGTTTCCCGTGCTTTCGCACGGACCTAATTAAAATAAACCTCGTTTTCCCAGGGGCGTGACCCCGTTAACACCTTTCTAGACACCTACTTGATTGGCTAATTGTGATGTGTGAAACTCTCCTAGGAGTAACTCTTACTCTCAGTGGGTATCGAGATCCAACTATCTCATAGAAGTTTGCAATCTTATTGCAAATTTCAACACTTGAAATTCCCGATATAATATTTTGCCCCAAGCGTCCTATGACCTTGACGCAGGCCAACAAACCATAGTACGCTAGTCATGTTCAACCCGTACATTTCTTGATTGAATTAAACCCACCCGCACGACCTTTGACGCAGGCCAACAAAGTCGTACGGATACCCTAATCCAATCGCATCATATGCAGCAGATAAGCACTAAATTGTTACCACACACTACGCCTTGACGCAGGCCAACAAACGTAGCACGAATACTAAACAGTACTTATCTGAAATGACGGAGAGCTACGTCTGGTTATTAAGAAAACCTTTTGCGTAATGAATTTGATATCGTTGCAGAATTGAGTGATTTTGAAAAGGAGTGTTTTTTAGGCTTTTACTAGTTCCGCTAAAGAGGTCACTCCCGGTGAAGGGATCTCGGCTCTTTTCTCATCGAATGAGGTGCTGGATATTCTACAAGGAATACCGCTATGCAAAGCAAGAGCCAAAAAGGCAATCAAAAACAAAACCGAGTGGGTTGTAGCATCTGCTAGTTTCGCTAAAGAGGTCACTCCCGGTGAAGGGATCTCGACTCTTTCCTTATCGAATAAGGTTCTGGATATTCTATAAGGAATACCGCTATGCAAAGCAAAGACTAGAGCCACCCTATTTGAAAATTTGATTCTGCAATATCATTTTGGTTTCTTTTCTTTCATTAATCTCATTAATGAAGTCCCGTCAATTATGCTTCTTAAGCATCACAGAAGAAACGAAAATACAACGTAAGCTTATGACATCCGCATCGCCACAGTGTCCCGTTATGCACCGTTAGGTTACTTAACTAACGACATGGTGGGGCGGAACTAGCGCGGGTGCAAAACATAAGCAACGTTTATTATATATCATATATACTAAGCACTCGTCTCACGCATATAAAGTGATCACATCACAGAATATCAGCAGCAGAAGATAACATATCACATATTGGACATACTAGGAATTCCGTGTTTTAAATTAAGCCAGTATAAAACACGGATTCCACGGTCGTGATGAATAGCCAAACCCACATCCCTAGACCCCTACGAGACGACAAGCAACCCTACCAATTCTAGAGTTAGGAGACACGGACTCGACTCCTCGAGATGGTCTCCCATTGGACTCTAGAACCCGGTTACTTGTGCTGCCCGCCTTGGGTCTATCCTAATGCGGAAAAGTAAATAATATACAACAATGGTAACATCATCCTCAACCCGGAAGTACCCCAATAAAAGAATATTACATACAATGAATTTTACATGAATGAAAATAAAAACTCTCATCTCAAATAAAACCCCCGGCTATTCAAAACACGACGATCCAATATAACATATCCAAGCAACACATAACATCTCATATCATCAAAAAGCTAGACGATGTTAAACATTCTGATCAAATCAAAAAACACCCAAAATTTCCCAAAAAGCTCAACACTTGAGCCCAGTTTAAAAATACTCAGAACATGCCGCAGTACCTATGGACCAACCGTAGAAGGGCCAACCCTTGCCTCACCTATGGCACCGTGGAACTACTGCAAACCCGAGGGTTTGGCGGCGGTTCTTACGGTCATAGAATCGAGTTAGGGTTTCGTTCTTCTAGAGGGTCCATCGAATCACTTACATGATATTTGAGTATTCTTTAACTATGAAAAAATCCAACTCTTGGAAAATTTCCCAGCGAGGGTTAAAGTGTGTATTTGATGTCCGTTCGAACTTTTTAACACCGTCTAAATAACCCGAAATATCGTTAGAATTACGACTACGAAACACTCCGAATTGCCTTTATAGAAAATCAACATCTCATGAAATTTTTAGCAAAAACAAACAACACCTGAAACACCAAAACCCAGTGGAACACAAAAAAAATTTGAACCCAAAATTCCCTTAAGGGGCTGGCCTGCTCAGATTTTAGGGCAAAGTGCTCGGCCAAAAACCGGCCAAATGAGTTCAAATTTCTTCTGTGTTCATGTCATATCTCATACAACATTCTGCACTTGTTTAAAAAATTATTAAAGTCCATTTAAAAATCGACAGAAACCAGGTTTTCATGTTTTAAGTTTCGGAGCAGTTTCGGTTTCGTAATCTAACAAACATTGTCTAAATCTTTAACTTGGCTCTGATACCACTGTAAGGTTCCCTAACTCGACAGCAAGGTTTCGGGAGGCATCGTCCATTCCATTTCAAAAAAAAAAAAATCGTCATGCTAAACAACCCTAACCCTAGAATCTTTAACTAGAGATTTAGAAAATACCAAATGTAAACTATTTTACATCTAGAGAATAAGAATACAACCTTTGTAGTTCGGGTCCTTCTCTTCTAAAGCTCCGGGTTGAAGTCCACACGACTCTAAAAGGCTCCTCTTCGAGTTGAACGACCCTCCTTTGTGATCTTCACTCCAAAGACGATCCACCCGAAGTTCCTCTAGATCAAGCTAACTCTACACTAAACTTCTTTAGTGTATGAAACACACCACACTAAATTGCTAGTTTGGTGTGGGATGATGAAGTAGGGGATATGATAAGCTCACTAGGTTACTCACAAGCTCATTGATTCGCATCTAATGTGAGGGTTTGAGCTTGGAGGTGAGATGAAGAAATTGTAGAGATCAAGAGGAAGAAGAAGCTCAAGGAAAATGGCTAAGGCATTAAGCATGAAGCAAGTGTAGAAACAATAATATGAATCATCTTTCTCCTCACTAATTCAAGCATGGAATAAATTGCAATTCAAAATTGCAACCATGCTTGAATAGTGAGTCAAGACTAATAAAAAACTGTTCTCCGTTGAAAACGGGGACGGGACCGTGTAGGTCCGTCTTGCCCGAATTTCGAGGGCAGATGCTAATTGGTGCTATCCGTCCACCTCTCCGAAAATGCCAAGTTGATTTATGACACCATATATCGAAGGTTTAAACAAATGCGGCCGATGTAGCAGACTTCCTCAGATTCCCCCTCGTTGAGGGGTTTTTGATTGTGGGGACGCTCTTCCATGCAGGCGCAAGCCCCTGCAGTTAATTACGCTACCGCATCGCGGTAACCACTCTCTCCTTCTCCAGATAGTCACTTCGTGTCGTGGATGTTTGTTTTGTTTTTGGTTGCCCGTGGATTATATACGGAGACTAATTTATGTTGTCGTCCGTCGGGCGTGGATTAGTCAAAATCCGTATCTTCTTAGATTTGGGTTTGGGGTTGGGTTTAAGGATACGTTAGTCTCATTTGAGACTAAAATCAACTTAAACGTTTGTTAAGGATACGTTAGTCTAGTTTCAGACTAAGATCAACTTAACGGGATCGTTTAGATCCAATAAAAGAGCATTTGGGCTCTATTGTTTTAGTTTAGAGACTTTGCGGTCCATAATTAGTTTAAGGACATTACGGTCCAAGGTTAAGGACATCATAGTCCATGGGTTTAAGGACCCCACAGTCCAAGGTTAAGGACATCATAGTCCATGAGTTTAAGGACCCCACAGTCTATAAAATGTTTGGTTGTCGGGACCCGTCACATCTCTGAAGACGTTGAAGGATTACAACGACAAATATCAGAAGAGTAAAGAGATGTACCCTTGAACCAATTTTGGTTGGGAGATTTGTAGTCCAATTTGAGACTAAGATCAAAAGATTTGTGAGCATATGGGCTCAATTAATCTGAATTAAGGACTAATGGCCAATCTTGGACTAAGTCCAATCAAGTTAAAATGTTTAATATTTATTTTGGGCTGTTGAGCATTTATTTGGGCTTAGCCCTTTTAACAATGCCGAGCATTGATTTGGATTCTGACAGTATTTCTGTCTTTTGTTGAATGCTGATCATTCATCATAGCTCTGGGCTTATTAAAGAACAATTTATGTTCTATCAGCGCAGCACATGGTGCGCTTGGCGCTTTGCACCAGTCAAAGAGCGCAGTGCGCTTCTACCGAGTAGCGCACACGTGAGGGACACGTGGTGCGCTTGGCGCTGAGCACCATTCTATAAGCGCATTGCGCTGATTTATTAGCGCAAAGCGCTATTAGTTCAGTGGCGCACACGTGAGGAGCACATGGTGCGCTTGGCGCTGAGCGCCATTCCATGAGCGCAAAGTGCTAGTCCAAGAGCGTAGAGCGCTAACTGTTAAGTGGCGCACACGTGAGGAGCACGTGGTGCGCTTGGCGCTGAACGCCAATCCATGAGCGCAAAGCGTTAGTCCAAGAGCGCAGAGCGCTAATTTATGAGCGCAAAGCGCTATCTGATCAACTTTAAGATCTGAGAAATAAATTCTCGTTTGTGAGAGACTTTGTCTCAAGATTCTAAGAACAAAAGTTCTTACTTTATAGGAGATGCTTCAATCTCTTGTATCGATGAAAGGGTTTGCCTTTATGGATCTATGATCCTTAAGAGAATTGAATTATTCTCCCCCTTTTTATAATGAGATGTTCATTATCTCTTTGTATAAAAGTCCTTCATCTTGTAGATCTATGATCTGTGAGAAGAATTATGTTCTTCTTTTTATTTTATGATGAGATCCTTTGATCTCTTTGTGAAAGACCTTGGTCTTGTAGATCTATGATCTTTAAAGAAGTGAATTCTTCTTTTTAATTATGAGATGATTTCATCTCTCTGTTCATTTTTTACCTTGAAGAAACTCTTCTTTTTCTGAGAGCTTGGCTCTTCTTTCTCAGATCTCTCAAAGCTTATGGGGGGTTCCTCTATTTATTTCTGTATATCTCCAGACTTGAAGTCTTGGGGCCTTTATATAGGGCAAGCTGATTTGTTCAATCAGTTAAGGAGATCTTTTCTCTAATTGATTTGGGGATTTTCCCATCGTTGGACCTTTGATCCAAGGGCTTCTGATTTATAGAAGGCAATCTTCTTGTTTTTAACAAGATTGGGGAATATCCTCTAAACATAATTTATTCTGTGTTTTTGGTGATTTTTAATCACCATTGGATCATTGATCCAACGGTTATCTGATTTACATAGCACAATCTCGTTGTTTGGAAAGATTTTGAGGAATCTTTTCTTAACAGAATTTAATTCTGATCAATTAATGATTTATCATATTATTGGATCTTTGATCTGACGGTGGGGAGCTTTTAGTTCCAGCGCTAGCGGACCCGTGCTTTGCACGTGGTGCGCTGCTTAGAGCGCAGCGCACCTAGCGCTAATGCACACCTTGATCAGAGAATCTCTTGCTTCTTTTGATAACAAGAGGGCATCGAGAATGCTTAGCTGTAAAGGTAGCTTCCTCAAGTGTGCCAGAACGTTGTAATCCACCTTGTTTTTCTTTGGCGGGTCCTTGGCTGTCAGCACTTTGACGACTTGATCATCTAGGGCGATGTCCTCAGGGATTTTTTCTTTCCCTTTATCTTTTCTCTTCGACCCACTGTTCGCGGCCCCGAGATTCTTTTCGGGCATCGTACGATTGCGCAGCTGAATGTTTTTGCAGCTCTTTGGTTCTTCTTATTTTCCTGAGGTGGGTTCTTTGAAGAGAGGGCCGAGAGTCATTTCTTCTTCAAAATCGCTCCCGAATGTGAGAACTTGCGATCCCTTGCTATCAACCATGTGACAGTTGCCTGTAGTTCTTTTGCGCTCCTCGGTCATATTTCTTTGCTCCCGGCGAGTTTTGCGTTTCATCCGCTTGAAATGTTGTCGGTGAGCAACATATCCTTGCCACCATCTTTTAAAAGCGTTGCACTCTTCGATGGGATGCGCAATCTTTCGATGATATAAGCAGTAGCTAGGATGTATATCCGCTTCATCAGGAGTGTTTCCTTCGAAGGGTGGCAGCTTCATTCCCATCGATATGGCTTTGGCGAAACTTTTCCTCATATTGAGCCTTCTTTTATTTGCGGCGGATGTACTTTGATCTGGTGGGAGTGTTTCGACCCTTTCGTCCAGTCGCCGGCGTTTGGTCTTTTCAAATATGGCCATCTCGCGCTCCCGATCAGCTTTACTTTTCAAAAGAGCTTCGTTTAGGAATGCATCAATCATTCCGTTTGATGGTCCTAGAAGTTTCGGCTCAGGATCTGCCCTCAGTTTCTCTGCGTAAGGAGCTTCTTCATCGTCTATCGACGAGTGAGAGATCACATTGCAGCTTGCCACATAATCTTCTGGCTCATCCGACGAGTCTTCTCCATTGTCATCATCGCCGCCCTCAAGGACGTGGCTGAGAAATTCTTGGAGTGTGACTGGAGTTCGCGCCTTCAGGTTATATTCTTACTGCGCGTCGATATGTTTTTGCAGGTCCGTGCGCTCGTCATTAAGTTTCACTGGCTTTTTGGTCTTCTTCTTCGAAGACTTTGACGGCTGGGTGTGAGCGCTTTGACTATCATCACCAGTTTTTGGAGTTGGGCGCGGTTTCAGCATTCCCTCGATGATCTCGGGTTTCAGTGGATTTTTCCACCTAATTGCCGGGCATGTTTGGAGATCCTTCAGCATTCTTTTCGTCTTGGCTGAAAGAACGACCTTCCATGGAGCTTCTTCTATAAAAGAGCACGATGCCCCCGGTGTGTCTGTCTTTTTGAGAGCGTGCGGCTGGTGCAGGTTTACTTTCCAATTCTCGGACAGTGTGAATTTGCACTGTTGGTTTGGTTCTCAATCCACCCTTTGAAGACGAAGCAATTTTCGATTGGATGGCCTATCGCTTGGTGATAAGGGCAATAATTGGGATTATTAGCCTCACCGGATTGCAATGGGCGCTTTGGATCCTGTAAGTTGATGAGCTTGTTGCGCACCGCCAGCTCGAACAATCTTCTCGTTTTGTCCCGGGGAAACGAATAAGGGCACTTTATTTTCTCATTATAGAATCGCCGTCTCTCGTCTAGGCGATCAGTTAATTTTGGACCACTGGGCTGCTGTTGAGTATTGGTGACGAAGGTCGCTTTCCCTTTCCCTTTCCCTTTTTCATTCCGCAGCTCCGGCTTCGAAGAGGAAGGCCTGTAGCCTATCTGGTCCATTTGGGCCAGCTTATCAATCAAGGACTGGAAAGTGGTTGGCTTGAAAAACATCATAAATTGGGAGACGGTCGCTTGAGGGTCGAGAGTACCCACAAACATGCCTACCGCAGGCACTTCTTCGATGCGCTGCTCGCACTTCAAGCGACCGTAAATTCCGCCACCGTATCGCGTAGTGGACCCAAGTTTCTCCAGGCTTCACCTTGGCATCGATCAATGTCGTGATTGTGGTGTGTTCACTAGCACTCGCGAAACGCTGGGTGAATAGCAGCTCCATCTCTGTAAATGTCTTGATAGAGTCATTCGGGAGTTCCGAATACCACTCGAACGCCGTCTCCGACAAGTTACCAACAAACTACCAACAAACTGGCGGAGCAGAAGTTTATCATCACATCCAGTGTTGCCGCAAAGGGCTCTGAATTGAGCGACGTGCTGATGCGGATTTCCCGTGCCCTTATATACGTGGAATTTGGGGATCGTGTATACCGGCGGGTACTTTATTTGGTCATACCAACCCCGATAGGTCGTCCAGTTTTAACAATTTGCCTAGCCGCTTTCATTCGCCTGGTGAACTCGTATCTGCTGAGCGATGTAATCATCTAGGGAAGCTTTGGAGATTATCTCCTCCTTGGCTGTTGACAAAGTCGGCATAGGATTTAATGTCTCTCCTCTATCATCTTCAATTATTACTGGAGGATCTTCGGCTGGAGGGTCCTACTGGATCATCATGCCTACCATATCTTGGAATAGAAGGGCCATTTGTTTTATATTGGCCACTTGTTCCGCGGCCTCTTTGTCCTTCTTCTCAAGCATTCTCCGAAGGAATTCAGCATTAGTTTCCAGCTCACGGCGCTGTTCCGAGGATGCCTCCGGGCTTGCTTTCGGTTCCGTAAGTGCGGCCATGGTTGTTAGCATTTCTTGGAGCTTTTGTTGTCGTTGCTTCTGAGCTTTAGTCACGGATCGCGTAAGCGGTCGATGACCTGTGGAGATACGGCTATCCTCTTTTTCGGATGCCATATAAACAGTGTGGACCACCATGCCCCCAGGCTTGGGGCATTTGGGTTCAGTGGCCTTGCGATTCGTCGCAGACGTAGGGATTTTCTCCGGCCTTCTCCTCTTGTGGGCGGTCGAAGTTGAGGGAGCCGTTGCAGTGGGCACCCAAGTAGCTGTCACCTTCTGTGGCTTGACAGGATGGTCGTCTTCTCACCGAACTTTCACTTTTTTCTGTCGGCGAGAGTAATCCTGATCAATCATTGAGTCCTGGACTTGACGCCAGACCTTGTAAATTTTAGAGGACAGCCGCTGAGGGGGCTGCTCCAGCTTTGCCTTTGAGGCTTTCTCCATAGGTGAAGGAGATCTCTTCAGCACGGCAGTCGAAGAGTTTTTACACACCCTCCTTAGCGGTTCAAAGTTGTTTCCCGTTGGAACAGCAGCATGGATCTCCACCGTTGGAGCTGGCGGAGTCAGTCCAGAAGGAGAGTTACCCCCAACCTTCCTTACTTGGCGACGTCGAGCGTGTCGAGCCGTTGGGATTGTCTCAGCTGTAAGGGTGACTTCCTGATGCCCTCTGTGTTGGTCGGAAGTTGTCGTTGTCAGCCTATTGAAGACTGATGTCCGCTGAGTGGGGATAACCAGCCTATCAAAGGCAGACTTCCGAGCAGGGGAAGCAGCTTGACGATTTCGCTTGAAACGGGAGCTGAAATAGTCAGTCTTGTGAAGACCGACCCTTTGGCAGGAGAAGCCGCTTTGACGACTTCGAGAGCAGGAATGGCTATCCTTTTTGGGATAACCCTTTCTGGTATCGCATGCTTCTTCACGGGCCCACATGAGCTTTGGCCCAGTCTGTCAAAGACTGAGGCGTTGGAGCTGGACGACCCGCTGAGAGGGGCCGCAGTAGTTGTGAGCCGATTAAAGACCGAGCTCTTCGGAGCTTCTCGCAATGGTACATGGGTGTTAAAGCTCATCGGTTGGGAGCATGGTCCCAAAGAATAGTCCAGTGGTGGCTTGAGTTACATGCTCCACTGGCATTGTGAAAAAGGAGGCCGCTTGAGGCTCATAGGTTACACCTCCAGATGAGGCGAAACGGGAGTTGCAGTTGCAGCTGGAGTAGTTAGAGGCCATTGATGTCATGTTTTCTGCACGGGAGAAAAACCAAATCTTAGTACCTCGAACCCAAAGGCAACCATATCAAACCGCGATTCGTTCGCGAACACGACACACGAAGTGTGGAGTGGAAAGAGGAAAAGGTCCCACCGGGCATGCCAGAATCTGTTCTCCGCCGAAAACGGGGATGGGACCGCGTAGGTCCGTCTTGCCTGAATTTCGAGTGCAGATGCTAATTGGTGCTATCCGTCCACCGCTCCGAAAATGCAAAGTTGATTTATGACACCATATATCGTAGGTTTAAACGGATGCGGCCGATGTAGCAGATTTCGTCAGATTCTCCCTCGTTGAGGGGATTTTGATTGTGGGGACGCTCTTACCTACAGGCGCAAGCCCCTGCAGTTAATTACTCTACCGCATCGCGGTAACCACTTTCTCCTTCTCCAGATGGTCACTTCGTGTCGTGGGTGTTTGTTTTGTTTTTGGTTGCCCGTGGATTGTATACGGAGACTAATTTATGCTGTCGCCCGTAGGGCGTAGATTAGTCCAAATCCGTATCTTCTTATATTTGGGTTTGGGGTTGGGTTTAAGGATACGTTAGTCTCATTTGAGACTAAGATCAACTTAAACGTTTGTTAAGGATACGTTAGTCTAGTTTCAGACTAAGATCAACTTAACGGGATCGTTTAGATCTAACAAAAGAGCATTTGAGCTCAATTGTTTTAGTTTAGGGACTTTGCGGTCCATAATTAGTTTAAGAACATTACGGTCCAAGGTTAAGAACATCATAGTCCATGGGTTTAAGGACCCCACAGTCTAAGATTAAGGACATAATAGTCCATGAGTTTAAGGACCCCACAGTCCATAGAATGTTTGGTTGTCGGGACCCGTCACCTCTCTGAAGACGTTGAAGGATCACAACGACAAATATCAGAAGAGTAAAGAGATGTACCCTTGAACCAATTTTGGTTGGGAGATCTGTAGTCCAATTTGAGACTAAGATCAAAAGATTTGTGAGCATATGGGCTCAATTAATCTGAATTAAGGACTAATGGTCAATCTTGGGCTAAGTCCAATCAAGTTAAAATGTTTAATATTTATTTTGGGCTGTTGAGCATTTATTTGGGCTTGGTCCTTTTAACAATGTTGAGCATTGATTTGGATTCTGACAGCATTTCTGTCTTTTGTTGAATGTTGATCATTCATCATAGCTCTGGGGCTTATTGAAGAACAATTTATATTCTATCAGCGCAGCACATGGTGCGCTTGGCGCTTTGCACCAGTCAAAGAGCGCAGTGCGCTTCTGCCGAGTAGCACACACGTGAGGGACACGTGGTGCGCTTGGCGCTGAGCGCCATTCTATAAGCGCATTGCGCTGATTTATGAGCGTAAAGCGCCATTAGTTCAGTGGCGCACACGTGAGGAGCACATGGTGCGCTTGGTGCTGAGCGCTAGTCCAAGAGCGCAGAGCTCTAACTGTTAAGTGGCGCACACGTGAGGAGCACGTAGTGCGCTTGGCGCTGAACGCCAATCCATGAGCGCAAAGCGCTAGTCCAAGAGCGCAAAGCGCTATCTGATCAACTTTAAGATCTGAGAAATAAATTCTCGTTTGTGAGACTTTGTCTCAAGATTCTAAGAACAAAAGTTCTTACTTTATAAGAGATGCTTCAATCTCTGGTATTGATGAAAGGGTTTGCCTTTATGGATCTATGATCCTTAAGAGAATTGAATTATTCTCCCCCCTTTTTATAATGAGATGTTCATGATCTCTTTGTATAAAAGACCTTCATCTTGTAGATCTAAGATCTGTGAGAAGAATTATGTTCTTCTTTTTATTTTATGATGAGATCCTTTGATCTCTTTGTGAAAGACCTTGGTCTTGTAGATCTATGATCTTTAAAGAAGTGAATTCTTCTTTTTAATTATGAGATGATTTCATCTCTCTGTTCATTTTTTACCTTGAAGAAACTCTTCTTTTTCTGAGAGCTTGGCTCTTCTTTCTCAGATCTCTCAAAGCTTATTAGGGGTTCCTCTATTTGTTTCTGTATATCTCCGGACATGAAGTCTTGGAGCCTTTATATAGGGCAAGTTGATTTGTTCAATCAGTTAAGGAGATCTTTTCTTCAATCGATTTGGAGATTTTCCCATCGTTGGATCTTTGATCCAAGGGCTTCTGATTTACAGAAGGCAATCTTCTTGTTTTTAACAAGATTGGGGAATTTCCTCTAAATAGAATTTATTCTGTGTTTTTGGTGATTTTTAATCACCATTGGATCATTGATCCAACGGTGCTCTGATTTACAGAGCACAATCTCGTTGTTTGGAAATATTTTAAGGAATCTTTCCTTAACAGAATTTAATTCTGATCAATTAATGATTTATCATTATTATTGGATCTTTGATCTGACGGTGGGGAGCTTTTAGTTCCAGCGCTAGCGGACCCGTGCTTTGCACGTGGTGCGCTGCTTAGAGTGTAGCGCACTTAGCGCTAGCGAACCCGTGCTTTGCACGTGGTGCGCTGCTTAGAGCGCAGCACACCTGGCGCTAGCGCACACGTGCTTTCCACGTGGTGCGCTGCTTAGGGCGCAGCGCACTTGGCGCTGCTTCTGAAGCGTTGCTTCATTTCAAAATTTGAATTTTGAACAGAGCTTTGCTCTGATTGGGGGAAACAAAAACCATATAAGCCCATGCCTCATCCATACCCAAAATATCTCCACAATTTACACCTCATTTTTCCATTTTTCTAAAAATAGAAAAAATGTTATGCTTCATATAATATATCTATATATATTTATAAATATCAAATATACATTAATATATATATATAAAGCAATTAGTGAGCTAATGATATTAGTTAAGATATAATTATATCACATATAATATATATCACATTATTAAATCAACACTTGATCTAGTAATCCGGTTATATCACATATAACCGACTAATATCATTTATCTGAATATCTCATTATCAAATCAACACTTGATTCGATAATCTGGTCATATGACCTAACCGAAACCAGATAACTGCCAGATTATATTACGGTATCACATACACGTATTTAATCAGGCCTACGCACATATCACATATGTTCCTTACTTCATTTCGCTCGAACCATGAAACTTCTGTGTTGGACTCTAAAGACTCGTCAATACGCCGGCAGTAGGTGATGATCGCATCAGTCACCTACAAGCCATCAGCGGTACTAGCTGGACGTAACGGCTACCTGGGTATTGAGCTATATGAAGATCAACAAGCAAGCTCGTCCATACTCTCTAAGAAGCCTATCAGTAACACTACCGTACAGTTCGGTCTCTTCATATGATATGTCGCATATCATGTCTAGGGGTGGAAATCGTTAGACCCCAGTAACGTAATAAGTCATGCCGATGTCTGGCCTATAACGGTTCGAGAAACTACTGATAACACTTATCAGTAAATCTCGGCAGAAGCCTTGGCCAGGGACTTCCAGTTATAGCCAATCGAGCATAGCGCAGTATCAACCCCCAATACCGGAAGAGACGAAACCCCTCCTATCGCTCTTTGCCTCCAAACGACTTAGGACTGTACCCAAAATCCACCTGTTTGCACGTCTCCTTTGAGCGTGGTAGGGAGGAAATCAAAGCACAGTGGGAGTCGCACAAAACTCTATGACAATCTCGGGTCTACAGACTAACCTGTACCAGTGTTACCAGAGGACAGCTATCTGACAATAGGTATACTACCATATAGGAGTCCTCGGCGAGTCCTGTTCAGTGTACCCAATCTCCACTGAGCACCCGTATACCATCTTTGATGTCAAATACCAATGGACGTGGGATCATCCATCGCCCATCATATGGGTCAAGAAGCGTATACACTAGTCTACTCCGGAATATCGATGCCCTGTCTCGATATTCCCTCGACTAGGAACAATTAAAGGATGTACTTGTGAACTACCCTGGCCCCACTAGGATGATCTCCATCATAGTCCTGGTAGTTAAGTACATATCCTAAGGGCTTTATCAACATGTGAGAGCTAGACAGTATCACAATACAAGTCTACATGATAAGACAAAAAACAACCAGATAGCTTACTATTATGTCGAACAAGAAAGTCATCTCTATATATATCCTAGCATCCACTATAATATACATCATATGTACAATAATGGCCTCTAGGGCATACATATAACTAACAGGTATCACATACTCGTATTTAATTAGGCCCACGCATATATCAGCATATGTGCCCTATTTCGTTTCGCTTGAACTAGAAAACTTCTGTGTGGGACTCTGAAGACTCGTCAATACGCCAGCAGTAGGTGATGATCACATCAATCACCCATAAGCCATCGGCGGTACTAGCTGGACGTAACTATTGGGTTTTGCCGGCGCCCCGGCCATCAAACCGTGGCCAAATGCGGAACAAAAATTTCAAAACTTTGGCGCAAACAAAACCCACAAAAGATCGAACCAAAAACCCTATACTAGCAAACATGCAAAGAGGAGTTTGGAGAGGTTATACCGATCGATCCGTGTCCTTCGGTCTTCAACCTCTGCCCAAGCTCCTCGCGGATGCCCTGACGAAGTTCGCTCTCCGGTCTCTCTCGTCGAAGAGGATCCATGTCGAGGATTCTTTATACGGGCTCCCGCTTCTAAACCGAAGCAACTCGGATATCAAGTTTGCTAGCCTAGATGCCCAAGATGAAGTAGAGAGAGTGTGTGATCATTTTGTCTCAAAGCACCCATGGATTCTCAACTCATGAGAGGGTATGGATGGAAGTGAAGAAGAAGCCAAGTGATGAAAGTTGTGAGCTCTAGTTTTTGCCTTAAAGAAAAAGCAAGTGAGCAAGCCTAGGAAAGAAAATGTGATGGCTGCCCACTCTTTTGTGTGTGTGTGTGTTGTGAGTTATTTTGATGAGCTAAAGATAAATCCTAGCACAAAATATCTCACACCAAACCCAAGACCATGAGTCACCAAGTGTGCACATGCCACATTCAATGCCTCATGCCAAAAGTTGCACTCACAATTTCCATCACAATAAAACATTAAACAAAATGGTTAAACAAAAAAAAAGGAATGGCATCTTCTAAAGTAAACTCGTAATGAATTACAAGAATACCCTTCATCCGTATATACATACCTGCATCCGTATTCCGAATGAATACGAATACAACGAGACGAAAATAATCCAACAATTTAATACTGGGATCCAGCTTAAACCAAAACCCACTAGTATGATCTGTCCGATCATGATCCATACACAAGTGCACGTATATGATCGAACCCTGCCATAAAACCATACGGCCTCTACAATGTTTCACCTGAACCAGGGAAACTCTCTGTGTGGGACTCTAAAGACTCATCAATACACTAGCAGTGGGTTTAACCACGAGAAGGTCAGTGACACTAGCTGTACGTAACGGCTGCCCAGGTATTGAGCGAAAGGGAGGCCGACGAGTGAACTCATCCTGAAACCCTACTGAGCCTGACAGTGACAATATCTGTACAGTCCGATCCGTTCGTCTATGAGTATCACATATCGGGTCTAGGGGTGGATAAAGTCAGACCCCTAATAACGCAATATTCAGTGTCGGTATGAAGCTCATCACCACCTGAGAAACTACTGATCCGAATCAGTAATTCTCGACTAGTTTGGCCAAGGATTTCTGGTGATGGCCACCCGTGCACACCGCTACCTCTACCCCCAATAACAGGAGAGATGAATCCCTTGACGATCCGCTCACTTCCTCCATGTGGCTCGGGACTGTACCAAACTAAAACCTGTTTGCACGACTCCTTTGAGTCGTAGTAGGGTAGTAATCAAAGCACAGTGGGAACTCACACGAGACAAATGACGATCTTAGGTCGATAGACTAACCTGTACACATGCACCTGGGAACTACTATCTGACAATAGATATAATACCAACTAGCATGTTCCCGGCGAGTCCGTCCGGTGTACTCATAACCCAATGAGCACCTGTATACAATCTTAGGTGAACCAACTGACACCAATGGCTTGTGAGACCGGCCACCGCCCCTCGTCGGGGTCTCGATCCGTATACACTAGTCTACTCTGGAGTATCGATGCCCAGTATCGAAACTCCCTCGACTATGGACACTTTAAGGATGTGCTTATAGACCACACAGCTCTAACATATATGATCGCCATCATACTGCTGGTAGTCAAGCAAGAATCCTAAGGGCTTTATCAACATGTAATAGTGATCTGTAGTCACCTGAAGCATGTACACGATGATAAAGACAAACCAGATAGCATACTATCATCTCGAGTAAGACTGTTCTACCGGTATAGGTCCTCCCTCAATCATTGCAATCACGTGCCTGTGATCCAATAATTGACTTGAGGGCACTATAGCCAACAATCCCCCACTTGCACTTAAGGCTAATTATTGCGATGTCCCATACTCACAGCCCGTGTGATACCGAACACCCAACTCCTCTACTAATCAGTTTCACAAAGCTCGTTTGTGAAACTATTGCGTTTGAGAAATAGCCTCAGTGAGTGGATCCGCTCTGATGTTTCTTTCTATGTCTCTCTTAATCTCAAGTTCGCGGAGAAAGCCATCTCCCGAAATGAGCAATACCTGTCTTAGAATATGCCTGGATATCTGATGGGACCCAGTTCACAAATGAACTCCAAATCCAGTAAACTTCTTAGACTGTATTGCTAACTGAATTTAATCAGTATCCTGCGTCATTCCTCCCTCAGTATCCGCTTGGACCACATGTCCAAACTACTGCCCCTCGTCAAGAGGGAAAACTATAACTCTGACAGTCACTCAGTCATCCAGGTCACCTTAGAAGCCTGGAATGATAACAGTCTCCCGAAGGAGGCTGTCGTTATCATATCCCTAGAACATCCACTTATGTTCATAAGTTGTTTCCGAACGTTTCTCCAAGATTGGATTAATATATCAACTTATTGCATCTAGTGCAAAAACAACATCTGGTGTGGTACTTGACATCTCATGATTGACTCAATTTCCTAAGCAAGTGATATATACCAATCGTGCACATCCCTCTCCCCTTTAGTCTATTAGACATCTTCAGAGAGGGTGACTCCATCACCTGCAGGTACACTACCGTGCCAAAAGTCGTCCATTCTAAAACACCTTTATAATACTGTCTAAGTAACCGAATTGGGAAACTTCCCAAATCTAGATCTAAAACCTTAGATCTAGTAACCAGAATGCCTGATGTTATATCCATATCCTATATGGAGAAACCACTGTGTGACAACCACAGTATAACCAATCCTAGTATAGGAATTTCACTTCCTACAACGTGCATGTCATCCAAATACCAGGACATCACACCCTACTACCTTCTTAATAGATCCATCTCCTATTCTGATGAAGTCAAAACCTATCACATAAAAAATAGATGATCTATCTCCGCTATATCTGCTTTAGTCTACAAATAGACATAAGCTACTTGTCCACTATACTTCCGCTGCTCCCACTGACCACAACAACCCTCTGGCAGAGTCATATACACATGCATTTCTAAAGCTAGTATAGAACGACGCTATACTCATCCTCCTGCCGGGTCTCATAGTCTAGAACAGCAGTAATGGCAAGTCTGGGTAAACAAGAACCTCCCTGTCACCGTCTTTGAGGATACCAGAGTACTTCTCGGGTGCCTGATGTTACCCACCATATCTGCGGAGTGGCTAATGGAATGTCAAACCTAATTGAATATTTAGGTTCTATTAAATTTTCAGTAATCGTTTGCGGTTTTGGAATCACTTCCAGTTTTACCATACTCCCACTACTGTTTTCTGAAATGTCCATTTTTCTGAAATGTCCATTTTACTAAAACTGTGGCGAGTCAAGAACAATATCACTATTGATCTTCCAGATGGTAGAAAGTTAACCCTCGTCATAGCCTGGGTTAACCCACAAACTGCCATTACAGAAGCGTGCCTTGAGTTATCCAGAGTCTGGTTTTAAGTATAAGCCGGACAACTCCATATAGCTTAACATCGTTAAGATATGAAACATTCTATATACAATATAGAAATAGAGGCACTGATTTAATTAGAACCAGATTCAAATCATGCAGCTGTCTCCAGTGCATATCAACTAAATGGAGAGAGGCCGATCAGCATTGCTCAACTTAGGAGTGCATCCAGATATGAGTAATCTGAAAGAGAAGCAAGTTCTGAAAACCATTACTATCAACTGAATACCAAACACAAGTATCTACATCTTCGATCACCTTGAAGAATCCTGATACTTGCAACACCTGGTTCTCTACTTTATTCTTATACCTATAACTTCTCAAAACTTGGACCTTGTATTTCTATGAAACACTTGTCTAAAACTTGAGAAGTCGCAAGTAAACAGAATATAGTACGAGTACCAATCCCTTTGTCCTAATGGACACTGGACAACATACAATACTTTGTATAAGTCCTCTGAGTTGAATAACTCAAACCCTGTGCGTCGTAGGTTGAAAACTGTGCTTATGGTTAAGAAGAATTACACCGCTGTTTAATGCTCCTTACCTAACCATCAACTGATATAGGTAAATGTCATGGACATAATTTCAAAAAGTTAAATCTCATTTTATGAAATAAACGACAGATATATCAGTTTGAAATTGGTGCATAACAACGGATATTCAAAACCAAATATTTGTCGTCGGGAAAAAAAAACCCAGGTGATTTCCTCAAATATCACCATTACAACGAATTCCGATATAATGAGGATGATCACCTAATTCCCAATAACTTACTCCCACTTATCATCTGTAAAACTATACAGATGTGAGAATCAAGTCTGTTAAATACATATCCTGGAGTAAGGATTTAATTGGGAAATCAGTTTTCAATTAATAACGCATAGTGAAACTGAAACATGAAAATGTTTCGAAATTGTAGCCGGGTATTCCTAGTAATGCCTCTTCCATTATCCAGATTCATGACTGTAATAGTATATTTCCTTACCATCTCTCCAAATCCTTTTATTTGTCTTTACTTATTACCTTTTGTACACCACCCTTAGGCTAAATGGTTTTCTTCCTTCCCTACCGTTCGGTACCAGCCTATGGTTTGGAAGAAGACTATCCAATAAGCGTAATAGGTGTACTCTCCTAATCCTAGTAGTACTCGCAACCTGAAAGAAGGTAAAGATTAAAGGCAACTGAATAATCCTTATTCTATTTCTCCTGAACCAGAATCCATCCTCGAACTGGAACAAGTTCCTTCGAGTTCGTATGTAACTATATGACGGATTATCCAATAACTATGAATCTTCGTAGTAATACGAGGTGTTCTGGAGAAATACAAAGGTGAAGTAGGAGTGGCGATGAAATACGTGGTTTGGTAGTGAATGATAGCAGTCGCAATTTACTTTGCCCTCTTTCTAATCCCTTTATTTGTCTTTACTTATTACCTCATGTACACCACACTTAGGCTAATTGGTTTTCTTCTTTCCCTACCTTTCGGCACCTGCCTATGGTTTGGATGAAGACTATCCAATAAGCGCAATAGGTGTACCCTCTCCTAATCCTAGGAGCCCTCATAGCCTGAGAGAAGGTAAAAGGAAAAGACAACTGAATAGTCCTATTCATTTTCTCCAGAACCGGAAACCATCCTCGAATCTGAAACAAGCTTCTTCGAGTTCGTATGTAACTATACGATGGTCATATCCAATAAGTGTGGATCTTCGTAGTGATACGGGATGTTCCGGAGAAAATCAAAGGGTAAAAGTAGGAGTGGCAATGAAGTATGCAACTCTGACAATCCAAAATCCAGTGTTTTAAGAATGTTCGGTTAACTTGGTCACTGAGTTATAGTCTAAGGTCAGGACATGGTCGCTGCCAATGAGAGAGAGAAAAGAAACATTCTGCGTGCACTCTAACCTATATCGGAATGGTTAATCACTTTATCTAATCAGGATGTCTCCTACTGTATCCTCAAATTCTCCTCCAACCTGAAAGAAGAATTAGTCGGGATCATCTAAAATCACCTGAGGAGTAAACCAACTCATCAGTGGGTATCGGGATCCAACTATCATCGCATGATAACCTAATGGAATCCACTCACGTTATCACACTCCAGAAGGTATGCGCATGCCTGGCAAGTTTCCTGTATGTTTGAAACTCCCGATATGATTTTTACCACATGCTCTTATGATATTGACGAAGGCCAACAAATCATAAGTCACATGTCAAGTTATACCCGTCATTGTCTAGGTTAATTTGAACCCACCCGTATTCGCCCTTGACGAAGGCCAACAAGGCTATACGACTGTCCCAAACCAACGCATCTATCTATGCAACAGAAAGGTGACAAGCAGCTACCATATACTATGCCTTGACGAAGGCCAACAAACATAGCATGAATACTAAGTGCTACCCGTCTGAAATGATGGAGGGCTACGAATGGTTTTTGGCGAAAAACCTTTAACGTAATGAACTTGATATCGTTGAAGGAACTGGATAGCTTTTTACAAATATATGGTGGCGAAAACTATTGCTAAAGAGGTCACTCCCGGTGAAGGGATCTCGGCTCTTTCCCCGTAGAATGAGGTGCAGGACATTCCACTTAATACCGCGATGCAAAGCAAAAAGTAATCGACTATAGTGAAGTTATTACCCTGACGCAAACTTCTGCCCAAGGGGTCACTCTTGATGAAGGGATCTCGGGCCTTGCCTCGTCGAATGAGGTGCTGGATATTCATAACCGAATACCTCTATGCAAAGCAAAAGAAAACGTCCTTGCAATAACAGATTTTGAAAATTTGTTCCAACAACATCGAATAGGTTTGTTTTCCTTGCAGAATCAATGTAGTCCCATCAATTAATCACACCAGAAAAGAACGAAAATATGATGTACGTATATTCCATCCGCATTCGCCACTGGGTCCCGTCATCACCCGTTAGGTTACTTAATTAACGACAGAGCGGGGACTGGACTAGCGCGGGTGTAAAACATATACAACATCTACTAGTATATATAGCAATATATAATAATCGCTCCAGGCGTGATAAATGCAACATCATAAATAAGTAATAAGTATCTTAGAACAATACAGATAATCTAGGAGCCCCGGGTTTCCTTTCAGCGGCAACTGAAACCCGACGTTCCCCGGGCCGTGTTGATAGCTTGTTCAATGAAAACCTAGACCCCTACGTGTTGGACATAGTGCCCTCAAAGTCAATTATTGGATCGCAGGAACGTGATTACAATGATTGAGGAGGACCTATACCGGTAGGACAGTCTTACTCGAGATGATAGTATGCCATCTGGTTTACCTTTATCAGTCGTGTACAGGTTCAGATGACTGATTACTGTTACACGTTGATAGATCCCTTAGGATCTTGCTTGACTACCAACAGTATAATGGCGATCATATACGTGAGAGTTTGGTAGTCTATAAGCACATCCTTAATTGTGGTCCCTAGTCGTGGGAGTTTCGAGATAGGGCATCGATACTCCGGAGTAGACTAGTGTATACAGTCGAGACCCCGACGAGGGGCGGTGGCCGGTCTCACAAGCCACTGGTGTCAGTTGGATCACCTAAGATGTATACAGGTGCTCATTGGGTTATGAGTACACCGGACAGGACTCGCCGGGAATCTGCTAGTTTGTATTATACCTATCGTCAGATAGCAGTTCCCTAGTGACATGTGTACATGTTAGTTCATCGACCTGAGGTCGTCATTTTCTCGTGTGAGTTCCCACTGTGCTTTGATTTCTACCCTACCACGGCTCAAAGGAGTCGTGCAAACAGGTAGTTTTTGGATACGGTCCCGAGCCACATGGAGGCACGTGAGCGGATCGGCAGGGGATTCGTCTCTCCCGGTATTGGGGGTGAGATCGCGTTGTGTCTAGGAGAGACATTACACATAGCCCTCGGCCGAGGCAGGAGATTTACTGGTAGGTACTCCAGTAGTATCTCAGGGTGTTTTTGGGCTACACTCCGACACGACTTATACCGCTATTGGGGGTCTGACGTTACCAGCCCCCTAGGCAGATATGCGATACTCATAGATGAACGGACCAGACTGTATATACATTGTCACTGTTAGACTCAGTACGGTTTCCGGATGAGTTCACTCATCGGCCTCCCTTGAGGTCAGTACATGGGCAGCTGTTACGCACAGCTAGTGCCGCTGACGGCTTGTGGTTAAACCCACTGCCAGGATACTGACGAGTCATTAGAGTTCCCCACAGACAGTTTCCCAAGTTTGGGCGAAACGTTGTAGAGGCCGTATGGTTTTATGGCAGGGTTCGGAAAATGCACGTGCGTTTACGCACGTGTCATATTTAGGGCAGATAATACTGGTGGGCTTTGTTTTAAGCCGGATCCGAGTATTATACTGTATAGATATAATATCTTTGTCTCAGTTGCATTTGTATTCGGTCGTAATACAAATGCGGGTATGTTTATACTGTTACGGGGTTGTCCTGAAATTCGTTTCAGGATCGCTTTTGGAAGTTGCCAGTTTCTAGTTTTCTATCACCCGTATTTTACATTCGGTTAAATACGGATTTATCTTTTCTTCATGAGGGTGAGTCATGAGGTGAGTCATGAGTGAGCTTCTAGAAGATGGTGAGGTGTTATGAGAGGTGGCTTAGTGCATTTATTGTTTTATGCAAGGTGGATTTTGCATTAATGAGATTTTGCAATACTTAGGATATTTTGATTGAGATCTTTTGCTTTATGGTCACCACTTTGCTCCTACCCTCACCCCCCTCCTCTTCATATAGTGGTCGGACCCTCTTGTTGAAGGATGATGATTTTTTGGGAAAAAGAAAGGGTTGTTAAAATGAGAAGAGAGATCTAGTTCATATATATTTTCATATCTCATTTCATTCCAACCAAAAAGGCAACTTCATTAACCGTTCGTCCATGGCTTTGGACGAAGCGAGACAAAGTGTTCTACTCATTCTCTACATCAATCTTGGTCATCTCTTTTAGCAAACTTGATGACCGAGTTGCCTCGGGTCAGAGGCGGGAGCCCGTTTAAAGATCCGTTGACGTGGTGCCACCTGGACGAGAAGATCGGAGATCGACGAGATCGGAGCAGCCGCAACGGAGCGTGGGATGATGGTTAAAGAACGAAGGACTCGGATCGTTCGGTATAACCTTTCTACCCTCTTTGTAGTTTGTTAGTTTAGCAATAATGGCAGATCCGGGTTATAGTATACGATAGCGCCAGTTAAAAAGTTTTTGTTCCGCATTTGGCGTCTGTTAGACGGCCGGGGCGCTACCGTAGACTTCCAGTGGTATCAAAGCCTCGCCATTAAGCTTTACTAACTTATGCTAACGCGTTTAAAATATCGATCGAACGGGATTTCAAAAATAGCAATTTTCTGTGAAAAGTTTCTGTCGAATTTTTAAACAGGTCTAAAAAATATTTTGAGCATCTCAGAAAATCGTGCAGGCTTTTTTAAGAATACTGGTGAAATTTGGTCAATTGTTGACTCCAAAGCGCGGCGGAACCGCCGCACAAGCCCTAGTTTGGCCGCGGTTCCACGGCCGTTTTAGAGCTACAGTGAACTATTTTTCTACAGTAGGTTCTACATTGAAAATTGTGGTTTCTGGAATATTTATTTTGGCCCATATTTTGTTACTGTACAGAAGATGTACGAGAGGCCCACTTTGGTAAGTTTTGTCGATCGAAATTTTAAACTTGTTAGTTTACAGTACTTACATTATATCTCCGACCGGGAATGTCATTTGAGCGGTAAATTGCGTCTAATTGCTATAGTCCTTTTAGACGGATTTGCGAACGTGACATTCACGTTGATGTTCTGTGTTGTGCTGTGATGTTGCGGATTTGTCGTGGTGGATAGCAGTGTGCAATGGTAGTGCAGTTTGGATTTATTTGTACATTTGATATTGCGGGGCGAGCGTCCAACATGTGGACTGCCGTCACTGCCTGTTTGTATAATATTCTTTTGGGGCACGACCAGGCTGAGGTCGATGTACCCGTTGTACATATTTTTCATTTCTGTACCAGGTTTTAACCCGCGACGGAGTGCACGGATAGCCGGGTTCTGGAGGGCAACGGGTCCGCATCTCATGGCTTTGAGAGGCAGAGGGGCCTCACTCTAGAATTGGCAGACTATTCGCCGCACTCGAAGGGGGTACAGGTTGACCCAAGGAGGGGGTGCTCAAGTTACCGGATTCCGTGAAGTGCCGGGTGGTCCATTCACTATGTTGTAAGGGGGCTACCTCGCTTCAGATTTTGGCGGGTAACTTGCCGCACCCGTAGGGGTCTAGGTTTCATTGCACAGGCTATCCACACGACCAGAGGAATGTCGGGTTTCAGCAGCGGCTCTGTGAAACCCGGGGATCCCAGATTATCCGTATTGTTCTGTGATGCTTATTACTTTTCTGTAATGTTGCATATTATCACGCCTGGAGCGATTATTGCATATTGGTATATATACTAGTAGATGTTGTATATGTTTTGCACCCGCGCTAGTTCAGTCCCCGCTCTGTCGTTAGTTAAGTAACCTAACGGGTGATGACGGGACCTAGTGGCGAATGCGGATGGCATATACGTACATTTTATTTTCGTTCTTTTCTGGTGTGATTAATTGATGGGACTGGGTTGATTTTCAATGCAAAGAAAAACAAACCTGTTTGGATGTTGTTGGAACAGTTTTAAAAAGTGTTATTACAAAGACGTTTCCTTTTGTTTTGCATAGCGGTATTCGGTTGGAATATCCTGCACCTCATTCGACGAGGCAAGGGCCGATATCCCTTCACCGGGAGTGACCCCTTGGGCAAAAGTTTGCGTCAGGGTAATAACTTCACTATAGTCGATTACATGTTGCTTTGCATCGCGATATTCAGTTGGAATATCCTGCACCTCATTCCACGGGGAAAGAGCCGAGATCCCTTCACCGGGAATGAGCTCTTTAGCAAAGGTTTTCGCCACTATATTTTTATAAAATGCTATCATATTCCTTCAGCGATATCAAGTTCATTACGTTAAAGGTTTTTCGCCAAAAACCAGCCGTAGACCTCCGTCATTTCTTTTGGGTATTCAGTAGTATTCAAGCTATGTATTTTGGCCAAAGTCAAGGCATAGTGTTTGGTAGCTGCTGGGTATTCATTTGTTTCATAGATAGATGAGTTGGCTTGGGACAGTCGTTCTGCCTATTGGCCAAAGTCAGGGGCATGTGCCGGTGGGTTCAAATTGACAAGATAATGATGGGAAGAACTTGGCATGTGACTTATGGCATTTTGGCCAAAGTCAAGGTCATAAGAGCATGGGGCAAAAATCATATCGGGAGTTTCTAAAGAAACTGAAACTTTCCAAGTATGCGCATACCTTCTCGAGTGTGATAACATGAGTGGATTCCGTCACGTTATCATGCGATGAGAGTTGGATCCCGATTCCCACTGATGAGTTGGTTTACTCTTCGGGTGATCCCGATTGATTCTTCTTTTAGGTTTGGAGGAGAATTTGACAGTACAGTGGGAGGTTTCCGGATTAGATAAAGTGATAACAATTCTGATCTAGGTTAGAGTGCACGCAGAGTGTTTCTTTTCTCTCTCTCTTTGGCAGCGACCTTTGACCGACCCTAGACTATGACTCAGTGATTAAGTTGATCGAACCTTCTTAAAATACTGGCTTTTGGATTGTCTAAGTTGTTAGTTATATGTGTGCCCTAGAGGCCATTGCTGTACATACGATGTATATTGTAGTGGATGCTAGGACATATATAAGGAGGACTTTCTTGCTCGACATGATAGTATGCTATCTGGTTGTACTTTATCTTAACATGTACTCTGATTGTCTCTATATTACATGTTGATAAAGCCCTTAGGATATGTACTCGACTACTGGGACTATGATGAGATCATACTAGTGGGGCCACAGTAGTCGACGAGTACATCCTATAACTGTTCCTAGTCGAGGGTGTATCGAGACAGGGCATCGATGCACCAGAGTAGACTAGCGTATACGCATCTTGACCCATATGATGGGCGATGGATGATCCCATATCCATCGGTGTTTGATATCAAGGATGGTGTACGGGTGCTCAGTGGAGACTGGGTACACTGGACGGACTCGCCGAGAACTCCCAGATGGAATTATACCATACGTCAGATGGCAGTTCTCCGGTGACACTGGTACAGAGTAGTCTGTTGACCCGAGATCGTCATAGAGTCTTGTGCGGTTCCCACTGTGCTTTGATTTCCATCATACCACGTCCAAGAGGGCATGCAAAAAGGTGGCTTTTGGGTACAGTCCCGAATCATATGGAGGCAATGAGCGATAGGAGGGGATTCGTCTCTCCCGGTATAGGGAGTTGATGTTGTGCTGTGTTCGATTGGCTATAACCGGAAATCCCTTGCCAGGGTTGCTGAGATTTACTGTTAAGTGTTATCAGTAGTTTCTCGAACTGTTATAGACCTCAAATCGACACGACTTATCGAGCTACTGGGGTCTGACGTTTACCACCCCTAGGCGAGATATGCAACATATCAGACGACGAGACCGGACTGTACGGGAGTGTTACTGTTTGGATTCACTGGAGAAGTTACAGGCTTGCTTGTTGATCTTCTGAGCGCTCAATACCTGGGTAGCTGTTACGTTTAACTGACCGCTTGCAGTTTGTGGGTGTTTGATATGATCATCACCTACTGCCGGCGTATTGACGATTCTTTAGAGTCCTACACAGAGGTTTCTTGACTCAGGCAAAACGGAGTAGCTCACATATGTGATATGTGCGGGACCGAGGATAATGCGATATGTGATACCGTATTATATTCTCGCGATATTTGATATCAGCCGGGTCATCGGATCAAGTGTTGATTCGATGAATCGGTGCGGATAAATATTAGTCGGTTATATGAGATATAGCCGGATTGTCGGATCAAGTGTTGATTCGATAATTTAATGTATAGTAATATATTTGATATATTAAATTACATTAACTAATATTTGCTCACCAAAAGATTCTTTTTCTCACTCGGGTAATACATTGATATATATGCGATATATGTTAAATGTATTATTTTATTTTGTTACAATAAATATTGTATATGTGATATATAATATTGTAACATATTATAATTATTAATGCAACATGATTAGAGGAGTTTAAACATGATTAGGGTTTGGATTAGGGTTAAACCTTCTAGTTGATTCTAGAAGCTTTTACTTTGTCATGATAAAGATATTTGTGTTGATCTTTATCCATGAGTCACATTTAACACAACCCAAACCCTAACCCTAGTAAACTCTCTACAATGGTTAAGTGAACCATGGTTGCATAAATAATTATGATAACCTTTTTCTATTCATCACAAAATGATTTATCATCTTCTTCCTCCTTGATTCTTCCATGGAAAAGCTTGCTTGTTTTTCCAAAGGTGATGAATAAATATGAGAAAAAGATAAATAAATAGAGCAAAATTCCTACTTCATCATCCTCATCTTCCCTTGCCATTTAGATGAGGGTGTTCACATCATTTCATGAGTGTTAGCTTGTGTTAAAGAAACTTCGAGGTAGATCATCATAGTATCGAAGATCGGAAGCAAAGCTTGCGTCTTTCTCTTCGTGGAACCTCTCGAGAGTCCGGATCCCGATGATCGCAGCGAAGGGACCACAACACGGAGCATATGAAGTGAAGGACCGGATCTACAAAGGTTGTAATCCCTCTCACTTAGTGTTAAAGTGTTTAGCATGCAAGTTTTCGCCTAATCTCTAGTTTAAAGTTCCGTATTCGGGTTGTTCGGCACGGTTAAATTTTTATTCGGGCATGGTTGATGCCTCGTAGACCCTTGTGCGCGTGCCTAGCAACCCTACAGTGGTATCAGAGCCAAGCTAGAGCTTTAGGCGAAGTCTAGACGAAGTTTAAAGTCCGATCGAACCCGGAAAACCCGAAACCCAAAACTCAAAATTGCTCTCTGGAAATTTTCTAAAAACTGGGATTTTTCCAAATTAAAAATATCCAAAAATTACAGCAGGTAATTATAAGAATTACTGTGAAACACGTGAGCACAATTCGATAACAGTAGCGCGGAACCGCGGCCCCACCCCAGAATTCGCGGCGCTTCCGCGGCCACGTGATCGATTCATGGCACGTGCGTTTCACAGTAACTCCTATTTTTTAATGTTGTATTTTCTGGAAATTTTTATTTTTTATTATTCAACTGTTGAATTATCTGGGTTGTATTGGGGACTTAAAGATTTGATCGGATATTTTAACTTTGTTTAGTTTTGTCCGGATAATTTTTAGAAACTGTTAAAAAGTTCGAACGGATATCAATAACTCAATTTTTCCCCTATCGGAAAATTTTTCAAAAGTTGGATTTTTTCTACTGTTTAAGAATGTTCTAAGTCATGCAAGTAACTCGGTGGACCCTCTAGAAGACAACAAACCTTAACTCGATTATGTGACCGTCTTGAACTACCTTTTGAACCTTAGGGTTTGGGGCAGTACGGCGTGCCACATGTGAGGCGTTGGATTGACCCTTCTACGGCTGGACCATTGGTACTGTGGCATGTAATGGATGTTTTTAAACTGTTTTCAAGTGTTGAAATATATTGGGGAAATCTTGGGTGCTTGATGATTCGATCGGAAAGTTTAACTTTTTCTATTTATCTGGAATGTGATACAATAATTGGAATCCACAGGTAGTTATGTGATAACTAATTTGAATATTATAAACATAGCAGTTTAGTCTCAGATGATCGGTTGCTACGGAATTTTGATGCGATCAAAAGTCCGTCGCAATCACGTAGGGTACGCGGATACTCGCTGGGTAAACTCAATGGACAGCCTCACTCCATAGCCCCGACCAAGTGACTGTAGGAGAACCCCGTCGCCGAAAGCATCCGTTCGGGTGCTCTCGGTAGCGGTGTTCCGCCTTGGTGCACTTAGTCGACGGTGTCGGGGGTGCGGCCGTCTACTAAAGTTTGCGACGAGCATTCGATCAGGACGTCGAGAATCTTGTTGAATTGCCCGACTTGACATTGAAAAGAGTTTTCGATAATGAGACTAAAATGCGGGGTTTATAATTGTTAGGCATGTGATGTCTAAGGAATTCATTTGGTTAGGCATGCGATGTCTAAAGAGGTTGCGGATTCCAACTGTTGTAGTTTTACACTTTCTTTTCTGTGACCGTAAGCGTAGTATGTGGTGTATCGCCGGCTTCGTTGCTATACATCAACGACAATCGGGATACGCATACTTGCTTACGTTGATGATATGAGATATTATGTGTTGCTGTGATATGTTGTATTGGATCGTCGTGTTTGAATAGCCGGGGGTTTTATGTGAGATGAGAGTTTTTCTTTTTCATTCATGTAAAATTCATTTGTATATAATATTGTTTTATTGGGGCACTTCCAGGTTGCGGAAGATGTCACCGTTGTATATTATTTACTTTTCCGCATTAGGTAGACCCAAGGCGGGGAGCACAAGTAACCGGGTTCTAGGGTCCAGTGGGAGATCATCTTGAGGAGTCGAGACCGGGTCTCCTAACCCTAGAATTGGCAGTGTTACTTGCCGCTCTCGTAGGGGTCTAGGGATGTGGGTTTGGCTATTCATCGCGACCGTGGAATCCGTGTTTTATACTGGCTCGTATTGAAAACACGGACGTCCTAGTATATCCAATATTTCATATATGTTCTTCTGCTGCAATGTTCTGTGATGAGATCATATTACTGCCTGAGACGAATGTTTATATATTATATATATGAGATATATGTTATATTGCAGATTTCGTTTCAAAAGAGATGCTTATGAAGCATATTAAAAATGGGACTTCATTAATGAGATTAATGAAATAAAATAAACCTAAGATGTTGTAGAAACTTGTTTAAAAACTGGTAGCTACAGTTCTTGCTTTGCATCGCGGTGTTCCTTGTAGAACATCCTGCACCTTATTCGATAGGGAAAGGACCGAGATCCCTTCACCGGGAGTGACTTCTTTAGCAATAACTGGCAGATGCTACAAATTCGGTTTGTCTTTTGATTTCTTCTATAGTTTCTGCTTTGCACAGCGGTATATATGATATATCCTGCACCTTATTCGATGAGGAAAGGGCCGACGATCCCTTCACCGGGAGTGACCCCTTTAGCAAAACTAGAAAAGCCTCAAAAGCATTCCATTTAAAATCACTCGATTCTATAACGATATCAAGTTCATTACGCAAAGGGTTTTCTGAAAAACCCGTCGTAGCCCTCCGTCATTTCAGATAAGTACTGGTTAGTATTCGTGCTAAGTTTGTTGACCTTAGTCAAGGCGTAGTGTGCGGTAGCTGATTAGTGCTTATCTGTATAAGCATATGATGCGATTGAGTTTGGGTAGTCGTGCGACTTTGTTGACCTTAGCCAAGGGTCGTGCGGGTGGGTTTAATTCAATCGAGAAATGACGGGTTGAACTTGGCTAGCACTTATGATTTGTTGACCTTAGCCAAGGTCATAAGCTGCTAGGGGTAAAATATTATTGGGGATTTCAAGTGTTGAAATTTGCAATGAGATTGCATACCTTCTATGAGATAGTTGGATCCCGATACCCGCTGCGAGTAAGAGTTACTCTTGGGAGAGTTTTATACATTACAATTAGCCGATCAAGTAGGTGTCTAGAAAGGTGTTAACGGGGTTACGCCTCTGGGAAAACGAGGTTTACTGTAATTAGGTTCGTGCGAAAGCACGGGGGACCTCCCTCAAAGTACCGACACTGGCCTGGCTGAAAGATTGGCGAACTTGTAGCGTGTAATTAATCCCGGCTAGTCTTTCCTTTTAGGGTTTGAAGGAAGATTTGACTAAAACAGTGGGAGACATCCTGATTAGATATATTAGATAACCAATCTGATCTTGCAAGAGCATACGTTGAGTGTTTTCTTCTCTCTCTCTCCAGATAGTGACCATATCACGCCTTAATCAAGATAATAAAACGGATATATTGACCGAACCCGCTTGTTATACTGAGCTGGGGAACGTTGGTCCCGCTCCAACTTATAATTGTTATAAGACAGAGCAGGAAATTGGGGAATACCAGATTTCCCGTGCCGCCCAAACGAAGAAAGTGCATGTTGATGCATCATCTTCGGGTGTGTTCGTTACACAAAACTGTTTCTCAGTATCCTTTACGTCCTAGGTATGTGATACCGGAACAGGATCCCGCATATGTAATTTGTTACATTGGCTACAGATAGGTAAAGAACTGAGAACGGGTGATAAGTTTCATGAGATAGAAAACGGTGCAAGTGTTGCAGCCAAGTCTGTTGGTCACTGTCACCCTGTATTACCTGAATACATTGATTCTGAACAAATGTTATTAGATACCGAACCTGATATACAAAATCATATCAGTCTCTTTATTAGTAAAGAAAGGATATAATTTTGTATTGATTGGATAATGTTTTGAACATTTCCTATATCAAGAGTTGATCGGTTCAGGCACGTTATCTAAAAACATTGACGTTCTAAATCAAACTACAGTTCTTAGTATACAGAACACACACAAGAGGAATAGTTCAGAAATGAACGAATCCTTCTTGAGGCATTGTAGACTAGGTCATATCAATGCGACCCGACTGGCTGAAGTTACATAAAGATGCATATTTAAATTAGTTTGAATTTACATCTTGTGAAACTTGCCAGTCATGTCACAAAGATAAGATGACCAAAGCTCTGTTTATTGGAAACAGAGAAAGAGTTAGTGAACTTTTGGGACTGATACATGCTGATGTATGAAAGTCCCCTGTCTACACATGCCAAGATCGGTTCTTTGTACTTCATTACATTCTCTGATAATCTCTCAAGATTCAGACATATGTTCCTGTTGAAACACAAGTCCGAACTTTTTAGATATTCACAGAATATAAGTTAGAAGTAGAGAACCAAAATACGGGTATAAGTATTATGTCCTTTGATGAGATCAAGGAGGAGAATACTTGAGCACGGAATTCCTGGACTATTCTAAAGGAGAATGAGATTCTCTCTCAGCATTACTCCTTCGTATACACCATAGCACGATGGTATATCGGGGCGGAGCAACAACACCTTATGTGATATGGTGTGCTCTATGATGAGTACTACTGAGTATCCTATTTCCTTTAGGGAGATATGCACTTGTGAAGTTGCATACCTATTGAATAGGGTTCAAATCAAATCAGTTGCCTACCACTTCATATGTGATATGGAAAGGGAAGAGCCTATATCTTAAGTTTGTTAAGATTTGGGGTTGTCCGGCCTATGTCTAAAAGCAAAATCCGAACAAGCTCGAGGCAAGGTCTGTTATCTAGAACTGGAATGGTTCCAGCTATACAAACTGCAGCTGATGATTTGGTAGAACCAAAGGATTCAATAGTTTCCAACGAACCTCAGCGTCTCCGCCGATCTAGTAGGGTTCCTCACCCACCTGAGAGATACTTCGGTTTCTCTATGACAGTGGGAGCGAGGATTGCATCATGAGATGATGACCCAACTAGTTTCGAGCTGGCCATCAGGAGTGGGACTCTGTAAGAATGGCTGGATGCTTATCGATCTGAGATGGAATCCTTATACACCAACAAAGTATGGACTTTGGTTGCTTTATCTGAAGGGTTAAATCCCCATTAGGAGCAAGTATATCTTGAGAAGATTACTTGGTGTACATGGAAAAGTTGAGACTTTCAAAGCTAGACTTGTTAAAGGTTTGCATCATAGACCAGGTATGGATTATGTTGAAACCTTTTCTAAGGATCTATGCTTAAGTCCATCCAGATCCTACTTGCCACGGCTACATACCATGACTACGATATCTGGTGGTTGGGTGTCATGACTGCTTTTCTAAATGATGTTTTAGAAAAGAGCGTCTATAAGTACACAGCCAGAGGGCTTCGTAGACGGTGGGAGCAGCAGAAACGTGTGCAAGATGTTTTATATGATAAAACAGGCATCGCGGAGTTGGAACATCTGTTTTGATGTGGTAGTCAAAGAGTTTGACTTCATCAAAATGGTAGATGAACCTTGTATATACGAAAAAGGTAGTAGAGAGTATGGTGGTGATCCTCGTAGAGTACGTGGATGACATACTCTTGATAGGGAAGGAGTTTCCTATGCTACGCTTGGTCAATCTCCGCTTATCACAAGGATTCTCCATATAGGATCAAAGCGATACCACCTAAATCCGGGGTTTTGGATCTATGAGATAGATCTAATTGGATGTTAGGATACTCACTAGTTGTAGTGAGATGGTATCAATCGATCCTGGGGAGAATCACTGGAAGGGTTCCAGAGTGATAAGGATGACTGAATGTCAGTCACAGGCATTGTCTACACCCTCAGAAGAGGGACGGTATGTTGGAAGAGTTCCAAGCTAGATACCGTGACATACTAGACGATTAAAGGCAAGATACATCGTTACCAAGGATGCTACCAAAGAGGCAGTCTGGATATATATAAGTTCATAAGATGAACTTTGTTCCTACCATTGTGTGACAATGGAGTTGTGGCTTATGCCAAGGAACTACCGTCCCATCAGAAATCCAGATATAATTCTTAGGCTGTATCACCTGATCATGGAGATGGTTGATCTCCAGGGAGATCGAGGTTAGGAGAGTAGACACAGAGGACAACAGCGCGGATCCACTCACAAAGGCCTTTTTCCCAATAAAGACTTTTATGGGATGGTTGCGTATGAGATACTTCAACCGCAGCTAATTGTTGGGTATGCGATACTACAACAGATGGCCCTAGTGCAAGTGGGAGATTGTTAGTTATATGTGTGCCCTAGAGGCCATTGCTGTACATACGATGTATATTGTAGTGGATGCTAGGACATATATAAGGACGACTTTCTTGCTCGACATGATAGTATGCTATCTGGTTGTACTTTATCTTAACATGTACTCTGATTGTCTCTATATTACATGTTGATAAAGCCCTTAGGATATGTACTCGACTACTGGGACTATGATGAGATCATACTAGTGGGGCCATGGTAGTCGACGAGTACATCCTATAACTGTTCCTAGTCGAGGGTGTATCGAGACAGGGCATCGATGCACCAGAGTAGACTAGCGTATACGCATCTTGACCCATATGATGGGCGATGGATGATCCCATATCCATCGGTGTTTGACATCAAGGATGGTGTACGGGTGCTCAGTGGAGACTGGGTACACTGGACGGACTCGCCGAGAACTCCCAGATGGAATTATACCATACGTCAGATGGCAGTTCTCCGGTGACACTGGTACAGAGTAGTCTGTTGACCCGAGATCGTCATAGAGTCTTGTGTGGTTCCCACTGTGCTTTGATTTCCATCATACCACATCCAAGAGGGCGTGTAAAAAGGTGGCTTTTGGGTACAGTCCCGAATCATATGGAGGCAATGAGCGATAGGAGGGGATTCGTCTCTCCCGGTATAGGGAGTTGATGTTGTGCTGTGTTCGATTGGCTATAACCGGAAATCCCTGGCCAGGGTTGCTGAGATTTACTGGTAAGTGTTATCAGTAGTTTCTCAAACTGTTATAGACCACAAATCGACACGACTTATCGAGCTACTGGGGTCTGACGTTTACCACCCCTAGGCGAGATATGCAACATATCAGACGACGAGACCGGACTGTACGGGAGTGTTACTGTTTGGATTCACAGGAGAAGTTACAGGCTTGCTTGTTGATCTTCTGAGCGCTCAATACCTGGGTAGCTGTTACGTTTAGCTGACCGCTTGCAGCTTGTGGGTGTTTGATATGATCATCACCTACTGCCGGCGTATTGACGATTCTTTAGAGTCCTACACAGAGGTTTCTTGACTCAGGCAAAACGGAGTAGGAGCATATATGTGATATGTGCGGGACCGAGGATAATGCGATATGTGATACCGTATTATATTCTCGCGATATTTGATATCAGCCGGGTCATCGGATCAAGTGTTGATTCGATGAATCGGTGCGGATAAATATTAGTCGGTTATATGAGATATAGCCGGATTGTCGGATCAAGTGTTGATTCGATAATTTAATGTATAATAATATATTTGATATATTAAATTACATTAACTAATATTTGCTCACCAAAAGATTCTTTTTCTCACTCGGGTAATACATTGATATATATGCGATATATGTTAAATGTATTATTTTATTTTGTTACAATAAATATTGTATATGTGATATATAATATTGTAACATATTATAATTATTAATGCAACATGATTAGAGGAGTTTAAACATGATTAGGGTTTGGATTAGGGTTAAACCTTCTAGTTGATTCTAGAAGCTTTTACTTTGTCATGATAAAGATATTTGTGTTGATCTTTATCCATGAGTCACACTTAACCCAACCCAAACCCTAACCCTAGTAAACTCTCTACAATGGTTAAGTGAACCATGGTTGCATAAATAATTATGATAACCTTTTTCTATTCATCACAAAATGATTTATCATCTTCTTCCTCATTGATTCTTCCATGGAAAAGCTTGCTTGTTTTTCCAAAGGTGATGAATAAATATGAGAAAAAGATAAATAAATAGAAAAAAATTCCTACTTCATCATCCTCATCTTCCCTTGCCATTTAGATGAGGGTGTTCACATCATTTCATGAGTGTTAGCTTGTGTTAAAGAAACTTCGAGGTAGATCATCATAGTATCGAAGATCAGAAGCAAAGCTTGCGTCTTTCTCTTCGTGGAACCTCTCGAGAGTCCGGATCCCGATGATCGCAGCGAAGGGACCACAACACGGAGCATATGAAGTGAAGGACCGGATCTACAAAGGTTGTAATCCCTCTCACTTAGTGTTAAAGTGTTTAGCATGCAAGTTTTCGCCTAATCTCTAGTTTAAAGTTCCGTATTCGGGTTGTTCGGCACGGCTAAATTTTTATTCGGGCATGGTTGATGTCTCGTAGACCCTTGTGCGCGTGCCTAGCAACCCTACATAAGTTGCATAAGTCATTGCCACTCCTTCTTTTACCCTTTGCATATCTCAGAACATCCCGTATTACTACGGACATCCACTTCCATTGGATAGATCCATCGTATGGTTATATACGAACTCGAAGGGGCTTCTTCGAGGATGGATCCAGATTCAGGAGAAATAGAATTGGTTTATTCAGTTGTCTTTTATTATCACCTTCTCTCAGGTTGCGAGGGCTCCTTAGTTTAGGAGAGTACACCTATTATGCTTATTGGATAGTCTTATTCCAAACCATAGGTAGGTGCCGAAAGGTAGGGGATGAAGAAAACCAATTAGCCTAAGTAGGGTGTATAGAAGGTAATATGTAAAGACAAAATAAAGGGATTAGAAAGAGGGCAAAGTAAATTGCGACTGTTATCATTCACGACCATACTGCGTACTTCATCGCCACTCCTATTTCACCTTTAAAAAAATAAGGTATTATTCAGTTGTCTTTTATCATCACCTTCTCTCAAGATGTGAGTACTCCTAAGTTCAGGAGGGTACACCTATTATGCTTACTGGATAGTCTTCTTCCAAACCATAGGCTGGTGCCGAACGGTAGGGAAGGAAGAAAACCATTTAGCCTAACGATGGTGTACAAAAGGTAACGACTAAAGACAAATAAAGGGATTTGGAGAGATGGCAAAGAAATATATGGTTACAGTCGTGAATTGGATTATGGAAGAGGCATTACTAGGAATACCAGGATACCCCTACGAAACATTTTCATGTTTCAGTGCATTGTTAAAGGAAAACTGATTTCCCGATTAGAGCATTGTTAAAGGAAAACTGATTTCCCGATTAGATACTTACTCCAGGGTATGTATTTACCAGGTATGATTCTCACATCCGTATAGTTTTACAGATGATGAGTGGGAGGAAGTTATTGGGAATTTGGTGATCATCCTCATTATATCGGAATTCGTTGTAATTGGTGATATTTGAGGAAGTCGCCTAGGTTATTGCCGGCAGGCATGTATTTGGTTTTGAGTATCCGTTGTTGTGCACAAATTTCAAATTGATATATCTGTACGTTTATTTTTATAAAGTGAGATATAACTTTTTGATATTATGTCGATGACATTTACCTACATCAGTTGACGATTGAGTAAGGAGCATTGAACAACGGAGTAGTTCTTAACCATAAGTACAGTTTTCAACCTACGACGCACAGGTTTTGAGTTATTCAAACTCAACGGACTTATACAGAGTATTGTATGTGTCCATCAGGACAAAGGGGTTGGTCCTCGTACTATGTTCTGTTTACTTATGACTTCTCTATTTTTTTTGACAAGTGTTTCGCCGAAATACAAGGTCTAAGTTTTGAGAAGTTGTGGGTATAAGAATAAAGTAGAGAACTAGGTGTCGCAAGTATAGGGATTCTTCAAAGAGATTGAAGATGTAGATACTTGTGATTGGTATTTAGATGATAGTAATGCTTTTGAGAAACTTGTTTCTCTTTCAGGTTACTCATAATTGGATGTATTCCTAAGTTGAGTAATACTGATTAGCCTCTCTCCATTAAGTTGATATGCACTGGAGACAGCTGCATGATTAGAATCTGGTTCCAATTAAATAAGTGCCAAAGTTTCTATATTGGATATAGAATGGTTCATATCTTAACGATGTTAAGGTACGAGGAGTTGTCCGGCTTATGCTTAAAAACAGACTCTGGATAACTCAGGGCACGTTTCTGTAATGGCAGTTTGTGGGTTGGCCCAGGCTATGACGATGGTTGACTTTCTACCATCTGTAAGATCAATAGTGATATTGTTCTTGACTCGCCACAGTTTTAGTAAAATGATTTTTTTCAGAAAACAGTAGTGGGAGTATGGTAGAACTGGAAGTGATTTCAGAACCGCAAACGATTACGGAAAATTTAATAGGACCTAAAGATTCAATCAGGTTTGACATTCCATTAGCCACTCCGCAGATATGGTGGGAAACCTCAGACACCCGAGAGGTACTCCGGTAGCCTCAAGGACGGTGACAGGGAGGTTCTTGCTTACCCAGACTTGACACTACTGTTGCTCCAGACTTTGAGACCCAGCAGGAGGTTAAGTATAGCGTCGTTCTAAACTAGCTTTAGAAGTGCACGTATATATTATTCTGCTAGAGGGTTGTTGTGGTCAGTGGGAGCAGCAGAAGCATAGTGGGCAAGTAGCTTAAGTCTATTTATAGACTAGAGCAGTTATAGTGGAGATAGATCATCTAATTTTGATGTGACAGTCATGGCTTTGACTTCATCAGAATAGGGGATGGATCTGTTGAGAAGGTAGTAGGGTGTGATGTCCTGGTATTTGGATGACATACACAGAGTGGGAAGTAAAATTCCTATACTACGATCGGTTTTACTTTGGTCGTCACACAGTTGTTTCTCCAGACAGGATATGGATATAATATCTGACATTCTGGTTTCTAGATCTATGGTTTTAGATCTAGATTTGGGTAGTTTCCCAATGTGGGTACTTTGACAGTATTCTAATGGTTTTTAGATTAGATGACTCCTGGCATGGTAGTGTACCTGCAGGTGATGGAGTCACCCTCTCTAAATATGTCTTACAGACTAAAGGGGAGAAGGATGTGCATGGTTGGCAAATCACTTGCTTAGGCAATTGAGTCAATCATGAGATGTCAAGTACCACACCAAATGTTGTTTTTGCACTAGATGCGATAAGTTTGTATTAATCCAATCCTGGAGAAACATAAGGAAGCGGTTTTAGAACATAAGTGCATGTTCTACGGATTTGATGACGGCAGCCTCCTTCGGGAGACGGTTATCATTTCAGGCTTCAAAGGTGACATAGATGACAGAGTGATTGTCAGAGTTATAGTTTTCCCTCTGATGAGGGACAGTATTATGGACAGGTGGTCCAAGAGGATACCGTGGGAGGCTTGGTGCTGGATACTGATTAGGTTCAGTGATCGATACAGTCTAAGAAGTTTGGATTTGGAGTTCATTTATGAACTAGGTCCCATCAGATATCCAGACATATTCTAAGACAGATATTACTCAATTCGGGAGATGGCTTTCTCCACGAACTTGAGATTAAGAGAGACATAGAAAGAATCATCAGGGCGGATCCACTCACTGAGGCTATTTCTCGAACACAATAGTTTTACAAACGAGCTTTGTGAAACTGATTAGTAGAGGAGTTGGATGTTCGGTATCACACGGGCTGTGAGTATGCGACATCGCAATAATTAGCCTTAAGTACAAGTGGGAGATTGTTGGACATAGTACCTTCAAAGTCAATTATTGGATCGCAGGCACGTGATTGCAATGATTGAGGAGGACCTATACCGGTAGGACAGTCTTACTCGAGATGATAGTATGCTGTCTGGTTTACCTTTATCAGTCGTGTACAGGTTCAGATGACTGATCACTGTTACACGTTGATAGAGCCCTTAGGATCTTGCTTGACTACCAACAGTATGATGGCGATCATATACGTGAGAGTTGGGAGTCTATAAGCACATCCTTAATTATGGTCCCTAGTCGTGGGAGTTTCGAGATAGAGTATCGATACTCCGGAGTAGACTAGTGTATACAGTCGAGACCCCGACGAGGGGCGGTGGCCGGTCTCACAAGCCACTGGTGTCAGTTGGATCACCTAAGATGTATGCAGGTGCTCATTGGGTTATGAGTACACCGGACAGGACTCGCCGGGAATCTGCTAGTTGGTATTATACCTATCGTCAGATAGCAGTTCCCTGGTGACATATGTACAGGTTAGTTCATCTACCTGAGGTCATCATTTGTCTCGTGTGAGTTCCCACTGTGCTTTGATTTCTACCCTACCACGGCTCAAAGGAGTCGTGCAAACAGGTAGTTTTTGGGTACGGTCCCGAGCCACATGGAGGCAAGTGAGAGGATCGGCAGGGGATTCGTCTCTCCCGGTATTGGGGGTGAGATCGCGCTGTGTCTAGGAGAGACATTACACATATCCCTCAGCCGAGGCAGGAGATTTACTGGTAGGTACTCCAGTAGTATCTCAGGGTGTTTTTAGGCTACACTCCGACTCGACTTATACCGCTATTGGGGGTCTGACGTTACCAGCCCCCTAGGCAGATATGCGATACTCATAGACGAACGGACCAGACTGTATATACATTGTCACTGTTAGACTCAGTAGGGTTTCCGGATGAGTTCACTCATCGGCCTCCCTTGAGGTCAGTACATGGGCAGCCGTTACGCACAGCTAGTGCCGCTGACGTCTTGTGGTTAAACCCACTGCCAGGGTACTGACGAGTCATTAGAGTTCCCCACAGACAGTTTCCCAAGTTCGGGCGAAACGTTGTAGATGCCGTATGGTTTTATGGCAGGGTTCGGAAAATGCACGTGCGTTTACGCACGTGTCATATTCTCGGGCAGATAATACTGATGGGCTTTGATTTAAGCCGGATCCGAGTATTATACTGTGTAGATATAATATCTTTGTCTCAGTTGCATTTGTATTCGGTCGTAATACAAATGCGGGTATGTTTATACTGTTACGGGGTTGTCCTGAAATTCGTTTCAGGATCGCTTTTGGAAGTTGCCAGTTTCCAGTTTTCTATCACCCGTATTTTACATTCGGTTAAATACGGATTTATCTTTTATTCATGAGGGTGAGTCATGAGGTGAGTCATGAGTGAGCTTCTAGATGATGGTGAGGTGTTATGAGAGGTGGCTTAGTTCATTTATTGTTTTATGCAAGGTGGATTTTGCATTAATGAGATTTTGTAATACTTAGGATATTTTGATTAAGATCTTTTGCTTTATAGTCACCACTTTGCTCTTACCCTCACCCCTCCTCTTCATATAGTGGCCGGCCCCTCTTGTTGAAGGATGATGATTTTTTGGGAAAAAGAAAGGGTTGTTAAAATGAGAAGAGAGATCTAGTTCATATATATTTTCATATCTCATTTCATTCCAATCCAAAAAGGCAACTTCATTAACCGTTCGTCCATGGCTTTGGACGAAGCGAGACAAAGTGTTCTACTCATTCTGTACATCAATCTTGGTCATCTCTTTTCGCAAACTTGATGACCGAATTGCCTCGGGTCAGAGGCGGGAGCCCGTTTAAAGATCCGTTAACGTGGTGCCACCTGGACGAGAAGATCGGAGATCGACGAGATCGGAGCAGCCGCAACGGAGCGTAGGATGATGGTTAAAGAACGAAGGACTCGGATCGTTCGGTATAACCTTTCTACCCTCTTTGTAGTTTGTTAGTTTAGCAACAATGGCAGATCCGGGTTATAGTACGATAGCGCCAGTTAAAAAGTTTTTGTTCCGCATTTGGCGTCTGTTAGACGACCGGGGCGCTACCGTAGACTTACACTAAGAGTGTGGAAAGTTACCCGCCAAAACCAGAAGCGAGGCAGCCCCCTTCATCAAAATGAATGGGCCACCCGACACTTCAGGGAATCCGGTAACTTGAGCACTCCTCCTTGGGTCAACCTGTACCCCCTACGAGTGCGGCGAATAGCCCGCCAATTCTAGAGTGAGGCCCTCTCCATCTCAATGCCATGAGATGCGGCCCCGTTGCCCTCTAGAACCCGGCTATCCGTGCACTCCACCGCGGGTAATCCTACTACAGAAAAGAAAATATGTACAACGGTGACATCGAGCTCAACCCGGTCGTGCCCCAAACAAATAATATACAAACAGGAAGTGACGGCAGTCCTCATGTCGGACGCTCGCCCCGCAAAATCAAATGTATAAATGAAACTAAACTGCACTACCATTGCACCCAAGGCTATCCATCACGACAATCCGCACAAACCATAACCAGATTTATCCACAGAAACAAGTAACCGAATCAAGTGTGTAACCCCGTTTAATTGAGCATATAGTAATTAGACAATGTTACCAACACATCCACGCATGCAAACAAAGTCACGACATTAGAATTCCAAAACACAATTAGCACACATCCCAAATATACTAAGGATCAAAAACCAAGTGCACTAAACATCCAAAAAAGTCGAGTTTTGAGCCAATTCGGAGGTCCGAATCAAAACGAAACGCGTCCAAACCTTCACTGGGAGTTAGAGCACGAAATTAACTTCGAGTCGAGGGGCCTAGAGGGGGTACCCCATCCCCGAGGCCACCACGAGGTGGCCAGAGGGTGAGGCAGACCCGAAACTGCCCATGCTGGTGCAGTTTCGGGTCGGTGGTCTTGGGGAGTGGACCCAGCCGTTCGGTCCCCCTGGGGTCTCCCCGGGGTACCCACTCAGCACCCCGCGGCTTCTCGGTTCAAACTGAGAGCCCGCGGGATGTGCAAACATCTCAAAACTCAAAAATTAGGGACTGTTTTCTCGACAGTTTTCGGTGCCTGAAAAAATGTGAATTCTAATGTCGCAACTAGCTAGTTTAAGGTGTTTGGGTGGCTCTGATACCATGTTGGGTTCTGCCGGTGTCCCGGCCATCAAACCGTGGCCAAATACGGAACAAAAATTTTCAAAACTTTGGCGCAAACAAAACCCGCGCAAGATCGAACCAAAAACCATATACTAGCAAACATGCAAAGAGGAGTTTGGAGAGGTTATACCGATCGATCCGTGTCCTTCGGTCTTCAACCTCATCCCAAGCTCCTCGCGGATGCCCCGACGAAGTTCGCTCTCCGGTCTCTCTCGTCGAAGAGGATCCACGTCGAGGATTCTTTATACGGGCTCCCGCTTCTAAACCGAAGCAACTCGGACATCAAGTTTGCTAGCCTAGATGCCCAAGGTGAAGTAGAGAGAGCGTGTGATCATTTTGTCACCCGTAGATTCTCAACTCATGAGAGCGTATAGGTGGAGGTGAAGAAGAAGCCAAGTGATGAAAGTTGTGAGCTCTAGTCTTTGCCTTAAAGAAAAAGCAAGTGAGCAAGCCTAGGAAAGAAAATGTGATGGTTGCCCTCTCTTTTGTGTGTGTGTGTGTGTGTTGTGAGTTATTTTGATGAGCTAAAGATAAATCCTAGCACAAAATATCTCACACCAAACCCAAGACCATGAGTCACCAAGTGTGCACATGCCAGATTCAATACCTCATGCCAAAACTTACACTCACAATTTCCATCACAATAAAACATTAAACCAAATGTTTAAACAAAAAAAGAATGGCATCTTTTAAAGTAAACTCGTAATGAATTACAAGAATACCCCTCATCCGTATATACATACCTGCATCCGTATTCCAAATGAATACGAATACAACGAGATGAAAATAATCCAACAATTCAATACTACATCCAGCTTAAACCAAAGCCCACTAGTATGATCCGTCCGATCATGATCCATGCACAAGTGTACGTATATGATCGAACCCTACCATAAAACCATACAGCCTCTACAACGTTTCGCCCGAACCAGGGAAACTCTCTGTGTGTGACTCTAAAGACTCGTCAATACGCTGGCAGCGGGTTTAAACACAGGCACGTCAGTGGCACTAGCTGTACGTAACGGCTGCTCAGGTATTGAGCGAAAGGGAGGCCGACGAGCGAACTCATCCTGAAACCCAACTGAGCCTGACAGTGACAATATCCGTACAGTCCGGTCCATTCGTCTATGAGTATCGCATATCGGGTCCAGGGGGTGGATAAAGTCAGACCTCTAATAACGCAATATTCAGTGTCGGTATGAAGCCCATCACCACCTGAAAAACTACTGATCCGAATCAGTAATTCTCGACTAGTTTGGCCAAGGATTTCTGGTGATGGCCACCCGTGCACAACGCGAACTCTACCCCCAATACCAGGAGAGACGAATCCCTTGACGATCCGCTCACTGCCTCCATGTGGCTCGGGACTATACCCAACTAAAACCTGTTTGCACGACTCCTTTGAGCCGTAGTAGGGTAGTAATCAAAGCACAGTGGGAACTCACACGAGACAAATGATGATCTCAGGTCGATAGACTAACCTGTACACATGCACCTGGGAACTACTATCTGATAATAGGTATAATACCAACTAGCATGTTTCCGGCGAGTCCGTCCGGTGTACTCGTAACCCAATGAGCACCTGTATACAATCTTAGATGAACCAACTGACACCAATGGCTTGTAAGACCGGCCACCACCCCTCGTCGAGGTATCGATCCGTATACACTAGTCTACTCTGGAGTATCGATGCCCAGTATCGAAACTCCCTCAACTAGGGACACTTTAAGGATGTGCTTATAGACCACCCAGCTCTCACATATATGATCGTCATCATACTGCTGGTAGTCAAGCAAGAATCCTAAGGGCTCTATCAACATGTAATAGTGATCTGTAGTCACCTGAAGCATGTGCACGATGATAAAGACAAACCAGATAGCATACTATCATCTCGAGTAAGACTATTCTACCGGTATAGGTCCTCCCTCAATCATTGCAATCACGTTCCTGCGATCCAATAATTGACTTGAGGGCATTATAGACAACAATCTCATACTTGCACTTAAAGCTAATTATTGGGATGTCGCATACTCACATACCGTGTGATACCGAACACCCAACTCCTCTACTAATCAGTTTCACAAAACTCGTTTGTGAAACTATTGCGTTCGAGAAAAAGCATCAGTGAGTGGATCCGCTCTGATGTTCGCGGAGAAAGCCGTTTCCCGAAATGAGCAATACCTGTCCTAGAATATGTCTTGATATCTGATGGTACCCAGTTCACAAATGAACTCCAAATCCAGTAAACATCTTAGACTGTATTGTCAACTGAATTTAATCAGTATCCTGCGTCATTCCTCCCTCAGTATCCACTTGGACCACCTGTCCAAACTACTACCCCTCATCAAGAGGGAAAACTATAACTCTGACAGTCACTCTGTCATCCAGGTCACCTTGGAAGCTTGAAATGATAACTGTCTCCCGAAGGAGGCTGTCGTTATCATATCCCTAGAACATCCACTTATGTTCATAAGCTGTTTCCGAACGTTTCTCCAGGATTGGATTAATATATCAACTTATTGCATCTAGTGCAAAAACAACATCTGGTGTGGTACTTGTCATCTCATGATTGACTCAATTGCCTAAGCAAGTGATATGCCAATCATGCACATCCCTCTCCCCTTTAGTCTGTTAGACACCTTCAGAGAGGGTGACTCCATCACCTGCAGGTACACTACCGTGCCAGGAGTCGTCCATTCTAAAACACCTTTAGAATACTGTCTAAGTACCCGAATTGGGAAACTACCCAAATCTAGATCTAAAACCATAGATCTAGTAACCAGAATGCCTGATATTATATCCATATCCTATATGGAGAAACCATTGTGTGACAACCACAGTATAACCGATCGTAGTATAGGAATTTCACTTCCTACAACGTGCATGTCATCCAAATACCAGGACATCACACCCTACTACCTTCTTAACAGATCCATCTCCTATTTTGATGAAGTCAAAACCTATGACTGTCACATCAAAAATAGATGATCTATCTCCGCTATATCTGCTTTAGTTTACAAATAGACATAAGCTACTTGTCCACTATGCTTCCGCTGCTCCCACTGACCACAACAACCCTCTAGCAGAGTCATATACACGTGCATTTCTAAAGATAGTTTAGAACGACGCTATACTCATCCTCCTGCCAGGTCTCATAGTCTAGAACAGCAGTAATGGCAAGTCTGGGTAAACAAGAACCTCCCTGTCACCGTCTTTGGGGATACCGGAGTACCTCTCAGGTTCCTGATGTTACCCATCATATGTGCGGAGTGGCTAATGGAATGTCAAACCTATTGAATTATTAGGTCCTATTAAATTTTCAGTAATCGTTTGCGGTTCTGGAATCACTTCCAGTTCTACCATACTCCCACTACTGTTTTCTGAAAAAGCCCATTTTACTAAAACTGTGGTGAGTCAAGAACAATATCACTATTGATCATCCAGATGGTAGAAAGTTAACCCTCGTCATAGCCCGGGTTAACCCACAAACTGCCATTACAGAAGCGTGCCTTGAGTTATCCAGAGTCTTGTTTTAAGTATAAGCCGGACAACTCCATATACCTTAACATCGTCAAGATATGAAACATTCTATATACAATATTGAAACATAGGCACTGATTTAATTAGAACCAGATTCAAATCATGCAGCTGTCTCTAGTGCATGTCAACTAAATGGAGAGAGGCCGATCAGCATTGCTCAACTTAGGAGTGCATCCAGATATGAGAAACCTGAAAGAGAAGCAAGTTCTGAAAACCATTACTATTAACTGAATACCAAACACAAGTATCTACATCTTCGATCACCTTGAAGAATCCTGATACTTGTAACACCTGGTTCTCTACTTTATTCTTATACCTATAACTTCTCAAAACTTGGACCTTGTATTTCTACGAAACACTTGTCTAAAACTTGAGAAGTCGCAGGTAAACAGAATATAGTACGAGTAACAACCCCTTTGTCCTAATGGACACTGGACAACATACAATACTTTGTATAAGTCACCTGAGTTGAATAACTCAAACCCTGTGCGTCATTGGTTGAAAAATGTGCTTATGGTTACGAAGAATTATACCGCTGTTTAATGCTCCTTAGCTAACCATCAACTGATATAGGTAAATGTCATGGACATAATTTCAAAAAGTTATATCTCACTTTTTGAAATAAACGACAGATATATCAGTTTGAAATCGGTGCATAACAACGGATATTCAAAACAAAATATTTGTCATCCGGAAAAAAAACCCAGGTGATTTTCTCAAATATCACCATTACAACGAATTCCGATATAATGAGATCACCTAATTCCTAATAACTTACTCCCACTCATCATCTGTAAAACCATACAGATATGAGAATTAAGTCTGGTAAATACATACCCTGGAGTAAGGATCTAATTGGGAAATCAGTTTTCAATTAATAACGCATAATGAAACTAAAGCATGAAAATGTTTCGAAGGGGTAGCCGGGTATTCCTAGTAATGCCTCTTCCATTATCCAGATTCATGACTGTAATCGTATATTTCCTTGCCATCTCTCCAAATCCTTTTATTTGTCTTTACTCACTACCTTCTGTACACCACATTTAGGTTAAATGGTTTTCTTCCTTCCCTACCGTTTGGCACCAGCCTATGGTTTGGAAGAAGACTATCCAATAAGCGTAATAGGTGTACTCTCCTAATCCTAGTAGTCTCGCAACCTGAAAGAAGGTAAAGATTAAAAACAACTGAATAATCCTTATTCTATTTCTCCTGAACCAGAATCCATCCTCGAACTGGAACAAGTTCCTTCTAGTTCGTATGTAACTGTACGACGGATTATCCAATAACCGTGAATCTTCGTAGTGATACGGGGTGTTCTGGAGAAATACAAAAGTGAAGTAGGAGTGGCGATGAAATACGTGGTTTGGTCATGAATGATAGCAGTCGCAATTTACTTTGGCCTCTTTCTAATCCTTTTATTTGTCTTTACTTATTATCTCCTGTACACCATACTTAGGCTAATTGGTTTTCTTCTTTCCCTACCTTTCGGCACCTGCCTATGGTTTGGAAGAAGACTATCCGTTAAGCGCAATAGGTATACCCTCTCCTAATCCTAGGAGCCCTCACAGCCTGAGAGAAGGTAAAAGGAAAAGACAACTGAATAGTCCTATTCATTTCCTCCAGAACCGGAAACCATCCTCGAATTTGAAACAAGTTTCTTCGAGTTCGTATGTAACTATACGATGGTCATATCCAATAAGTGTGGATCTTCGTAGTGATACGGGATGTTCCGTAGAAAATCAAAGGGTAAAAGTAAGAGTGGGAATGAAGTATGCAACTCTGACAATCCAAAAGCCAGTGTTTTAAGAAAGTTCGGTTAACTTGGTCATTGAGTTATAGTCTAGGGTCAGGACATGGTCGCTGCCAAAGAGAGAGAGTAAAGAAAAACTATACGTGCACTCTAACCTATATGGAATGGTTAATCACTTTATCTAATCAGGATGTCTCCCACTGTACCTTCAAATTCTCCTCCAAACCTGAAAGAAGAATTAGTCGGGATCATCTAAAATCACCCGAGGAGTAAACCAACTCATCAGTGGGTATCGGGATCCAACTATCATCGCATGATAACCTAATGGATTCCACTCACGTTATCACACTCCAGAAGGTAAGCGCATGCCTGGCAAGTTTCCTGTATATTTGAAACCCCCAATGTGATTTTTACCCCATGCTCTTATGACCTTGACGAAGGCCAACAAATCATAAGTCACATGTCAAGTTCTACCCGTCATTGTCCAGGTTAATTTGAACCCACCCGTACTCGCCCTTGACGAAGGCCAACAAGGCTGTACGACTGTCCCAAACCAATGCATCTATTTATGCAACAGAAAGATAACAAGCAACTACCATACACTATGCCCTGATGAAGGCCAACAAACATAGCATGAATACTAAGTGCTACCCGTCTGAAATGACGGAGGGCTACGAATGGTTTTTGGCGAAAAACCTTTAACGTAATGAACTTGATATCGTTGAAGGAACTGGATAGCTTTTTACAAATATATTGTGGCGAAAACCATTACTAAAGAGGTCACTCCCGGTGAAGGGATCTCGGCTCTTTCCTCGTAGAATGAGGTGCAGGACATTCCACTGAATACCGCGATGCAAAGCAAAAAGTAATCGACTATAGTGAAGTTATTACCCTGACGCAAACTTCTTCCCAAGGGGTCACTCCTGATGAAGGGATCTCGGCCGTCGAATGAGGTGCTGGATATTCATAACCGAATACCTCTATGCAAAACAAAAGAAAACGTCCTTGCAATAACAGCTTTTGAAAATTTGTTCCAACAACATCAAATAGGTTTGTTTTCCTTGTAGAATCAATGTAGTCCCAACAATTAATCACACCAGAAAAGAACGAAAATATGTTGTACGTATATGCCATCCGCATTCGCCACCGGGTCCCGTCATCACCCATTAGGTTACTTAACTAACGACAGAGCGGGGACTGGACTAGCGCGGGTGTAAAACATATACAACATCTACTAGTATATATAGCAATATATAATAATCGCTCCAGGTGTGATAAATGCAACATCACAAATAAGTAATAAGTATCATAGAACAATACAGATAATCTGGGAGCCCCGGGATTCCTTTGAGCGGCAACTGAAACCTGACGCTCCCCGGGTCATGTGGATAGCTTGTGCAATGAAAACCTAGACCCCTACGAGTGTGGCAAGTTACCCGCCAAAACCAGAAGCGAGGCAGCCCCCTTCATCAAAGTGAATGGGCCACCCGGCACTTCACGGAATCCGGTAACTTGAGCACTTCTCCTTGGGTCAACCTGTACCCCCTACGAGTGCGGCGAATAGCCCGCCAATTCTAGAGTGAGGCCCCCTCCATCTCAACGCCATGAGATGTGGGCCCGTTTTCCTCTAGAACCCGGCTATCCGTTCACTCCACCGCGGGGTAATCCTAGTACAGAAAAGAAAATATGTACAACGGTGACATCGACCTCAACCCAGTCGTGCCCCAAACAAATAATATACAAACAGGCAGTGACGACAGTCCTCATGTCGGACGCTCGCCCCGCAATATCAAATGTACAAATAAAATTAAACTGCACTACCATTGCACCCAAGGCTATCCATCACGACAATCCGCACAAACCATAACCAGATTTATCCACAGAAACAAGTAACCGAATCAAGTGTGTAACCCCGTTTAATTGAGAATATAGCAATTAGACAACGTTACCAACACATCCACGCATGCAAACGAAGTCACGACATTAGAATTCCAAAACACAATTAGCGCACATCCCAAATATACTAAGGATCAAAAACCAAGTGCACTAAACATCCAAAAAGTCGAGTTTTGAGCCAATTCGGAGGTCTGAATCAAAACGAAACGCGTCCGAACCTGCGCGGGGAGTTAGAGCACGAAATTTACTTTGAGTCGAGGGGCCTAGAGGGGGTACCCCATCCCCTAGGTCACCACGAGGTGGCCAGAGGGTGAGGTAGACCCGAAACTGCCCATGCAGGGGCAGTTTCGGGTCCCCACCCCCAAGACCACCTTGTGGTGGTCTTGGTGAGTGGGCCCAGCCGTTCAGTCCCCCCGTGTTCTCCCCGTGGTGCCCACTCAGCACCCCGCAGCTTCTCGGTTCAAACCGAGAGCCCGCGGGGTGTGCAAACATCTTAAAACTCAAAAATTCGGGACTGTTTTTTCGACAGTTTTCGATGCCCGAAAAAACGTGAATTCTAATTTCGTAACTAGCTAGTTTAAGGTGTTTGGGTGGCTCTGATATCATGTTGGGTTTTTTCGGCGCCCCGGCCATCAAACCGTAGACAAATGCAGAATTTTTTTTTTCAAAACTTTGGCGCAAACAAAACCCGCACAAGATCGAACCAAAAACCCTGTACTAGAAAACATGCAAAGAGGAGTTTGGAGAGGTTATACCGATCGATCCGTGTCTTTTTCGTTCTTCAACCTTTGCCCGAATTACAAGAATACCCCTCATCCGTATATACATACCTGCATCCGTATTCCGACTGAATATGAATACAACGAGACGAAAATAATCCAACAATCTAATACTAGGATTCGGCTTAAGCCAAAGCCCACTAGTATGATCCGTCCGATCATGATCCGTGCACAAGTGCAAGTATATGATCGAACCCTGCCATAAAACCATACGGCCTCTACAACTTTTAACCCGAACTAGGGAAACTCTCTGTGTGGGACTCTAAAGACTCGTCAATACGCTGTTAGTGGGTTTAACCACAAGCACGTCGGTGGCACTAGCTGTACATAACGACTGCCCAGATATTGAGCGAAAGGGAGGCCGACGAGCGAACTCAACTGAAACCCTACCGAGCCTGACAGTGACAATATCCGTACAGTTCGGTCCGTTCGTCTATGAGTATCACATGGTTTAGGGGGGTGGATAAAGTCAGATCCCTAATAACGTAATATTCAGTGTCGGTATAAAGCTCATCACCACCTGAGAAACTACTGATCCGAATCAGTAATTCTCGACTACCTTGGCCAAGGATTTCTGGTGATGGCCACCAGTGCACACCGCGACCTCTACCCCCAATACCGGGAGAGAAAAATCCCATGAAGATCCGCTCACTGCCTCCATGTGGCTCGGGACTGTACCCAACTAAAACCTGTTTGCACGACTCCTTTGAGCCGTGGTAGGGTAGTAATTAAAGCATAGTGGGAACTCACACGAGACAAATGACGATCTCAGGTCGATAGACTAACCTGTACACATGTCACCTGGGAACTGCTATTTGACAATAGGTATAATACTAACTAGCTTGTTCCCGGCGAGTCCGTCCGATGTACTCATAACCTAATGAGCACCTGTATACAATCTTAGGTGAACCAACTGACACCAATGGCTTGTGAGACCGGCCACCGCCCTTCGTCGGGGTCTCGATCCGTATACACTAGTCTACTTTGGAGTATCGATGCCCAGTCTCGAAACTCCCTCGACTAGGGACACTTTAAGGATGTGCTTATAGACCGCCCAGCTCTCACGTATATGATAGCCATCAAACTGCTGGTAGTCAAGTAAGAATCCTAAAGGCTCTATCAACATGTAATAGTGATATGTAGTCACCTGAAGCATGTACACGATGATAAAGATAAACCAGATAGCATACTATCATCTCGAGTAAGACTGTTCTACCGGTATAGGTCCTCTCTCAATCATTGTAATCAAGTGTCTGTGATCCAATAATTGACTTGAGGGCACTATAGCCAACAGTAACGGCTATCCAGGTATTGAGTGAATAGAAGATCAACAGGCAAGCTTGTCCAAACTCCCATGAAGCCTATAAGTAACACTTACCGTACATTCTGGTCTCTTCATTTGATATGTCGCATATCGAGTCTGGGGGTAGAATCGTCAGACCTCAATAACTTGATAAGTCATGCCGATGTAAGGCCTATAACGGTATAAGAAACTACTGATAACCCTTACGAGCAAATCTCATCAACAACCCTGGCCAGGGACTTACAGTTATAGCCAATCGAGTATAGCGCAACATCAACCCCTAATACTGGGAGAGACGAAACCCCTCCTATCGCTCATTGCCTCCATATGACTCGGGACTGTACCCAAAATCCACCTGTTTTCATGACTTCTTTGAGCCGTGGTAGATTGGAAATCAAAGCACAGTGGGAACCATACAAGACTCTATGACGATCTCGGGTCTACAGACTAACCTGTACCAGTGTCACCAGAGAACTGCTATCTGACGATAGGTATAGTACCATCTAGGAGTTCTCGGCGAGTCCTGTTCAGTGTACCCATTCTCTAATGAGCACCTGTGTACAATCTTTGATGTCAAACACCAATGGATATAGGATCAACCATCGCCCCATACAGGGTCAAGAAACATACACACTAGTCTACTCTGGAATATCGATGCCATGTCACGATATTCCCTCGACTATGAACAATTGAAGGATGTGCTTATGGACTACCTGGGTCCCAGTAGTATGATTCGCATCATAGTCCTGGTAGTCAAGCCAACATCCTAAGGGCTTTATCAACATGTATATGAGAGACGATATAATAATACCAGTGAACATGTTAAGGTAAAGGAAACCAGATAACATACTATCATGTCGAGCGAGAAAGTCCTCCATATATATGTCCAAGCATCCACTATATCGTACAATAATGGCCTCTAGGGCATACATATCACTAACAAGTGAGCTAGAGACTGCCATCATTGACGTGATACGTTACGAGTGACCATGTTAATTGGTTAGGAGACCTTCAGAGAAGCGCAAGAGCAGAATTGTTTCGTCATCTCTCCGAATAGGGCTATCGAGCCGAGGAGTCATGTAACTGGTGATCCACAAAGAGAAACGAGGACCTAAGAGCAGAGGACGCCAGATCGTGGGTAAGAGGCAAGTAGATACTCTTGCTCTGCCAGCCTTGGATGCACCAGCACCTTTCGACATTGAAGGAGGGGCACATCGATGACAGTTATTTATGATCTACGACTTAGTGATTCGGATATCATGTTTCCGTTGTTTTGGATTTCGGTATTTTGACGATTTGTTTTATGACTGATATTTCCTATGTGTACCACAGCTGCACTTGATTGTATTTTCGAGTATCAGTTGTACTCATTTTCGTTTTGTGCATATCCATTGCACTTGATTTTGATTTTTACAAATTCTGAGATATCTGATTTTGATTTCGTACCCTCCGACATATTTGATTTGATTTCATGCATGTGGGATGCACATGATTTGACTTATGCATTCGGTGTAGTTTACACCCACTTTCAGTACTTGGATATAGTTTTGTGTGCACAAATGCACACGTTTATGGGTTTATATAATTGTTAGTTATATGTATGCCCTAGAGGCCATTATTGTACATGTGATGTATATTATAGTGGATGCTTGGACATATATATAGAGAGGACTTTCTTGCTCGACATGATAGTATGCTATCTGGTTACTCTTTATCTTAATATGTTTGCTGGTATTCTTTACTGTCTTGCTCTCACATATTGATAAAGCCCTTAGGATATGTACTTGACTACTAGGATTATGATGAGATCATACTAGTAGGGCCAGGGTGGTCCACAAGTACTTCCTTTAATCAGTTCCCAGTCGTGGGAATATCGAGTCGGGGGCATCGATATTCCAGTGTAGACTAGTGTGTACGTTTCTTGTCCCTTAGAGGACGATGGTTGATCCCACAACCATTAGTGTGTGACATCAAAGATTGTATGCAGGTGTGTAGGATATGTATGCCCTAGAGGCCATTATTGTATAGTACTAGTTTGTATATTACATTTTGGAAGCTTGGGATATATACACGGATTGATGACAGTCTTGCTCGATATTGTAGTATGCTACTTGGTTTGTGTCTATCTTAATATGTGTATATGTTTCTTTTTGCATATCGCAAATACATATTGATAGAGCCCTTAGGATCTTTGCTTGACTACCAGCATTGTGATGCCAGTCACACTAGTGGGGGCTGGGTAGTCTACAAGCACATCCTTATACAGGTCCCTAGTCGTAGGATTATCGAGATAGGGCATCGATACTCCGGAGTAGACTAGTGTATATGCTTCTCATCCCAGCAGGGGAGATGGTCTGTCCCACAGTCATTAGTACGTCGTACTGGAGATAGTATGCAGGTGCTCGTTAGGTAACGAGTACACTGGACATGACTCGTCGGGAACTGTTGGTTGGTATTATACCTATCGTCGGTTAGCAGTTCCGAGGTGACATGAGTACAACTTAATCCGTTGACTTGACACTGCTACTTCACCTCAAGTTTGTTCCCACTGTTCTTAGATTGCTACCCTACCACGGCTTTATTGAGTCGTGCAAACAGGTAGTAGTTGGGTGGAGCCCCAAGCACTTGGAGGCAGTGGCGGTTAGATAGGATTCGTCTCTTCCGGTATTGGGGGTTGATGTCGTACTGTGTTTGGAACTCCATTACACAAAGCCCTGGCCAGGGCAAGCGAGATTTACTGGTAGGTACTCCAGTAGTTTCTCATGTTGTTTTGGACTGTACTCCGATACGACTTATACCGCTATTAGGGGTCTAACGTTTACTGCCCCCTAGGCCCGATATGCGACACTCTCAGACAAACATACCGGACTGTACGGAGATTGCCACAGACAGGCTCAGTAGGAGTTTGGATGAGCTTGCTCGTCGACCTTCTTATCGACAGATACCTGGATAGTCCCTACGTACAGCTAGTACCGCTGACGTGCTTGTGGTTAAACCCACTGCCAGAGTACTGTCGAGTCTTTAGAGTCCCATAGAGAGGGTTTCCCAGCTTCGGGCGAAACGAGTAGAGGTCGTATGGTTTTACGACAAGGTTCGATCACATACGTGTACCTGTGCGTGTGTGGTGTTCGAGCGGACAATACTAGTGGGCTTTGGTTTAAGCCGGATCCTAGTATTTGATTATTGGATTAGCTTCGTCTCATAGTATTCGTGTTTCTCGGAACACGGATGCGGGTATGTATATAGGGATGAGAGGGGGTATAGAAGGAGATACTTCATTAGGGTTTTGACCATTGACTTGGTCAAAACAAATATGAGGTAAAGAAAAGACTTTGTTATTTTTGATAAATGATAATTATTTGGCATAGCTACTTGGGTTGACCTTTTGATTTGGCTTGACTTGTTGACCTTAGGTATTTTTGTGAGATATTTTTGAGCACTAGATATTTTTGTGAGATATATTACATGCCATGCTTGAGGTCATATAAAAGTTAGCCATTCTATTTTTATTATCATTATCACAAATACTTTCTCTTTCCTTAAGTTTGCTCTTTCCTTCTTCCTCTCAAAACCCTAAGTGTATCATGTGTTGATAATAAAGGGTTAATGAGACTTAGCCACTCTAAATCACACTCTACTCACTCCAGTCTACTTAGATTAGCAAGCTAAGTATTCTAGTTACCTCAACTTGGAGGTTTAGCTCAAGGTTGGAACTCTCGGGTGGATCATCGTTGACACAAGGAGGCCGAACTTCAAGCACGATCCATACTTCCATCGAGGAGCTTAAGGATAGGATCGAAGACCCGAAGGACTTGGTTTCTTTAGGTATACTTTCTATCATAGTAGATAGAACCCTAACATGCTAATTAGGTTTATGGTTAAAGATCCGGTTTAGGTTTATTCTAGCGCCAAGTTTCGTATCGTAGTAAAATTTTTGTTCCGCATTTGGCCACGGAAGTTGGACGGGGGCGCTAGCGTAACCCTTCATGGTATCAAAGCCATCTCATAAACCCTAGACTAGTAAGTTTAAACAATGTTAAAACAACGAAACCAAAACGACTCCGTAACATCAAAACCCAAACTGCAGTTTCTGTTGAATTTTTAAAGGCTTCAAAATTTTTTTTAAACAAGTGCAGAATGCTATTTACACTGTGAGATGAACACTGAACAAAAACGAGCCAATTCCACCATAACTTGGCCGACCACATGCCTCAAAAAACCGGCCTTCTCGGTTTTTTCATGGAGAATTGCGTCGTGTTTTGGTCTGTGTTCTTGTCTCTTGAAGTTTGGGTTTCTGGTGTTGCTAGTTTTTGCCCAGATTTGAGTTTCTGTTGTTTTTCTGTTCGGGGCAATTTGGAGTGCATTGAAGTCGTTGTATTTGACACTGTTTAATAGTTTACAGTACATTCACTTTTATCTGCGACCGTGAATGTCATTTGATCGGTAAACTCGTCTGATTGCTATATGTTCTTTTAGACGAGTTTGCGAACGTGACATTCGCGTTGATATTTTGCGCTTGTGCTGTGATTGTGGTTGGATAGTCGTGGTGGATAGCATATGGTGCAATGTTAGTGGTACAATTTATATTCATTTGTTCATTTGTTATTGCAGGGCGAGCATCCGACATGTGGACTGCCGTCTTTGCCGAGTTGTATATTTTTTTTGGGGCACGACCGGGTTGAGGTCGATGTCACCATTTGTACATATTATTTTCATTTTCTGTACTAGGATTACCCCACGATGGAGTGCACGGATAGCCGGGTTCTAGAAGACAACAAGCCCGCATCTCATGGCGTTGAGACGGAGGGTCTTCGTTCTAGAATTGGCGGGCTATTCGCCGCACTCGTAGGGGGTATAGTTTGACCCATGGAGGGGTGCCCAAGTTTCCGGATTCCGTGAAGTGTTGGGTGGCCCATTCACTTTGTTGAAGGGGCTGCCTCACTTCTGGGATTGGCGGGTAACTTGCCGCGCTCGTAGGGGTCCAGGTTTTCATTGCACAGACTATCCACACGACCGGAAACGTCGGGTTTTATTTGCGGCTCAAATGAAACCCAGGGCTCCAAGATTATCCACCATTCTGTATTATTGGCTGAGATTCTGCGATGTTGATTATTATCATGCCTGGGACGAATGTTGTATATACTTATATATATACTAGTAGATATTGTATATGTTTTGCACCCGCGCTAGTCCAGCCCCCACTCTGTCGTTAGTTAAGTAACCTAACGGGTGATGACGGGCCCCGTGGCAAATCCGGATGGCATATACGTATATTGTATTTTCGTTCTTTTTGTGGTGTGATAGGTTAACTGATGGGACCGCATTAATTTTAATTAATGCAAGAAAATAACCCTAAAAGATGTTGGAACAAATTTTTGAAAAACTACAGTTATATTCTTTCGCTTTGCATAGTGGTATTCGGTCATGAATATCCAGCACCTCATTCTACGAGGCAAGAGCCGAGATCCGTTCGCGGGGAGTGAACTCTTGAGCTAAAGTCTATACTGTAGACTACTCGGTTTTTTCAAAACCAGAAATTTTCAAAAGGCGGAGCTTAAACCACTCCTTTTCAAAAGCTATCAGGTTCCTTCAACGATATCAAGTTCATTACGTTAACGGGTTTTTCGCCAAAAACCCAGCCGTAGCCCTCCGTCATTTCTTACAAGTATTACTTAGTATTCATGCTGTGTATGTTGACCTCTGTCAAGGCATAGTGAATGGTAGCTAAGCAATGCTCGTATGTTGCATAGATAAATGAGATTATTTAGGACAGTCGCACGGTCATTTTGACCTCTGTCAAGGACTTGTGCGGGTGGGTCTAAATCAATCCAAGACAATGACGGGTTGAACTTGACTTGCGACTTATGACATGTTGACCTCTGTCAAGGTCATGAAGCCGCTTGGGGCAAAAAACCACATCGGGAGTTTCAAATATACAGGAAACTTGCAGATTTAGCATACCTTCTGGAGTGTAGTGACTAGAGTGGATTCCATCTAGGTCATCACACAATGATAGTTGGAGCCCGATCCCACTAATGAGTTGGATTACTGTCGGGAGATTATTTCACTTAACAATCAATGCTATAAACCGAGTAGGTGTCTAAAACAGTGTTAGCGGGGCTACGCCTCCAGGGAAAAGAGGTTATATAATTAAGGAACTTCGCGAAAGCGTTGGAAAACCTCCCTCGAAGTACCAACACTAGCCTGGCTGAAAGGTTAAGCAAGTATTGTGACGTGCAATTAAATCCTGACTAGTTCTTCTTTTAGGGTTTTGAAGAAGAATTTGAGGAAACAGTGGGAGCCACTCTGATTGGATAAATTAATAACCAATCTAATCTTATAAGAGCGCACGCTGAGTGTTTCTTTTCTCTTTCTCCAGGTAGCAACCATTTCATGCCCTAATCAAGATAATAAAATGTATCGCTTGACCGATCCTAATTCTTATTCGGGGCTAGGGAAGTCGATTTGGCTCTAACTTATGATGGCGATCGTAAGTATGAGCAGAGGAAAGAGGATAGTCTGGATTCCAAGGAGACCCCATTTAATAAGAAGCATACTAATGCATCTACTTCAGGTATTCGTGTAATTGAGAACTGCTTTTCGGTCAGTCCTACCTCCTGGGTACTAGATACCGGATCAGGATCTCATATCTGTAATTTATTGCAGGAACTGAGAAAAAGTAGGATAGTTTCACATGGTGATATGTCCCTCAGGGTAGGGAACTGAGCACAAGTTAATGCTGCAGCCGTCGGTGAATATCACCTAGTGTTGCCAAATGGCAATACTATGATTTTGAACAATTGCTACTATGTACCTTCCATGGTTTGCAATATCATATCAGTTTCTTTACTTGATAAAGATGGATATAACTTTGTTCTTGATAGAAATATCATGAACATGTACCTTGATAAGCTACTGGTTGCAGAAGGTACACCGTGTAATGGTATCTATGTTCTAAATCAGAATACAGTTGTAACGCCTTAGATTTCGGTTAGTGTTAGTTTAGACGTTGTAGAGTTACTAGGCACACTCAAGAGGTTCCACAAGGCATCAACCATGCTAAATTAAAATTTTACGGTGCCGAGAAACCCTAAACTAGATCGTTAACTAGAAGTTAAGGCGAAAAGCAAGCAAGTAAACAACTTTATTGCTAAGTGAAAGGGATTACAACCTTTGTAGATCCGCTCCACCATTTCTTTAGCTCCGTGTTGACGTCCCTCCGCTGCGATCATCGGATCCCGGACTCTAGAAATGGTTTCGTCGGAGAAATGATCGGGCTAGGTCATTGGCTTCGAGGCCGAAGATGATCTACGTCGGGGAGACTCAAACTCAAGCTATTCCTTCACTTGGTCAAAAACTTTGTGAAGAGAACACCTTATACTACATGGCAAGTAGTAGAGGATGAAGAAATAGGAAGTGGGTTCACTTTAGAATTGGATTTCTCACTCTTTTTCTCATGATGCCATTGGAGCTAGCAAGCTTTTTCAAGCTTGATGAAGATGATGAAGAAGAAAGAATCATATCCATTAAAAGAATAATATGAACACTTATCCTTTTAATCATGGCACCATGGTTGAATTAAGCCCTCATGCTTAACTCATGTAGAGAATTAACCAAACTATTAGGTTAAAGGTTAGGTTAAAGAAAATCAAAAGAAATGACAAAAGAGTGGACTTTGTCAAAGCTTCTCCAAGCTTCTCCAAGCTTGATAACTTTGACTAAGTTAATCCCTTTTGTTAAATCTTAAGATGAAACAATAACCCTAATCTTTACCCTAATCTTGGTATGAATCTCATACATACATCTTGTATGTATCATCAAATATGATACAAACATATGTACACAAATATATATCATATATACACTTATGCACAAACAAGTGAGAAAATCAGTCTTAAGTGAACCAATACTAGTTAATGTAAAGTAATGTATCAAATATATAATTATACACTAAATCATTAAATCAACACTTGATTTAACGATCCGGTCATATCGCATATAACCGACTAATATCAATAGTAACAACTTATCGAATCAACACTTGATCCGATAACCCGGCTATATCGCATATAACCGATCAATGTCACAAATCGCGAGAATAGAATATAGTATCACATACTGGTATTATTCTCGGTCCCGCACATATCTCATATGCGCTCCTATTTCGTTTCGCTTGAGCCAGGAAACCCCTGTTTAGGACTCTAAAGACTCGTCAATACGCCGGCAGCAGGTGATGATCATATCAAACACCCACAAGCCACAAGCGGTCTGCCAAACGTAACGGCCACCCGGGTATTGAGTGATCAGAAGATCAACGAGCAAGCCCGCTCACTCCTGTGAATCCAACGAGTAACACTACCGTACAGTCCGGTCTGTTCGTCTGATATGTCGCATATCTCGTCTAGGGGTGGTAAACGTCAGACCCCAATAACTCGATAAGTCATGTCGATATGAGGCTCATAACGGGTCAAGAAACTACTGGTAACACTTACCAGTAAATACCTAAAGCTGCCTTGGCCAAGGACTTCCTGTTATAGCCAATCGAGCACTGCGCAACATCAACTCCCTATACCGGGAGAGACGAAACCCCTCCTATCGCTCATTGCCTCCATGTGATTCGGGACTGTACCCAAAAGCCACCTTTTTGCACGCCTTCTTGGACGTGGTATGATGGAAATCAAAGCACAGTGGGAATCACACAAGACTCTATGACGATCTCGGGTCTACAGACTAACCTGCACCAGTGTCACCAGAGAACTGCCATCTGACGTAAGGTATAATACCATCTGGGAGTTCTCGGCGAGTCCGTCCAGTGTACCCAGTCTCTAATGAGCACCCGTATATCATCTCTGATGTCAAACACCGATGGATATGGGATCATCCATCGCCCATCTATATGGGTCGAGAAGCTATACGCTAGTCTACTCTGGTATATCGATGCCCCGTCTCGATACACCCACGACTAGGGACTTTGAAGGATGTACTTATGGACTACCACGTCCCCACTAGTATGATCCGCATCATAGTCCAGGTAGTCAAGTACACATCCTAAGGGCTTTACCAACATGTAACAGAGTGAAAATCAGTGTACACGTTAAGGTAAAGAGTAACCAGATAGCATACTATCATATTGAGCAAGAAAGTCATCCCTATATATGTCCAAGCATCCACTACAATATACATCCTATGTACAGTAATGGCCTCTAGGGCATACATATAACTAACAATCTTCCACTTGCATTAGGGCCATCTGATAGCAGTGGTTGTAGTATCTCATACTCAACCATCCCATAAAAGTCTCTCTCTGGGAAAAGGCCTTTCGTGAGTGGATCCACCGTGTTGTCTTCTGAATCTACTCTCCTAACCTCGATTCCCTGGAGATCAACCATCTCCACGATCAGGTGATACTGCCTAAGAATATGTCTGGATCGCTGATGGGACGGGCGTTCCTTGGCATAAGCCACAACTCCATTATCACACAATGGGAGGAACGAAGTTCATCTCATGAACTAATATACACCCAAACTTCCTCTTTGGTAGTATCTTTGGTAACGATGTATCTTGCCTTTAATCGTCTTGTATGCCACGGTATCTAGCTTGGAACTCTTCCAACATACGGTCCTTCCACTGAGGGTAAAGACAATGCCTGCGATTGACATTCAGTCGTCTTTATCACTCTGGAACCTTTCCAGTGATTCTCCCCAGGATCGATTGATACCATCTCACTACAACTTGTGAGTATCCTAACATCCATTTAAATCTATCTCATAGATCCAAAAATAAGGATTTAGGAGGTATCACTTTTATCCTATATGGAGAATTCTTGTGATAAACGGAGATTGACCGAGCGTAGCATAGGAAACTACTTCCCTATCAAGAGTATGTCATCCACGTACTCTACGAGGATCACCACCATACTCCCTACTACCTTTTTGTATATACAAGGTTCATCTACCATTTTGATGATGTCAAACTCTTTGACTAACTCATCAAAACAGATGTTCCAACTCCGCGATGCCTGCTTTATCACATAAAACATCTTGCACACGTTTCCGCTGCTCCCACTGTCTACGAAGCTCTCTGGCTGTGTACTTATAGACGTTCTCTTCTAAATCAATATTTAGAAAAGCAGTCATGACACCCAACCACCAGATATCGTAGTCATGGTATGTAGCCGTGGCAAGTAGGATCTGGATGGACTTAAGCATAGGCCCCAGAAAAGGTTTCATCATTAGCCACAACTGGTCTATGATGCAAACCTTTAACGAGTCTAGCTTTGAAAGTCTCAACTTTTCCATGTACACCAAGTAATCTTCTCAAGATATACTTGCTCCTGATGGGGATTTAACTCTTCAGATAAAGCAACCAAAGTCCATACTTTGTTGGTATATAAGGATTCCATCTCAGATCGCTAAGCATCCAGCCATTCTTACAGAGTCCTACTCCTGATGGCCAGCTCGAAACTAGTTAGGTCATCATCTCATGATGCAATCCTCGCTCCCACTGTCATAGAGAAACCGGAGTATCTCTCAGGTGGGTGAGGAACCCTACTAGATCGGCGGAGAGGCTGAGGTTCGTTGGTTGCTATTGAATCCTTTGGTTCTACCAAATCATCTGCTTCAGTTTGTATAGCTGGAACCTTTCCAGTTCTACATAACTGACTTTGCCTCGAGCTTGTCCAGATTTTGCTTTTAGACATAGGCCGAACAACCCCAAATCTTAACTATCTCAAGAGATGTGCTCTTCCCTTTCCATATCTCGTATGAAATGGTAGGCATCTGATTTGATCGGAACCCTATTCAATAGGTATGCAACTTCATAAGTGCATAACTCCCTAAAAGGAAATAGGAAACTCAGTAGTACTCATCATAGAGCACACCATATCACATAGGGTGTTATTGCTCCTTCCCGATATACCATCGTGCTATGGTGTATACGGAGGAGTAATGCTGAGAGAGAATCTCATTCTCCTTTAGAATAGTCCAGGAATCCCGTGCTCAAGTATTCTCCTCCTTGATCACATCAAAGGACATAATACTTATACCCGTATTTTGGTTCTCTACTTCTAACTTATATTCTGTGAATATCTCAAAAATTTCGGACTTGTGTTTCAACAGGAACATATGTCTGAATCTCGAGAGATTATCAGAGAATGTAATGAAGTACAAAGAATCGGTCTTGGCATGTGTAGACAGGGGACCTACATACATCAACATGTATCATCCCAAGAGTTTACTAACTCTTTCTCTGTATCCAATAAACAGAGCTATGGTCATCTAATCTTTGTGACATGACTGGCAAGTTTCATAAGATGTAAATTCAAACTAATTTAAATATGCATCTATATGTAATTTCAGCTAGTCGGGTCGCATTGATATGACCTAGTCTATAATGCCTCTTAAAGGATTCGTTCATTTCTGAACTCTTCCTCTTGTGTGTGTTCTATATACTAAGAACTGTGGTTTGATTTAGAACGTCAATGCTTTTAGATAACGTGCCTGAATCGATCAACTCTTGATATAGGAAATGTTCAAAACATTATCCAACAATACAAAATTATATCCTTCTTTACTAATAACGAGACTGATATGATTTTGTATATCAGGTTCGGTATCTAATAACATTTGTTCAGAATCAATGTATTCTGGTAATACAGGGTGACAGTGACCAACAGACTTGGCTGCAACACTTGCACCGTTTTCTGCCTCATGAAACTTATCACCCGTTCTCAGTTCTCTACCTTTCTGTAGCCCTATGTAATATATTACATATGCGGGATCCTGATATGGTATCACATACCCAGGACATAAAGGATACTGAGAAACAGTTCTGTGTAACGAACACACCCGAAGATGATGCATCATATGCACTTTCTTCGTTTGGGTGGCACGAGAAATCTGGTATTCCCCTATTTCCTGCTCTGTCTTATAACAATTATAAGTTGGAGCGGGACCAACGTTCCCCAGCACAGTATAACAAGTGGGTTCGGTCAATATATCCTTTTTATTATCTTGATTAAGGCGTGATATGGTCGCTACCAGGAGAGAGAGAGAGAAGAAAACACTCTGCGTGCGCTCTTGCAAGATCAGATTGGTTATTATTTTATCTAATCAGGATGGCTCCCACTGTTTTTATCAAATCTTCCTTCAACCCTAAAAGGAAAGACTAGCCGGGATTAATTACACGCTATAAGTTCGCCAATCTTTCAGCCAGGCCAGTGTCGGTACTTTGAGGGAGGTCCCCCGTGCTTTCGCACGAACCTAATTAATGTAAACCTCGTTTTCCTAGAGGCGTAACCCCGTTGACACCTTTCTAGACACCTACTTGATCGGCTAATTGTAATGTGTAAAACTCTCCCAGGAGTAACAATTACTCGCAGTGGGTATCGGGATCCAACTATCACATAGAAGGTATGCAATCTCATTGCAAATTTCAACACTTGAAATACCCGATAATATTTTGCCCCTAGCGATCTATGACCTTAACTAAGTCAACAAACCATAAATCGAAAGTCAAGTTCAACCCGTACATTTCCCGATTGAATTAAACCCACCCGTACGACCCTTAACTGAGTCAACAAGGCCGTACGAATGCCCTAATCCAATCACATCTCATGTTTTAGTAGATAAACATTACTTAGCTACCGTACACTATGCCTTAACTAAGTCAACAAACATAGCACGAATACTAAATAATATCTATCTGAAATGATGGAGGGCTACGCAGGTTTTTCAGAAAACCCTGAGCGTAATGAACTTGATATCGTTGTAGAATCAAATGATTTTAAAATGGAGGTGTTTTTGAGGCTTTTCTAGTTTTGCTAAAGGAGTCACTCCCGGTGAAGGGATCGTCGGCCCTTTCCTCGTCGAATGAGGTGAAGGATATATCATATACATCACTGTGCAAAGCAAAAACTATAGAAGCAATCAAAAGACAAACCGAGGGTTGTAGCATCTGCCAGTTATTGCTAAAGGAGTCACTCCCGGTGAAGGGATCTCGGTCCTTTCCTTATCGAATAAGGTGCAGGATGTTCTACAAGGAATACCGCGATGCAAAGCAAGAACTGTAGCTACTTGTTTTTGAAAATTCGATTCCACAACATCTTAGGTTTATTTTATTTCATTAATCACATTAATGAAGTCCCATCATTTAAATCACCTAAACATCACAGATAAATACGACGTACACTTATGCCATCCGCATTCGCCTCGATGTCCCCTCGTGCACCGTTAAGTTAGGTAACTAACGACAGAGCGGGGCAGGGCTAGCGCGAGTGCAAAACATAAGTAACATCTATATAATATATAATATATCATATATACTATGTACAATATTTATCACAGAACATCACATGATCACATCACAGATATCGCAGCAGAAGAAACATATGAAACATTGGATATACTAGGACGTCCGTGTTTTCAATACGAGCCAATATAAAACACGGATTCCACGGTCGTGATGAATAGTCAAACCCACACCCCTAGACCCCTACGAGAGCGGCAAGCAACCCTACCAATTCTAGAGTTAGGAGACCCGGGCTCGACTCCTCGAGTTGGTCTCCCACTGGACTCCAGAACCCGGTTATTTGTGCTCTCCTCCTTGGGTCTATCCTAGTGCGGAAAAGTAAATAATATACAATGGGTGACATCTTCCGCTACCTGGAAGTGCCCCAATAAAAGAATATTACATACAATAAATTTTACATGAATGAAAATAAAAACTCTCATCTCACATAAAACCCCCGGCTATTCAAACACAACGATCCAATATAACATATCCAGCAACACATAACATCGCATGTCATCAACGTAAGTAAATGTGCGCATCCCAATTGTCGTTGACATATAGCAACGAAACCGGCGATATCACATATTACACTTACGGTCGCAGAAAAGAAACTGTAAAACTACAACAGTTGGAATCCGCAACCCCTTTAGACATCGCATGCCTAATCAAATGAATTTCTTAGACATCACATGCCTAACAATTATAAACCCCGCATTTTAGTCTCTTTATCGAAAACACTTTTCAATATCAAGTCGGGCAATTCAACAAGATTCCCGGCATTTTGATCGAATGCTCGTCGCAAACTTTAGTAGGCAGCCCCACCCCCGATGCCGTCGACGAAGTGCACCAAGGCGGAACACGGCTGCCGCGAGCACCCGGACGGATGGTTTCGGCGACGGGGTTCTCCTGCAGTCACTTGGTCGGGGCTATGGGGTGCAGCTGTCTATTAAGTTTATCCGGCGAGTATCCGCGTACGCTACGTGATTGCGACGGACTTTTGATCACATCAAAATTCCGTGGCAACCGATCAATCGAGACTAAAGTGCTATGTTTATAACATTCATATTAGTTATCTCATAACTACTTGTGAATTCCAAATATTGTATCACATTCCAGATAAATAGAAAATGTTAAACTTTCCGATCGAACATTCAAACACCCATGTTTTCCCGAAACAAATCAACACATGAAGTAGGTTTAAAAACATCCAGTTCATGCCTCAGTACCAACGGTCCAGCCATAGAAGGGTCAAGCCAACGCCTCACATGTGGCACGTCGTATTGCCCCAAACCCTAAGGTTCAAAGGGCAGTTCAAGACGGTCACATAATCGAGTTAAGGTTTGTTGTCTTCTAGAGGGTCCATCGCATTACTTGCACTACTTAGAACGTCTTTAAACCATGGAAAGATCCAACACTTGGAAATTTCCCGACAGGGGAAAAAGTGGGTATTTATATCAGGTCGAACTTTTTAACATATTCAAAAATTATCCGGAAAAACTTATAGACAAAGCTAAACAATCCGATCGAATCATCGATTCCCCAAAGCAACCCAGAAACTCAACTTTAGCAAACTTTAAAAATTCCCATAAAATACAGCACTCAATATAGGATATTACTGTGCAAAGCACGTGCCAAGAACGAACTTTTTGGCCGCGAACCGCCGCACATGCTAGGGTGGGGTCGCGGTTCCGCGGCGCTTTGGTGGACTTATGCTCACGTGCTTCACAGTAACTCTTACAATACCCTGCTGTAATTTTTGGATATTTTTAATTTTGAAAAATCCACATTTTCAGAAAAAGTCCAGAGAGGGTTAAAAGTTAGGGTTTCGGGGTTCGATCGGATTTCTAACATCGTCTATACTTCGCCTAAGGCTCTAGCTAGGCTCTGATACCACTGTAGGGTTACTAGGCACACTCAAGAGGTTCCACAAGGCATCAACCATGCCAAATTAAAATTTTACGGTGCCGAGAAACCCTAAACTAGATCGTTAACTAGAAGTTAAGGCGAAAAGCAAGCAAGCAAACAAATTTATTGCTAAGTGAAAGGGATTACAACCTTTGTAGATCCGCTCCACCATTTCTTTAGCTCCGTGTTGACGTCCCTCCGCTGCGATCATCGGATCCCGGACTCTAGAAATGGTTTCGTCGGAGAAATGATCGGGCTAGGTCATTGACTTCGAGGCCGAAGATGATCTACGTCGGGGAGACTCAAACTCAAGCTATTCCTTCACTTGGCCAAAAACTTTGTGAAGAGAACACCCTATACTACATGGCAAGTAGTAGAGGATGAAGAAATAGGAAGTGGGTTCACTTTAGAATTGGATTTCTCACTCTTTTTCTCATGATGCCATTGGAGCTAGCTAGCTTTTTCAAGCTTGATGAAGATGAAGAAGAGGAAAGAATCATATCCATTAAAAGAATAATATGAACACTTATCCTTTTAATCATGGCACCATGGTTGAGTTAAGCCCTCATGCTTAACTCATGTAGAGAATTAACCAAACCATTAGGTTAAAGGTTAGGTTAAAGAATATCAAAAGAAATGACAAAAGAGTGGACTTTGTCAAAGCTTCTCCAAGCTTGATAACTTTGACTAAGTTAATCCCTTTTGTTAAATCTTAAGATGAAACAATAACCCTAATCTTTACCCTAATCTTGGTATGAATCTCATACACACATCTTGTATGTATCATCAAACATGATACAAACATATGTACACAAATATATATCATATATACACTTATGCACAAACAAGTGAGAAAATCAATCTTAAGTGAACCAATACTAGTTAATGTAAAGTAATATATCAAATATATAATTATACATTAAATCATTAAATCAACACTTGATTTAACGATCCGGTCATATCGCATATAACCGACTAATATCAATAGTAACAACTTATCGAATCAACACTTGATCCGATAACCTGGCTATATCGCATATAACCGATCAATGTCACAAATCGCGAGAATAGAATATAGTATCACATACTGGTATTATTCTCGGTCCCGCACATATCTCATATGCGCTCCTATTTCGTTTCGCTTGAGCCAGGAAACCCCTGTGTAGGACTCTAAAGACTCGTCAATACGCCGGCAGCAGGTGATGATCATATCAAACACCCACAAGCCGCAAGCGGTCTGCCAAACGTAACGGCCACCCGGGTATTGAGCGATCAGAAGATCAACGAGCAAGCCCGCTCACACTCCTGTGAATCCAACGAGTAACACTACCGTACAGTCCGGTCTGTTCGTCTGATATGTCGCATATCTCGTCTAGGGGTGGTAAACGTCAGACCCCAATAACTCGATAAGTCGTGTCGATATGAGGCTCATAACGGGTCGAGAAACTACTGGTAACACTTACCAGTAAATCCCTAAAGCTGCCTTGGCCAAGGACTTTCTGTTATAGCCAATCGAGTACTGCGCAACATCAACTCTCTATACCGGGAGAGACGAAACCCCTCCTATCGCTCATTGCCTTCATGTGATTCGGGACTGTACCCAAAAGCCACCTTTTTGCACGCCCTCTTGGACGTGGTATGATGGAAATCAAAGCACAGTGGGAATCACACAAGACTCTATGACGATCTCGGGTCTACAGACTAACCTGCACCAGTGTCACCAGAGAACTGCCATCTGACGTAAGGTATAATACCATCTGGGAGTTCTCGGCGAGTCCGTCCAGTGTACCCAGTCTCTAATGAGCACCCGTATATCATCTCTGATGTCAAACACCGATGGATATGGGATCATCCATCGCCCATTTATATGGGTCGAGAAGCTATACGCTAGTCTACTCTGGTATATCGATGCCCCGTCTCGATACACCCACGACTAGGGACTTTAAAGGATGTACTTATGGACTACCACGTCCCCACTAGTATGATCTGCATCATAGTCCAGGTAGTCAAGTACACATCCTAAGGGCTTTACCAACATGTAACAGAGAGACAATCAGTGTACACGTCAAGGTAAAGAGTAACCAGATAGCATACTATCATATCGAGCAAGAAAGTCATCCCTATATATGTCCAAGCATCCACTACAATATACATCCTATGTACAGTAATGGCCTCTAGGGCATACATATAACTAACAGACGTTAATGCGGGTTTTTGGTAAAAAGTTTACCAATTTGGGTTCCTCACATTTTATAACATTTAATTAATAATTTATTTTTATTTGTTATGGCATGCACACACATGTGCATGTTTATGTGAGGGTGTGTTTGTGTAATCTTGTTCTTAGCAACCATGACAACTTAACCCTTATCCTAATCATTTGATTTAATCTAATCCCTTGCTTTGCCTTAACCCTAAACTCCTAATTATTTGTGTGAGAAGAGAGATATTTCTTTTGGAAGTGAGGAGGTGGCATGGTGGTGTGTGAATGCATTAATGGTGGTTTAATGCAAAGGGTACACTCACCTCACTCTCACCCTACACTCACCTCCCTCTCTCATTATCCTCACACTCCCTCATTTTCTCTATCTCTTTTTATTTTCTCATTCCTCTCTCATCTCAACTGAATACTTCATCATTCCTTCACAAATCCATCTCAAATCTTCAGCCAAACTCACAAAAATCACATCTTTTGCCTTGATTTGCCTCTTGGATGCCTTGGAGCTTGGAAAGCTAGGATCTTTGAGTTCTTTCGGTTAGGTAATGATCTCTTTCTGTTAAGTCGATGTTTATTGTGTAGCGTAGCTTATTCGTTTCAGTATAGATCGTGTATTGTATCGTTTCATGCAAATATCGTATTTTTAGCGTAGTTTTGGGTCTCGGATGATCTGCTATCAAACCAGGTAATTGTTGCAAAAGTTCCCATCACAGTGACTTAGTGTAGTGACCTAGAACCTACCCTCAAAATACGATCCCATTTCCTCATGTTCTGGCCGCAAATAAATTGCTTCTGGCCGCAAATTGTGGCCAGAGTAGGGAGTTGGGGTTTGGGTTTTGGTGTAGGGGTCTCTGGGGTTGTATGTGGTCTCATGGTACTTGCAACTTTTACAGATTTAACAGTATAGCAAAATCTGGGACCACTTTGCGTATTTCTTGTGTTTCGTTTCACTCGTTACGTTATCCGATACGGTTCGTGTTCCGTGTTGCTGTTGCTCTGAGTTGGTTTCGTAGTGTCGTTATGCACGTTAGCCACAATACGAACTTGAGAGTATGTTTTGTGTTGTCGCGTTGGTCAGCGTAGTTTGTACGTATTTTGGGTCTATTGCTAATATATACTTGCTTTGTTGTGTTATGTTTTAGGTTCACAGGCGGGGACTTCGGACGCTGCGAAGAAGGGGAAACAGGTGGTAGGTTTTACTTAGCCAGGAGCGTTGGTGAGTAGATTTAACATCTACAGGGGAATCGCCCGCATGGCGTTATGCGTCTGGGCTAGAGATGTTATGATATTGTCGCATATTCTATTTCATATATAGAGTTGTGCATACACCTTATTGCTTAGTTACTAGTTGTGCTTGGACTTGTACCTTAGGACACTGCACTATTATTGACGGCTCATGTTGCACGAGCTTTGATACCAACTTTGTCACGACCCGAAATTGGCACGTGACGACCCTTAAACTACGCAACATCTACAGGCGTAACGCAATTTAAGTAAGTCGAAAACCCAGCAATCTAAACCATCAAAAGTAGTAAGAAATAATAGCATTTTCAAAACCTATGAAATCTCAACCCAAATTCTTTAAAAGTCCAACCTTATTTCCTTTAAAATTTTGGGTTGAGATTTCAAAGGTTTTGAAAATGCTATTATTTCTTACTACTTTTGATGGTTTAGATTGCTGGGTTTTCGGCTTACTTAAATTGTGTTACGCCTGTAGACGTTGCGTAGTTTAAGGGCCGTCACGTGCCAATTTTGGGTCGTGACAAAGTTGGTATCAGAGCGCTAGGTTTTACCTTTCGGAGTGTAGGATGACCTTGGTATGATGGAGTAGGTAGCTTAGGCAGAGTAACGTAGTGTGTGTATGTCCGCGGCATACTCATAACACGGTACTCCGCCTAAAGCGACCTAAGTATAAATTGCTTGAAATTCCTTCCTTGATGATATATCCTTGTGATTCGATTTCCGTGTTCTTATCGAATCCTATCTCTTATTATAGCTTTTGCCGCCGATGACTATGGGGACTCAGAGTCATGCAGCGAGGGCCGAGGTCAGAGCTGACTCGGGTAGGACGAGGACTGACCAGGATGGCGCGCTCGTTGCACTGGAGCAGATGGATCCGCCTTCGATAGATCGTATCGATAGGCTTGTGGCAGAGATGCAGGATGTTCGCCAGACGATGAGGTCTTTGGTTGAGGCCAGTAGAGCGCAGCGACAGGAGGTTGTCACCCATGTTAACCAGTTATTCCTTGCGATCAGCACATAGTATAGTGTCACTTATACAGCACCAGTGGATGCAGCCCCAGTTGACGAGGCACGTCTTCCAGAGACTTTGGGAGTTCCAGAACAGTGGAGGACTCATACCGGTGTACCAGCCCAGAGACAGAGGCTTAGTCACCGAGACAGATTTCGGGCACGTCATGGGAGTAACGGAGGCTTGGGACGAGGTCAGTCTTTTAGCTCGTATTTCCAGGAGGGTCGGCAACCATAGAGAGGATGCTATCGGTGCGGGGACCTTCATCACCACATCAGGAGTTGTTCCCTAACACCGCGTCAGGGTCGTATTCAGAGAGGTCGTAGACACGGAGGGTTCGCTCAGAGGGGTTAGGTTGGCAGAGGAGGAGTTCAGCCAGTTGCGGGTAGGGGGCAGACACGAGAGTTTGCTTCTACTCATCGAGACGCGCGAGCGTCCAATGCAGAGTTTTCAGGTATTCTTAATTCGTATGTTCTTTTGATGCACTTGTTTGTTTTACACACTTTGTGTCGTGGTTGGGCCGAGAGTCATGTTAGCTAGATCAGCCGTTTGTTGTGTTAACTTCTGTCAGCGATTCTTTTGTTGCGCGACACGTATTTCAGTCGTGTGCCAATCGGATAGGAGATAGAGATTCGTCCGTCGTTTTGATTCTTCTAGAGATGTTGGATTTGACGTTCTCCTGGGCACGGACTGATTAGCTACGTGCTAGGCGTTTGTGGACTGCCGTGAGGAAACAGTCAGGTTTTGTTTTCACGGCGAGTCAGTTCTTGTTGTGTGGGGGGACAGTGGTGCTGCCTCTTACAGTTTGAATTCAGCCTTTTTCGCTAGTCGTCTTTTGAGGAGAGGATGTCGAGAATTCTTGGCTTCCATTCGTGATACCGGAGCCACAGTGGGATTGTTGGACCGGGTTCCTATCGGGCGAGAGTTTTCCGACGTTGTTCCAGATGAGCCGGCGAAACTTAGGGAGCTTAAGAATCTGCTGCAGAGTTGTTTGTTGGGGGGCTTGTGCGTCTGAGTGTTTCGCTTTGGGGCGCTCCTATTCTGTTCGTCAGGGAGAAAGACGGCAGTTGAGGTTGTGTATTGATGGATCGTCAATTGAACCGGGTTACGGTGCGGATAGGTATCCTTTACCTCACATTGACGATTTCTTCGATCAGCTCCAGAGTGCGAGACATTTTCTAAGTTTGTTTGGGATCAGGTCATCATTGGTTGCGGGTTCGGAGTGGTGACATTCCGAAGACTGCTTTTGTGCGTGCTACGGGCAGTATGGGTTTGGGTGGTGTCGTTGGACTCACCAATGCCCTAGCAGCATTCGTGGATGTGATGAACCAGATTTCTTCAGGCCATTCCTCAACCAGTTTATTGTTGTGTCATTGATGAAATTCTGGTCTTTTCCAAGAGTCATGAGGAACATGAGCATCACTTGAGGATTTGCTTTGCAAACATTGGGAGAGCGCCAGCTGTTTGCTAAATTCTCGGAGTGTTCCTTCAGGCTTGATTGTGTTGACTTCTAAGTCCTGCAGTTACGGGAGACGGTTTTCGTATGGTCCCTAGGAAGATCGAGGCCGTACAGCTTTGGCCCAGACTTGTGTACGGGACGGAGGTCCGCAAATCTTTGGGCTTGCAGGTTTTTACCGCCGTTTCGTGCAGTATTGTTAGTGTATCGCTGCACCGTTAACTGAACTGACCGGAAAGGAGGTTCTTTTTCTTCAGACTGAGGCATGTGTGCGAAGTTTTCAGCAGCTGAAGACTCGGTTGACAACTGCACCAGTTCTTTCTTTGCTTTCTGGTTCGGGCGACTTTGATGTTTAACTGTGATGTTTCGCGAGTGGGGCTCAATTTTGCGTTGATGTGGCATTATAGAGTTATCGCTTTTGCTTCCTGACAGTTGGGGGAAGTACGAGCAGGATATCCCACTCATGATCTGGAGATGCCACGGTGGTCGTGCGTTGGAGATTTGGAGACACAACTTGTGTGGAGAGTCATGTCAGATTTTCACGGACCACCAGAGCTTAATGTACATGTTCCTGCAGCGGGTTTTGATTGTTGAGACAGTGCCGTTGGATGGAGCTTGAGGAGGATTGTGTTTGTGAGATCCTTTATTACCGTGGCAAGGCGATTGTGGTAGCTGATGCTGGAGTTGTTGGCCCGGGGTTAGCTTGTCCCAGTTGTGTGCAGTTCTGAGACAGTCTTCTGCAGATTTACAGTTCTTGTGCGATCGTTGAGTACAGCTTAAGTTCGCCTCTACTGAGGGGACAACTTGCTCATATCTGTGCCCGTCCATTTTACCTTAATCGTTTTCGCGAGGCACAGCCCACCGATGCTCGTTCGTCTGAGATTCTTGAGCATGCTCGGGTGGGTAAAGATTCGAAGTCCTTGAGTTGTGACTAGGGTGTGCTACATTTAGGGATGCGTTTGTGTGTACCTGATCCTGATTGGGTAGAGACGCGAAATCTTAGAGCAGGCACATCAGTCAGCTTTCTGTGTTCATTCAAGTTCCACCAATACGTGACGTGACTTATGAGATAGTTACGGGTGGGCAGAGATGAAGAGTGAAATTTCGGATTTCGTTTCGAGATGTCTGTCTTGTTGTGAGCTAAGGTTGAGCATTTGAGACCGGCTGGAGAGTTGCAACCTTTAACCGTTCCGGAGTGGGAATAGGAGCAGATCTCCAGGAATTTCGTTGTGGTGTCTATCCAGGTCTAGACAGGGTGTGACTCTATTTGGGTGTTTGTTGTCCTGTTATGCTCAGTTTGCTCAGTTGATCTTTGTTAAGTTTGTGCGTTTGCACGGAGTTCCTTCATGTGTTGTATCCAATGGAGGCACGCTGTTCGCTTGCCATCTTGGGCAGAAGCTTCAGGAAGCCTTGGGTACTGGTTGAGCTTTAGCTCCACTTTTCCATCCACATGATGATGGTTTTGTGAGAGCGGACTATAAAGACTCTGGAGGATATGCTTGTGCGTGCGTACTAATTGTTGTCGGCAGTTGGGATCGTCACTTGCCATTGTTAGGATTCTCCTTCGATAGCAGTTATCAGGAGACATTCCAATTAGCAACCTTTAGGTTTTGTTTGGTAGGTTGTGTCAATCGCCAGTCTGTTTTTCTGACTCTGCGAGAGTAGGATTTTTGGACCTCAGCTAGTCTTGAGACTTCGGAGATGATCTAGTTGATTCAGGTCAGGATGAGGACAGCCCGGTGTAGACAGAGGTCTTATGACGATCGTGGTGGTCGCAGACTTGAGTTCGCAGTGGGAGATCATGTATTCCTACGGATTTTCTGATGAATGATGTGCTGAGTTTTGGGAAGCTTATCCTAGAATTGTAGGTCCTTTTGAGATCCTCAAGCGAGTTAGTTCCATTGCCTATAATTTGGCACTTCCGCCCAGATTATTGAGTATTCACCCCGTATTCCTTGTGTCGATACTTTGCAAATACCTTCATGAACTTTCTCACATGATTCAGCACCAGACCATTTAATTAGGATGCGATCTTTTCGTTCACCGTCAGCCAATTGTGTTAGTGGTTCGGCAGGTGGAGAAACTTCGGTCAAGGATCTTGCCATCTGTGAAGGGTTTTCTTGGACGTAGCCGTTTAGTGAGAAGATCACTTGGAAGGCTGCGAGCGAGATTTGGGAGTTTTGTACTCATCTCTTTGAAGGTACACTTAGTAAGAATTTTAAATTCGGGGACGAATTTTTATAAAGGGGGGAGATTGCAACGCCTTAGATTTCGGTTAGTTTTAGTTTAGACGTTAATGCGGGTTTTTGGTAAAAAGTTTACCAATTTGGGTTCCTCACATTTTATAACATTTAATTAATAATTTATTTTTATTTGTTATGGCATGCACACACATGTGCATGTTTATGTGAGGGTGTGTTTGTGTAATCTTGTTCTTAGCAACCATGACAACTTAACCCTTTTCCTAATCCTTTACTTTAATCTAATCTCTTGCTTTGCCTTAACCCTAAACTCCTAGATATTTGTGTGAGAAGAGAGATATTTCTTTTGGAAGTGAGGAGGTGGCATGGTGGTGTGTGAATGCATTAATGGTGGTTTAATGCAAAGGGTACACTCACCTCACTCTCACCCTACACTCGCCTCCCTCTCTCATTATCCTCACACTCTCTCATTTTCTCTATCTCTTTTTATTTTCTCATTCCTCTCTCATCTGAACCGAACACTTCATCATTCCTTCACAAATCCATCTCAAATTTTCATCCAAACTCATAAAAATCACATCTTTTGCCTTGATTTGCCTCTTGGTTGCCTTGGAGCTTGGAAAGCTAGGATCTTTGAGTTCTTTTGGTTAGGTAATGATCTCTTTCTGTTAAGTAGGTGTTTATTGTGTAGCGTAGCTTATTCGTTTCAGTTTAGATCGCGTATTGTATCGTTTCGTGCAAATATCGTATTTTTAGCGTAGTTTTGGGTCTCGGATGATCTGCTATCAAACCAGGTAATTGTTGCAAAAGTTCCCATCACAGTGACCTAGTGTAGTGACCTAGAACCTACCCTCAAAATACGAGTCCATTTCCTCATGTTCTGGCCGCAAATAAATTGCTTCTAGCCGCAAATTGCGGCCAGACTAGGGAGTTGGGGTTTGGGGTTTGGTGTAGGGGTCTCTAGGGTTGTATGTGGTCTCATGGTACTTGCAACTTTTACAGATTGTTGGTATAGCAAAATCCGGGACCACTTTGCATATTTCTTGTGTTTCGTTTCACGCATTATGTTATCCGATACAGTTCATGTTCCGTGTTGCTGTTGCTCTGAGTTGGTTTCGTAGTGTCGCTATGCACGTTAGCCACAATACGAACACTTGAGAGTATGGTTTGTGTTGTCGCGATGGCCAGCGTAGTATGTACGTATATTGGGTCTATTGCTAATATATACTTACTTTGTTGTGTTATATTTTAGGTTCGCAGGCGGGGACTTCGAACGCTGCGAAGAAGGGGAAACAGGTAGTAGGCTTTACTTAGCCAGGAGCATTGATGAGTAGATTTAACATCTATAGGGGAATCTCCCGATGGCGTTATGCGTCTGGGCTAGAGATGTTATGATATTGTCGCATATTCTATTTCATATATAGAGTTGCACATACACCTTATTGCTTTGTTACTAGTAGTGCTTGGACTTGTGCCTTAGGACACTGCACTATTATTGACGGCTCATGTTGCACGAGCTCTGATACCAACTTTATCACGACCCGAAATTGGCACGTGACGACCCTTAAACTACGCAACATCTACAGGCGTAACGCAATTTAAGTAAGCCGAAAACCCAGTAATCTAAACCATAAAAAGTAGTAAGAAATAATAGCATTTTCAAAACCTTTGAAATCTCAACCCAAATTCTTTAAAAGTCCAACTTTATGTTCTTTAAAATTTTGGCAGCACCTCTTTTGTAAAAACCAGCCCCAAAAATGGGCACAACAAAAATATAAGTCAAGCATCCCCAAACGGGAGCAAATACACGCCCAATGGCGGAAAACAACCACCACAACAGATATACGACGCCGTAGCGAAGAAATAAAAGACGATATAAATAAAAATGCATAAAGACCTCCAAGTTACCAAAATAATATACAATATCGTTCTCACATCAAGTCTCTAAGTCAAACATGAAAGTAGTAGATGGAGAGTACATGGATACAACGAATATACAATAAGCAACATCGGATAACCGCAAAACCCACCGAAGCAAAACTGCACACTATGAGCCGAAGCGGTATCCGCAGCAAACGATGATATGATAGATGAATAGCCTGCCTCAACTACTCTGGGGAACAGCCTGCAAAACACTGTGGCACAACGGGGGTGAGTTGCTAACTCATGAATAGTAAATAACATATGCAGATAATCGCAAGTATGCACATACAACGCGAATCTAACATATGCAAGCTAATAGCAATAATAGTCATATATGTGCAACAGTCATGAAAGGTATACTAGCAGATACAACTAATACATGAAGCAATAATATGACAATCTGTATGCAACAATCATGTAAGGTACTCTATCAGGTACTACTAATACATGAAGCAATGATATGACAATATATATATATGCAACAGTCATGAAAGGTACACTAATAGGTACAACTAATACATGAACCAATGCATATAAAATAAAAGTATGTAAATGCAACTGTCATGGAAGGTACTATATCAGGTACTACTATTACATTAAGCAATGATATGACAATATATATATGCAACAGTCATGAAAGGTCCACTAGCAGGTACAACTAATACATGGAGCAATGCATATAAAATAAAAGTATGTAAATACAACAGTCATATCATTGCTTCATGTATTAGTAGTACCTGATAGAGTACCTTCCATAACTGTTGCATTTATATACTTTTATTTTATATACAATGCTTCATGTATTAGTTGTACCTGCTAGTGTACCTTTCATGACTGTTGCATATATATTGTCATATCATTGCTTCATGTATTAGTAGTACCTGATAGAGTACCTTCCATGACTGTTACATTTATATACTTTTATTTTATATGCATTGCTTCATGTATTAGTTGTACCTGCAAGTGTACCTTTCATGATTGTTGCATATATATATTGTCATATCATTGCTTCATGTATTAGTAGTACCTGATAGAGTACTTTACATGATTGTTGCATAAATATTGTCATATTATTGCTTCATGTATTAGTTGTACCTGCTAGTATACCTTTCATGACTGTTGCACACATATGACTATTATTGCTATTAGCTTGCATATTTTAGATTCGCGCTGTACGTGCATACTTGTGATTACCTGCATATGTTATTTACTATTCACGAGTTGGCAACTCACCCCCATTGTGGCACAGTATTTTGCAGGTTGTTCCCCAGAGTAGTCGAGGCAGGCTATTCATCTATCATATCATCTTTTGCTGTGGATGCTGCTTATTGTATATTCGTTGTATCCATGTACTCTCCATCTACTACTTTCATGTTTGACTTAGAGACTTGATGTGAGGACGATATTGTATATTATTTTGGTGACTTGGAGGTCTTTATGCAGTTTTATTTATATCGTCTTTTATTTCTTCGCTACGGCGTCATATATCTGTTGTGGTGGTTGTTTTCCGCCTTTGGGCGTGTATTTGCTCCCGTTTGGGGATGCTTCACTTATATTTTTGTTGTACCCATTTTTGGGGCTGGTTTTTACAAAGGAAGTGCTGCCAAAATTTTAAAGGAAATAAAGTTGGACTTTTAAAGAATTTGGGTTGAGATTTCAAAGATTTTGAAAATGCTATTATTTCTTACTACTTTTGATGGTTTAGATTGCTGGGTTTTCGGCTTACTTAAATTGCGTTATGCCTGTAGACGTTGCGTAGTTTAAGGGCCGTCATGTGCTAATTTCGGGTCGTGACAACAGTTCTCAATGTACAAAACACACGCAAGAGGAAGAGTTCAGATATGAACGAATCCTACTTATGGCATTGTAGATTTGGTCATATCGGAGAGAAAAGACTAAGTAAGTTATATAAGATGGACTCTTGAATACGTTCGAATTTTCATCTTATGAAACTTGTCAGTCTTGTCTCAAAGGAAAGATGACCAAATCTCCGTTCACCGGACATGGAGAAAGAGCAGCAGAGCTCTTGGGACTCATACACAGTGATGTATGTGGTCCAATGTCTATACATGCACGGGGAGGGTTCTCATACTTCATCGCATTCACTGACGATCTCTCTAGGTTCGGATATGTGTATCTAATGAAACACAAATCTGAAGCTTTTGAGAAATTCAAAGAATTCAGAAATGAAGTAGAGAACCAGACTGGCAAAAGAATCAAGATCCTCCGATCTGATAGAGGAGGGGAGTACTTAAGCACTGAATTCAGCGACATTCTAAAAGAGAATGCTATTCTCTCTCAGCTTACTCCTCCGTATACACCACAGCACAACGGTGTATCGGAGCGGAGGAACCGTACCCTGTTGGACATGGTTCGCTCCATGATGAGTAGTGCTGAGTTACCTCTTTCATTCTGGGGACTTGCGCTTGAAACAGCAGCGTACTTGTTGAATCAGGTTCCGCCTAAATCTGTGCCTAAGACTCCATATGAAATATGGAGTGTAGAAAACCATGTCCTAAACGGGTTAAGATATGGGGTTGCCCGGTATATGTGAAAAACCAGAATCCGGAAAAACTTCAGGCACGGTCAATTTTATGTAAGTTTGTAGGATATCCCAGGAATTCAAATGGATATCTGTTCTACCACATCGAGGAACAGAAGGTGTTTGTTGCTCAGCACGCCACCTTTTTGGAGTGGCAATTTCATGCAAAAGAAATAAGTGGGAGCACGGTAGAACTGGATGAAATATCTGAACCAAACTCAAACTGAGGATTTAGTAGAACCAGAAAATTAAATAGTCCCAGATGAACCTCAGCCACTCTGCAGATCTGGTAGGATTTCTCATCCTCCCGAGAGATACTACAGTTTTCTCATAGACGGGGATCGAGAGGATTGCATCTTGGAAGAATATGACCCTACCAATTTCAGGCAGGCCATTATAGGGACTCTGATAAGTGGCTGGATGCTATGCAATCCGAAATGGAGTCCATGTACACCAATAAAGTGTGGACCTTGGATATTGCTCCATCTGGGGTAAAACCCGTTGGATGCAAATGGATCTACAAAAAGAAACTTGGTGTAGATGGCAGGTGGAAACCTATAAGGCTAGACTCGTTGCAAAAGGTTTTCGTCAAAGACCAGGTGTGGACTATGACGAAACCTTTTCTTCAGTGGCTATGCTCAAATCCATTCAGATCCTACTTGCCTTCCATGACTATGAGATCTAACAGATGGACGTAAAAACGGCTTTTCTAAACGGCGGTTTGGAAGAGTGCGCTTATATGGATCAGTCAGAAGGCTTTGTAGACAGTGGGAGGAGTGGGAAGGTGTGCAAGTTGCTTAAATCCATTTATGGATTAAAGCAGGCATTGCGGAGCTGGAACATCTGTTTTGATGAAACAGTCAAGGAATTTGACTTCATCAAGAACGATGATGAGCCTTGTATTTATAAGAAGATTGTAGGACAAACTGTCATATTCCTAGTCTTGTACGTGGACAACATTCTTTTGATAGGAAATGATATTCCTATGCTACAATCGGTCAAGCTATTCTTGTCACAACGGTTCTCCATGAAGGACCTGGGTGATGCCTCGTGCATTCTGGGGATCAAGATCTACAGAGATAGATCTAAGAGATTACTGGGACTTTCGCAGTCCAGGTACATAGAGACCGTACTAAAGAGATTTAGTATGAAGATTCCAAGCGCGGTAATGTACCTGCATTGCATGGAATCTCCCTCTCCAAGAAGATGTCTCCCAAGACTAACGAGGAAAGGGTTCGCATGAGCACTATACCCAACTCTTCGGTGGTAGGATCTATAATTTATGCGATGCTATGTACAAGACCGGATGTAGCTTACGCGCTAAGCGTGGTGAGCCGGTATCAGTCAGACCCAGATGAGAACCACTGGACAGCAGTGAAGAACATTCTCAAGTACCTGAGAAGGACTAAGGAGATGTTCCTAGTTTATGGTAATGGAGACTTCAGGGTCGAGTCCTTTACTGATTCATGCTTCCAGAGTGACAAGGACGATAGCAAGTCTGTCTCGGGTTTTGTGTTTACCCTCAACGGAGGGGCGGTGTGTTGGAGGAGCTCCAAACAGGATACCGTCGCAGACTCGACGATGGAGGATGAATACATTGCTGCAAGCGATGCCGCAAAAGAAGCGGTCTGGATGAAGAAGTTCATTAGTGAACTTCAGGTAGTTCCGTCCATTGTTGATCCAATACCTTTGTAGTGCGATAACAATAAGGCTATTGCTTTAGCAAAGGAACCACGGTCCCATCAGAAATCCAGGCACATCTTAAGGCGGTATCACCTGATCAGGGAGATCGAGGTACGGAGAGTGGACACTAAAGATAACACGGTGGATCCATTCAGAAAGGCCCTCCCTCAAGCACAGTTCGAGCGACTTTTTGAGATATTGGGTATGCGGTACGTCGGCAGCTGGCCTTAGTGCAGACGTTGAGTATGCGGTACACCAATTACTGGCCTTTAGTGCAAGTCGGAGATTGTTGAATATGTATGCCTTAGAGGCCATTATTGTATAGTACTAGTTTGTATATTACATTTTGGAAGCTTGGGATATATACACGGATTGATGACAGTCTTGCTCGATATTGTAGTATACTACTTGGTTTGTGTTTATCTTAATATGTGTATATGTTTCTTCTTACATATCGCTAATACATATTGATAGAGCCCTTACGATTTTTGCTTGACTACCAGCGTTGTGATGGCAGTCACACAAGTTGGGGCTGGGTAGTTTACAAGCACATCCTTATACTGGTTCTAGTCGTAGGATTATCGAGACAGGGCATCGATACTCCGGAGTAGACTAGTGTATATGCTTCTCATCCCAGCAGTGGAGATGGTCTGTCCCACAGCCATTAGTACGTCGTACTGGAGATAGTATGCAGGTGCTCGTTAGGTAACGAGTACACTGGACATAACTCGTCGGGAACTGTTGGTTGGTATTATACCTATCGTCAGTTAGCAGTTCCCAGGTGACATGAGTACAACTTAGTTCGTTGACTTGACACTGCTACTTCGCCTCATGTGTGTTCCCAATGTTCTTAGATTGCTACCCTACCACGGCTTTATTGAGTCGTACAAACAAGTAGTGGTTGGGTGCAGTCCCGAAGCACTTGGAAGCAGTGGCGGTTAGATAGGATTCGTCTCTCCCGGTATTGGGGGGTGATGTCGCACTTTGTTCGGAACGCCATTACACAAAGTCCCTGGCCAGGGCAAGTGAGAATTACTGGTAGGTACTCCAGTAGTTTCTCAGGGTATTTTAGACTGTACTCCGACACGACTTATACCGCTATCAGGGGTCTGTCGTTTACCGCCCCTAGGCCTGATATGCGACACTCTTAGACGAACAAACCGGACTGTACGGAGATTGCCACAGACAGGCTCGGTAGGAGTTTGGATGAGCTTGCTCGTCGACCTTCTTACCGACAGATACCTGGGTAGCCGTTACGTACAGCTAGTACCGCTGACGTGCTTGTGGTTAAACCCACTGCCAGAGTACTGTCGAGTCTTTAGAGTCCTACACAGAGGGTTTCCCAGCTTCGGGCGAAACGAGTAGAGGTCGTATGGTTTTATGACAGGGTTCAATCACATACGTGTACTTGTGCGCGTGTGGTGTTCGAGCGGACAATAGTAGTGGGCTTTGGTTTAAGCCGGATCCTAGTATTTGATTATTGGATTAGTTTCGTCTCATAGTATTCGTGTTTCTCGAAACAGGAATGCGGGTATGTATATACGGATGAGAGGGGGTATAGAAGGAGATACCTCATTAGGGTTTTGACCATTGACTTGGTCAAAAACAAATACGAGGTAAAGAAAAGACTTTGTTATTTTTGATAAATGATAATTATTTGGCATGGCTACTTGGGTTGACCTTTTGACTTGGCTTGACTTGTTGACCTTAGATATTTTTGTGAGATATTTTTGAGCACTAGATATTTTTGTGAGATATTTTCCATGCCATTCTTGAGGTCATATAAAAGTTAGCCATTCTATTTTTATTATCATTATCACAAATACTTTCTCTTTCCTCAAGTTTGCTTTCTCCTTCTTCCTCTCAAAACCCTAAGTGTATCATGTGTTGATAATCAAGGGTTAATGAGACTTAGCCACTCTAAATCACACTCTACTCACTCTAGTCTACTTAGATTAGCAAGCTAAGTATTCTAGTTACCTCAACTTAGAGGTTTAGCTCAAGGTTGGAACTCTCGGGTGGATCATCGTTGACACAAGGAGGCTGAAGTTCAAGCAATCCATACTTCCATCGAGGAGCTTAAGGAGAGGATCGAAGAACCGAATGACTTGGTTTCTTTAGGTATCTTTCTATCATAGTAGATAGAACCCTAACATGCTAATTAGGTTTATGGTTAAAGATCCGGTTTAGGTTTATTCTAGCGCCAAGTTTTGTATCGTAGTAAAATTTTTGCTCCGCGTTTGGCCACGGAAGTTGGCCGGGGCGCTGGCGTAACCCTTCAAGGTGCTCATTGGAGAATGGGTACACCGAACAGGACTTGCCGAGGACTCCTATGTGGTAGTATACCTTCGTTAGATAGCAGTCCTCTGGTGACACTGGTACAGGTTAGTCTGTAGACCCGAGATTGTCATAGAGTCTTGTGTGGCTCCCACTGTGCTTTAATTTCCTCCTTACCTGTCATGACCCGAAATGGCACGTGACTGGCACTTGAATCATGTGAAGTCTATAGGACCACACCTAATTCAAGTAAGCCGAAACCCCAGAAATCTAAACCATTTTAAAGAAGAAGCGAAGGAAAACTTGTTTTTTAAGCAAGTGGTTTTAATAAAATAAGTGGCATTAAACAATTAAAAGCAACATCATATTTTCCCGAAAATTTCGGCAAAGTCTCCTTTGTAAATACTGGCCCCCAAACGGGTACAACACATGAAATACATAATAATGAATAAAGGCAACCCTAAGCGGGAGCTAGCTTTTCGCCAATTGGCGGACACGATCACGCAAGCAATATAATATACAACGCCGAAGGGCGAGAATCAAAACTCTGAAAGAAACTAACATCCTCAAGAAAACCAGAGAAAAACCATAATAATACGGGCGCACGACTCTAAGGTCGAAAGAATATACACTCTAAGTCTAACAAATATACAAGTCTGGTTGATGGAGTTTACTAGATGCAACTGAATGTAAATACAGATCCTACGATGGTAACGATACAAGTGAACCCACCTACCAAAGCAATCACTCGGAAAGAAGTAGTGTGCCAGCAAGCCGCAACGAAACCTGTACGGCAAAACCTGCAAGAAACTGTAGCACAACGGGGGTGATTTGCCAACTCGTGAGTAGAAAACATCACTGAGAAGAAATCGCATGTATGACTCTAACCTAGGTCATACAATAATATATCCTCAACATATAACCTGAAGCATCTAAATAATGGCAAGGGTAAACATCTATACATAAGTGTAATACCAAGTGCTCGTGTCAGTGCCTCAGGTAACAACATATCATATATATGATGTATGAATGCATGAAAATAGAATACATCTAAATGAGGAAACTATTTTCTTATCTCAGTGAGATTTCTGCATAAAAATCGAAGTATTATCAATGAAATGAACAGAGAATCCGTGTCAAGCACGGCACAAAATATATATCCCAATATCTCAATATCTTGGGCTCCGGCAATCCGGACTGGCCCATATCATAATATATCAATATCTCAATGTCTCAATATCTCGGGCTCCGGCAATCCGGACTGGCCCAAATCATAAATATCTCACTACTACGTCGGTATCCTCCGGATATCCGCCGCGTCACAAATAACCGGTCGGTAGTGCTCCCCAGCCGGGCTCAACGCCATCATCTGCGACCATCTTTCCCTGGGGTACCGCACTGGGTCCACCATGCACCCGCAGACGGTTCCTCCTCCTTCTCGAATCGGGTGTATGATACCGCTCAAGAGCCGAGAAAACTCATGGTGGACATATCTCACATCATATCATAAGAAAACCACAATTTCTATCTTTTGAAATGATAATGAGTTTATAAAATCCTTGCGGTTTCTCCAAATCTATAAATCTCATGGAAAATCTGAATCCCATAATCAAAAGTCAATAAACAGTGCATACTGGCATAAAGCCCTATAATATTGCATGGCAAATGAAAATACACATGCATGAGATATCACAGTAATAAATGCAATGTCTAAGCTATCATATAAAAGAAAGCGCACTAGTACTACGTCGAAACTATCAGCTAACAATTTAAACTAATGAAGTAGTGTTTTCTAATGTGTACGTGACATGAAAATTACCGATGATGATGTGTGTGAGACGGCAAGCTGGTGTACGTGGAGCATACGCATCACTGGTAATGGTGCTGGTGTCCTGACAGCATGAGTTCATAATAACTAATGAAAACATAATTAAGTATGCAATGCGATGCGAACAACAAGAATATACGAAAAAAGAATAGTAACGCAACATATAAGGATAAACATTTATATATATACGAGTCATACAGTTTTGGCATTTGAAATAACACGAATCGCGGTTTTTAGAAAATGGGGGCTACGGTGTTTTTAAGAAAGGTATGTCCTTTGAAATAACCGTAGTGACCCTCGGCCTGTCTTTAAAATACTCACGATTCGTTAGCATTGAAAATAAGTATGACACGAGCCCGGTCTAATATCTACTTGATAAACTACAGGACTAAACTAAGAGACTAATCGAAAGGGTAAGGAAATCCAGCGAAGTCTGAGTCGATACATCTAGCAGTCGACGATCCCGTCTTAATAGCGTCACGTACGATACAATATATAATACGACATCCTCAAATCATGAGAGCGGATCAAACATCATAATTATACTTCGGACGGTAAAATCCATCATACGGCATCCCAATTCGGGGTACGGGTCAAATATCACATTTATTTCATTATCATATGGCATCATCATCAATATATCATGAACTAAGGGTACTGATCTAAAGTCTAGTACATTCCGATACCATCAACATATATCCGCATGTGTATGAAACACAGCGCCCATCGATCCACTATAATATCATGCCGTATCTCATAACACGACCCAATCACATAACCGATCTCACGACATCATGCCCGATCACATCAACTCATCTCCAAGTACCACATACTATCCTCATCATCCGTGTATTCGTTTATGTACGTACGTATGTATGTATATATATATTAATATATATATATATATATATATATATATATATATATATTAACACATCCACACACACACACACACACATATACATATAACCATATACACCAAAAACAAACCACGTGTGTGCATGTGTGTGTGTGTCAACCTATACTCTTAGGGTTTCGCGATTAAGAAATTACACTATAAGCACTATCTTACAATTACACTAATACTGACCCGTGAACACCTAAAGCCTATTTTGATAATCATCCATGTATCACAATACACATATTTATATACATATATAACGTATTTGTATACTACACTACGAAACCGCGGGGGTGCTATACGCCATCCACCCGACTTCCCCCGTAGATATATATATATATATATATATATATATATATATATATATATATATATATATATATATATATATATCTACTCACCTTTATCCTTGCTTGCCGAAGTCGACGTCGCCATTTCTTCCTCGTCGTCCGAAGTCCACGTGAGGGTGCCTACACATATAAACACAAGTATCGTAAACTGAAATCGCGCACGAAAACCCAAACGGCACACTTATCACGCATAGGTAAGAACCTATGGTCTACTCATGCAAAAGAACCAAATAACACCCGATATCGACATACAAACGTCAAGTGACCGATACAAAACACATATATCAAAACTTCAATTCATGAACATCAATGAATTCAAAGCAGCAACTTAAGAAAATGGTCCCAGATTTTGGTTCAGTTGAAATAGGGATAAACAAGCAGTACTGGGGTGTTGTATAAAGGGTATGTGAGCTACATACCAAACCTAGACACCATCCCCTACACTTTGGCCGGCCACATGTCCTAAAATTCCGGCCAGATCGGCCAAGTGTGCATGGATTGGGTTCTTATTGGCAGGGTAGTCTCCTAGTGTCCAATCTAGGTCATTGGAGTTGCTTGTTTTTCTAGTAAAGATCTCAGGTTATCCCAGATTCCCTGTAGGCACTAATTATACACAAAACCGACATTTCGATATCTAATTCACATTGCATGGCCTAGGATCTGTTTGGTCCAGGTTTTTAGCACTATGGGGGTTTAAGGTCATTACTAAATCTCAATTGCACCATCTCAATTCAAGAATTCCTCAAAACCTCTTCTAGGAATTTTCAAACCTCACTAAACCGCACTTACACACTTCTAAACTAACATGGATGCTAAAGGAAATATATTACTACTCTAATGGTGAAAGAATTACCTCATTTAGCAACTCAAGAATTTTCTTGCGTTGCCCCAAGTGCTCAAAATCCAAACTTTCTTGGTCTCCCATGCTTGTAGTGAGCTTGTGCACATTTTTAATGAAGGGAAAGAGATGTTTTGATGTGGATTTGATGGTGTAGTGAGGTGGTAGAGATGGTGGAGGGAGAGGGCAGCCATGAAGGAGGAAGAGGGGAGAAATGGTGAAGGAAAAAATGAAGGAGGGAAAATGACCAAGGTCAATGAAGACCCCTCACACCTCTCTCTCTCTCTCTCTCTCTCTCTCTCTCTCGCCCATACCCCTCACCATGCCACAATTCTTTATTCCATTTTCCTTTTTCTTTTATTTTATTTATCTATTCTTTTAAATCTCATTTTAAAAAACAAAAGCCATTCTATAAAAGAAAGAATCATGGTAGAATAAAATGTAACAAGTGTATAACATGACATGGTGCATGTCACATGCAAAATCATACTTAATGCATAATTAGTGAACATTAATCAAGTTTAGAAATAAACTTGTATATAATAAATTATATAATAATTCATAAAATGTTTAAATCTACAATTTCTTTAAAAATCAACATTCAAGGTAATTTTGCAATATTTTTCCAATCTATTGGTATGTGATCATACCATAACATTAAAACTAATCTCCATTCATTAAAATATTCATAAAATTTATTATTTAAATTCCCAAAACTAATATTTTATTTTTCTGAAATGTTACATTCTTCCCGCTTAAATAAATTCGGTCCCCGAATTTAAATTTAAACCCCTCAAATACTAAAACATTTCAGTAAAATGATCAAGTCATCGGGGCTCCGAAATCATAAATACATAAAACACATCGTAGCGCAATGCACGCGCAAGAAAAACGAGTATATAACTCAAAATCAAAACTCCGTCAAGCATCCCGCAATCATCGGAGTTATGAGGAAGATACCAATGTCAAAATCCAATACAAACCAACATGATATACTCAAGACTAAAATATATACATAGTACGCATCGTTGTAAACTTATCAAAACATCTGAAAGGAATGCATGCCAAACCTTTTTCAAGTTGCTGTGCGATGCGCGTATCACGGCACAAATAGCGGGCGTTCATTATGAGAAAATAATTATATATATATATATCCTTTGTTTAACATGCACTTCCCTCCGTTTTTGAAAATAATTTAAAAGGGTTTCCTTTGTAAACTGTTTCGTGTCATCTCGGACGCATAGGAAAAATATTGAGACTGTAGCTCATTCTTGGAAATCCCTTCGAAAACTATCGATGCATGCAAAAACATATTCAGGTACTGTCCTCTTACTAGTCCTGCTCAGCTACTAAACAAAATAGTAAATATCATAAAAACGTACTGCTCAAGAGGAATCGTACTCAATAGTACATGTAACAATGCCACGTACGTCTGATGCGCACAGAATTCGAAATCAATGAATGTGCCATACATGTGCACAGAAACCAAACTAAGTGCAACGGGTGTGCACGAAAACACCGGTCAAGTGCAACGGGTGTGCACGAAAACACCGGTCACATGAATCGCATCAAGTGCCTGACGGCAATATCAGGTGCATCTGATATGCACGAAGAATCCCGATTTAGTGCATCTGGTGTGCACCAAAATCGCATCAAGTGCGTCAAGTATGCACAAGAATCCAAATCAAGTGCACAAGGTGCACGAAAACAAATATCGAGTATCACAATCGAAATCGACGGTATACAGCGTACCTCAATCCAAATCAGGTATATAAAAATCTCACAACTACGTGCATCAGCGTGCACAAAATCAAATCAAAGTATTAAAAGTGCATGAAAACTACACCGAAAGCACAAGTCATTTCACCTACATACCATAGGCATGAAATCAAAATCGAACATCTCAAATAACATCAAATCGAAGTCGAGTGCAACTGTGGTGCACAAATCTCAATCATGCAAATAAATCGCCCAAAACACCGAAATCCAAAATGACGGACACATGATATTCAAATCACCAAATCGCAAATCGTAAACACTATTGTCGATGCGTCCTTCATTCAAAGTCGAGAAGGTGTCGGTGCATCCAAAATTAGCAGAGCAAGATATCTTCTTGCCTCCTGTTCATGGTCTGGCGCCTGGTGCCATTTAGGCTCTCGTCTCTCACTGTGAATTGCTAGTTACATAGCTCCTCGGCTCAACGGCCTAATATGGAACGATGACGGAAACAGTTCCGCTCTGGCACATCCTCTAAAGATCTCTGGCCAACCATTATGGTCACTCATAACATGTCTCGTCGATGCTGCCGAACTCTGGCCTACTGGGTGTGCGTAATACGACCGATCCTGGGTCTAAGTCTTCTCATTTAGTATTTCCAGAAAGATCTTGTCGGGGTCTCTCCCAAATCTCGTTTCTGCTGAACTGCCCGGAAGTTATCACCCTTTACTAAATCCATTTCTGGTTCCGGAAAAGCTGTATACTCATCACAATTCCTTCTGAAAGATATATCTATATTCAATGCCTATGCATGCGTATCACATCTCTGATGTCAACGGAGTGGAACGTCATCTCATCAAAATCTCGTACGAACCTCTTACTCCACATTTCTCTAATGTCGACTTATTCGGACTCTTCGTAGCTGTATGGACTGCGCTACAACGACTATACTCATACCTAGAGTCTTCCAAGTAATGTATCCCATCACATGATATCCGGACGACATTGAACTTTTCGATCGATTCATCAAAGCCCCATAATTCCCCGAGAGCTCAGAACTTTAGCACAGTTTAATAATATCCAATACTTGCTACAGTACCTATGGACCAACCGTAGAAGAGCAAACCCAAGCCTCATTAATGGCACCGAGGAACTGCCGCAAACCTTAAGGTTCAAAAGCGTTTCCATGGTTATGTCGAGTTAGGGTTTCATTCTTCTAGAGGGTTCACAGAATTACTTGCATGTTTTTCCGAATACCTTAAACATGGAAAAATGGGTTTCTGACATTTGATCGTTTTCTATCGACTCTCATCGTACCTGCATGAAGTCTTCTCTAGCTGGAATCAATCAATCTGATGACCTCACATCGGGGTATGCAATGAACCACATGTCCTGGTCGTTCATCCATGGGTGACTAGCAATCTTCTATCACATCTCTAAGTACAACTCGTGCTGCATTAGCTTCAAACATCTGGGGCGATATCTTGTCAGTCGCAGCGACAACTAGATCATTCATCCGCATGCTAAACAATGCCTCAATCATCAAGAATAAACGGTGCATTGACGGTCATCACATTCTAGCCGGCCTCTAGCAGTGACCCAATCTTCTGGTGCTGATCTGCACGTTCGAGAAATTTTAGTAAAAGCAATCCACCAATGCCCATGGCGCGAAAAACACAATAAAAAGACACATCTATGCAGTCATGTGTCACCAGAATTACGCCCCGGACAGTCCTCGTCCAAGACGAGCTCATGCTGACCATAACTCTAGCCGCGGCTCTCTCTGCTTATGCAATCGTGGTTACAAAACCACCAACCAATATCGATGAGGATAGATCAATGAACGAATAGAATATTGTGCAAAGAAATGTACATCCTAAGGCTTCTTAAGCGGAGTAGCGTATCGTAAGTATGCCGCGGAACATACACACGGTATGTCACTCTACTTAAGTTACTTAGTCCATCAACCAAGGCAACCTATGCGATGAAAGTTCGTGTCTAATACCTCCTCGACCAAGTCTAAATTCCGTAAGGTCAAGCCTAGGTTCCGAATATATATATGCCCTAGACTCTGCATAGTCAAACATAGACTCGAACCAAGGTTAAACCTAGCGCTCTGATACCAACTTTGTTACGACCCGAAATGGCACGTGACTGGCACTTGAATCATGTGAAGTCTATAGGACCACACCTAATTCAAATAAGCCGAAAGCCCTGAAATCTAAACCATTTTAAAGAAGAAGTGAAGGAAAACTTGTTTTTTAAGCAAGCGGTTTTAATAAAATAAGTGGCATTAAACAATTAAAAGCAACATCATGTTTTCCCCAAAATTTCTGCAGAGTCTCCTTTGTAAATACTGGCCCCCAAAAACGGGTACAACACATGAAATACATAATAATGAATAAAGGCATCCCCAAGTGAGAGCTAGCTCTTCGCCAATTGGCGAACACGGCCACACAAGCAATATAGTATACAATGCCGAAGGGCAAGGATCAAAACTCAGAAAGAAACCAACATCCTCAAGAAAACCAAAGAAAAACCATAATAATACAAGCACGTGACTCTATGGTCGAAAGAATATACACCGGTCTTCTAAGTCTAACAAATATACAAGTATGGTTGATGGAGTTTACTAGATACAACTGAATGTAAATACAGATCCTACGGTGGTCACGATACAAGTGAACCTACCTACCAAAGCAATCACCCGGAAGGAAGTAGTGTGCCAGCAAGCCGCAACGAAACTTGTACGGAAAAACCTGCAAGAAACTGTCGCACAACGGGGGTGAGTTGCCAACTCGTGAGTAGAAAATATCATTGAGAAGAAATCGCATGTATGACTCTATCCTAGGTCATACAATAATATATCCTCAATATATAACCTGAAGCATCTAAACCAAGTGTAATACCAAGTGCTTGTGTCAGTGCCTCAGGTAACAACATATCATATATATGATGTATGAATGCATGAAAATCGAATACATCTAAATGAGAAAACTGTTTTCTTATCTCAGAGAGATTTCTGCATAAAGATCGAAGATCATCAATGAAATCAACAGAGTATCCGTGTCAAGCATCGACACAAAATATATATCCCAATATCTCAATATCTCAGGCTCCGGCAAACCGGACTGGCCCATATCATAAGATATTAATATCTCAATGTCTCAATATCTCGGGCTCCGGCAATCCGGACTGGCCTCGGGCTCCGATAATCCGGACTGGCCCAAATCATAAATATCTAACGACTACGTCGGTATCCTCCGGATATCCGCCGCGTCATAAATAACCGGTCGGTAGTGCTCCCCTGCCGGGCTCAATGCCATCATCTGCGACCGTCTTGCCCCGGGGTACCGCACCGGGTCCACCATGCACCCGCAGACGGTTCCTCCTCCTCCTCGAATCGGGTGTATGATACCGCTCAAGAGCCGAGAAAACTCATGGTGGACATATCTCACAACATATCACGAGAAAACCGCAATTTCTATCTTTTGAAAATGATAATGAGTTTATAAAAAATCCTTGCAGTTTCTCCAAATCCATAAATCTCATGGAAAATCCGAATCCGATAATCAAAAGTCAATAAACAGTGAATACCGGCATAAACCCCCATAATATTGCATGACAAATGAAAATACACATGCATGAGATATCGCAGTAATAAATGCAATGTCTAAGCTATCATATAAAAGAAAGCGCACTAGTACTACGTCGAAATTATCAGCTAACAATTTATACTAATGAAGTAGTGTTTTCTAATGTGTACGTGACATGAAAATTACCGATGATGATGTGTGTGAGATGGCAAGCAGGTGTACGTGGAGCATACACATCATTGGTAATGGTGCTGGTGTCCTGACAGCATGGGTTCATAATAACTAATGTAAACACAATTAAGCATGCAATGCGATGCAAACAACAAGAATATATGGAAAATGAATAGTAACGCAACATATAAGAATAAACATTTATATATATTTGAGTCATACAGTTTTGGCATTTGATATAGCATGAATCGTAGTTTTTAGAAAATGGGGGCTACGGTGTTTTTAAGAAAGGTACGTCCTTTGAAATATCCGTAGTGTCCCTCGACCTGTCTTTAAAATACTCACGATTTGTTAGCTTTGAAAATAAGTATGACTCGAGCCCAGTCTAACATCTACCTGATAAACTACAGGACTAAACTAAGAGACTGATCGAAAGGGTAAGGAAATCCAGCTAAGTCTGAGTCGATACATCTAGCAGTCGGCGATCCCGCCTCAATAGCGTCACGTACGATACAATATATAATACGACATCCTCAAATGATGAGAGCGAATCAAACATCATAATTATACTTCGTACGGTAAAATCCATCATACGGCATCCCAATTCGGGGTACGGGTCAAATATCACATATATCTCATTATCATATGGCATCATCATCAATATATCATGAACTAAGGGTACTGATCTAAAGTCTAGTACATTCCGATACCATCAACATATATCCGCGTGTGTATGAAACACAGCGCCCATCGATCCACTATAATATCAAGTCGTATCTTATAACACGACCCAATCACATAACTGATCTCACGGCATTATGCCCGATCATATCGACTCATCTCTAACTACCACATACTATCCTCATCACCTGTGTATTCGTATATGTGTGTGTGTGTGTGTCTATATATATATTAACACATCCACACACACAAACACACATATGCATATAACCATATACACCAAAAGCATACCACGTGTGTGCATGTGTGTGTGTGTCAACCTATACTCTTAGGGTTTCACGATTAAGAAATTACACTATAAGCACTATCTTACAATTACACTAATACTAACCCGTGAACACCTAAAGCCTATCTTGATAATCATCCACGTATCACAATACACATATTTATATACATATATAACGTATTTGTATACTCCACTATGAAACTGCGGGGGTGCTATACGCCATCCACCCGACTTCCCCCGTAGATATATATCTACTCACCTTTATCCTTGCTTGCCGAAGTCGACGTCGCCATTTCTTCCTCGTCGTCCGAAGTCCATGTGAGGGTGCCTACACATATAAACACAAGTATCGTAAACCGAAATCGAGCACGAAAACCCAAACGACACACGTATCACGCATAGGTAATAACCTATGGTCTACTCGTGCAAAAGAACCAAATAACACCCGATATCGACGTACAAACGTCAAGTGACCGATACAAAACACAAATATCAAAACTTCAATTCATGAACATCAAGGAATTCCAAGCAGCAACTTAAGAAAATGGTCCCAGATTTTGGTTCAGGTGAAATATGGATAAACAAGCGGTACTGGGGTGTTGTATAAAGGGTATGTGAGCTACAGACAAAACCTAGACACCATCCCCTACACTTTGGCCGGCCACATGTCCCAAAATTCCGGCCAGATTGGCCAAGTGTGCGTGGATTGGGTTCGTATTGGCAGGGTAGTCTCCTAGTGTCCAATCTAGGTCAATGGAGTTGCTTTTTTTTTTCTAGTAAAGATCTCAGGTTATCCCAGATTCCCTGTAGGCACTAATTATACACAAAACCGACATTTCGATATCTAATTCACATTGCATGGCCTAGGATCTGTTTGGTCCAGGTTTTTAGCACTATGGGGGTTTAAGGTCACTACTAAACCTCAATTGCACCATCTCTATTCAAGAATTCCTCAAAACCTCTTCTAGGAATTTTCAAACCTCACTAAACCGCACTTACACACTTCTAAACTAACATGGATGCTAAAGGAAATATATTACTACTCTAGTGGTGAAAGAATTACCTCATTTGGCAACTCAAGAATTTTCTTGAGTTGCCCCAAGTGCTCAAAATCCAAACTTTCTTGATCTACTTCATCATTCTACACTTGACTAGCTATCAAGTGTAGAGTGTTTTCTTCACCAAAGTGTTTAGTGAGGAAAGAGCTTGACCTAGTGAGCTTCGGATGGATCATCTTCAACGCGAAGATCTACGAGGAGGTTTGTTCAACTCCAAGTGGAGTCTAGAGGAGTCAAGAGGACTACCAAAAATAATATTTTATTTTTCTAAAATGTTAAACTACCATGGCTCAAAGGAGTCGTGCAAACAGGTGGATTTTGGGTACAATCCCGAGTCACATAGAGGCAATGAGCGATAGGAGGGGTTTCGTCTCTCCCGGTATTGGGGGTTGATGTTGCGCTATGCTCGATTGGCTATAACTGGAAGTCCCTGGCCAGGGGGGCTGCTCAGATTTACTGATAAGAGTTATCAGTAGTTTCTCAAACCGTTATAGGCCAGACATCGGCATGACTTATCACGTTATTGGGGGCTGACGTTTACCACAACTAGACATGATATGCGACATATCAGACAAAGAGACCGGACTGTACAGTAGTGTTACTGATAGGCTTCATGGAGAGTATGGACGAGCTTGCTTGTTGATCTTCATATTATCAATACCCGGGTAGCCGTTACGTCCAGCTAGTACCGCTGACGGCTTGTAGGTGACTGATGTGATCATCACCTACTGCTGGTGTATTGACGAGTCTTTAGAGTCCCACATAGAAGTTTCCTGGTTCAAGCGAAACAAAATAGGACACATATGAAATATGTGTGTGGGACTGATTAAATACGTGTATGTGATACCGTATTGTAATCCGGCAGTTATTTGTTATCGGTTCGGTTATATGTGATATAACCAGATTGTCGAATCAAGTGCTGATTTGATAATGTGATATACAAATAAATGATATTAGTCGGTCATATGTGATATAACCAGATTGTCGAATCAAGTGCTGATTTGATAATGTGATATATAATATATGTGATATAATTATATCTTAACTAATATCATTAGCTCACTAATTATTCTTCATTATATATATATATATATATATATATATATATATATATATATATATTTATATATATATATAATAATGAAGCATGGCTTGATTTTCTATTTTTGAGAAAAATAGAAAAGAGGTGGAAAATGAGAGCATGGTTGCAAGCATGGGGTTTATTCAGAATTTATTCATCTTGACTCACTATTCAAGCATGGTTGCAATTTTATATTGCAAAATTCCATGCTTGAATGAGTGGGGGTCAAGAGTTGCCATTCATTCTTAGCCCATTCCAACACTTAGCCATTTTTTCCATGCTTGCTTCTTTTTGAGCTCTCTAGCTCTCATCTTCTTCTTCCTCATATTACTTCAAAAATCCAAACCCTCACATGTGATGTGAATCATGGATTTTTGAATACATAAGTGAGCAAATCTAATCCCCTACTTCATCATTCTACACTTGACTAGCTATCAAGTGTAGAGTGTTTTCTTCACCAAAGTGTTTAGTGAGGAAAGAGCTTGACCTAGTGAGCTTCGGGTGGATCATCTTCGACGCGAAGATCTACGAGGAGGTTCGTTCAACTCCAAGTGGAGTCTAGAGGAGTCAAGAGGACTACTATAAGGAGCTTAAGAAGAGAAGGACTTGATCCTATAGGGTATAACTCCTTAAACTTTCTTAAGTTGTACACATCACATAGCTAAGAACCCTAAAATTCTAGTAATGATCTTGTTAGTCTAACTTAGCACCTAATAAAAATTAAAATGTGGCATGCTTGATGCCTCTAGAACCTCATGGTGGTGTTAAGGTAGACTTTCATGGTATCAGAGCCAGGCTAGAACATAAGGGTAACTTGTAGCGACGCTAGAAATCCGTCGTTTTTGTCGCGCAAAAACTGCCGCGAAAAACAGTTTCGAAATTGATGTTTTGAGTTGTTTGCACACACCGCGGGCTCACGGTTTGAACCGAGAAGCCGCTGGATGGAGCGTGCGCATCCCAGGGACACTCCGGGGGAGGGACCGAACGGCTCGGCCTACTCCCCAAGACCACCACAAGGTGGTCTTCGCGGTGGGGACCCGAAACTGCCCCACCATGGGTCTGCCTCACACCTGGCCACCTCGTTGTGGCCTCAGGGGTAGGGTACCCCTTCTAGGCTCCCCATTCGACCCTTAATCTTGGTTCTTCGCCCCTGCGAAGATTCGGGCGGGTTTCGAGTTCGTTTCGACTCCCGGATTGGCTTAAAACGATCGGTTTTGGAACTTTAGCTCACTAGATTTTTCAAGTGTTGGAAAAATTGGTTTAGTTTGCTAATTGCGTGCGGAATTCTAATGTCACGGTTACATTACAAGCCTTGTGATGTGTGTGATACAATTATTAGAATCCGGATTAATTAGTTTTGTGAAAACTAGTTAGTATATTATAAACCTAGCCGTTTAGTCTCAATTGATCGATTGCCACGAAGTTTTGATTCGGATCAAAACTCCGTCGCAATTGCGTATTGTACACAATCACTAAGTCGGGAATCTTGTTGAATTATCCGACAAGTAATTGAAAAGAGTTTTCAATTTAAGACTAAAATGTAAGTTTTATAAGTTTGGCATGAAATCCGGAATATGAGATATTCCGGGTTTATGATGAGATATTGCGGATTCTAATTATTGTAATTTTAAGTTTCTTTTTCTGGGACCGTAAGTGTAATATGTGGGGTATCCTAATCTCTTTGATATATGTCAACGAGTTTTAGAGATACGCATATTTGCTTACGTTGATGATTTGTGATATCATGTGTTGTTGTTGATATGATTTATTGGATCGTCGTGAAAGAATAGCCGGGGGTTTTTATGTGAGATGGGGTTTTTTTTATTTTCATTCATGTAAAATCTGTATGTAATATTCTTTTATTGGGGCACTTCCGGGTTGTTGTATATTATTTACTTTTCCGCATTACGATAGAGCCAAGGTGGGGAGCACAAGTAACCGGGTTCTAGAGTCCAGTGGGAGAACATCTCAAGAAGTTGATACCGGGTCTCCTAACTCTAGAATTGGCAGGGTTACTTGCCGCTCTCGTAGGGGTCTAGGTATGTGGGTATGGCTATTGTTCAGTCGAAAATATTGCAACCTTTAACATAACAATTTCCTCACTTTTCTAATCATCTAAGGATGTTTGTTATAAAGATAACACATATTACAAGTTCGTCTGGAAAATATCAAATACCACGTGTTATACATTATAATCAACATTTTTGGAAGGAAATTTTATGTTTATTATTTCACGCATGATATTGTATATCTCAACCTTCTTCATTGAGATTTTGTGCAGAAAATTATCTCAGGACAGATATCGGAATCGCAAATTCACCAACAAAATATAGGAAATCAAAGAGTTAAAATCTGGCAGAGATTCAGAAGGGAATTAAAGATTCCTGATATCACCTGAACACCAATTGGCCAACACCAGAATACACAGAAAATATGAAGCAGTGATCTAACAAATCGGCCGCGGATCCGCGGCCGAGTCAGGCCGATCCACCGCGGATCCGCAGCTGAGTTAGGGCATCGGGTGACGATACTTTTCCAGAAGCTTCATTGCAACTACCTGGCTTGTTGAAGACGCTCCATTGTAACAACCTTGTTCTGGAAACTTCCCTACAACAGCCTAGCTTCTTGAGGAAGCTTGAAAACTATCTTATTCTAGATGTTTCCCTACAACTACCTAGCTTCTTGGGGAAGATTAGCCTAGCTTCTAGTGGAAGATTGGTGAAGGGCTATATAAAAGACCCTAGTCTTCATTTCGGAGGTTACACAACCGTGAACAATTCGATACACAATTTAAGATCCAATTCAATGCAATTCAATTCCAAATCAAGATCCAAAATTAAGAATCGTTGAGAACAACATCGAGAGACAACATTCAAGATCCTTTACGCGAAGCTGATCGTCATCAAGAGCAAGAGATCCTCGACAGGCCTAGGCCTTACGGAGATCGAGCAAAGCGAAATTCGACGGAATAGTTACCTCTTCAAGGGAGTGATCGAGAGCAATTCTTGTAACCTCGGATTGAAGGAAAGTGTAATTAGAAGTTGATTTAATAAAGGTGATCATTTGTTAATTCTCGCTTTCTTTAAATTCTCACATTATGAAATATCTAATTATTGATTCTTCTACTTTCATGATGTGTGAGTAAATCTCCGCTTGCTAAGGATTCGAAGGAATTTGGTAGATCAAATGGTGAGGAAATCCAAAACTCATCTTAAGTCTTATAAGAATTATGAACTTTAGGAAAAAGAATCGTAAATGACCAAATTTGAAGCGAGATCACCGTTCTTGATAATTTCGTTGCAATTTGGGAGTAAATGATTGATGATTTTCTTTGCTAAAAGCTAGATTTGAATGGTGATCAATGAAAAGACGAGGGATAGTGAAGGAGAAACCCTAGTTTCTTCAAAAGATCCGTAATCTTCATTCATCGCCATCGTTCTAGCTATAATTCATTAATAGATAAGATGAGTCATTTTTAGTATTCATCATTACTACTAATTACTATCGAATCCTACAAGCTATTCTTCATTTTCTTGATAACTAAAATTGATTTTGGACACTTTCTAGGTTACTAAATCTTAAACTCTTTCTTGATTTTTCTTGAAAATATTTCATCTAATAAATCTTGATTCCTTTTCTTGAATTTTATTTACTATTTTCTTTCGACTCAACTAAAGCAAGAACGAATAAATACACGAATCTCAGTGGAGGACCCGTACTCATTAACGAACTACAACAACACCGTTATTGATTGCGGTTATAAATTCTTATACTTTTCATATCAAACGACGAATTCTCACATCAATCAAATGGCACCGTTGCCGGGGATCGAACCCAGGTCACCCGCGTGACAGGCGGGAATACTCACCACTATACTACAACAACCGAGATGGACGGATCTCCATCAAATTTTAACACCACTTTGCCACCGCGCGCAAGTGCGCAGAATCTACCGCGTATATCTCTCCAAGAGAGATGCTACCCTATACGTGGTCCTCTTTCTACTTGTCTTTCCATACCACCAGCCAATGGGGATAATTTCGAAATCAATCCTCACCATAACAAACTTTTACCTAAATTTCATGGACTCGAGTCTGAAGACGCATACGTTTTCATCACCAAATTTGAAAACGTATGTGCTATGATGGGCACTTTACAACTTTCTGTGGATGCTATGCATTTACGTCTTCCCCCGTTCACTTTGTGCGATTTAGCCGAAAATGGCTTTATAACACAGCTGCAAACTCTATTTGTAACTGGGATGAATTCGTCATAGCATTCCTTAAGAAATTTTATCCCAATCATAAGAGTGCCGATGTCCGTAGCGAAATCAATCAATTTACCTAGCTTCCCAATGAACAATTTTTGAAGTGTTTTGAACGATTCAAGGATCTGCTAGTCCAATGTCCTCATCACGGAATCCATAGATGGGATCTCTGTCGAATCATATATGAGGGCATTAATCCAACAACAAAGCAGATGCTTGAATCCATGTGTCAAAGCAATTTCATGTTTAAAGACGATGGTGAAACTTGTAAGTTTTCAGAAGATTTTGCTGAAAAAACTTTGCAATGGGAGAGTGTTAGTCAACCATCATCTAGGGGTGGTATCCATCAACTTGATGTTTCCATAGCAGTCAAAGCTGAAATGACAGCAATGCAAAAGAAACTTGAAGCTATGGAACACAAATTTTTATTAGCCTCCCTAAACCAGGTCACACTCCCTAAAACCGTGTGTGGATGCTGTTCCGATCCATCACATTTGATGGAAGAATGTCCTTTGAATTCTCTGTTTCAAGGTCAAGAACACACTAATGCTGCTTTTCAACAGCGACCTAGAAACGATCCTTATTCTTCCACTTATAATCAGGGTTGGAGGAATCACCCTAATTTTTCTTGGAACTAACACCAAACTCAAAATACGGTTCCAAACCAAAATAACTTTCAAAGGGTCTCTCTACAACAACAGCAACCACTACAACTGAGTCAGCGCCCCTTTCAACCACAAAATTTTCAAAATCCGGCCAACACTTCTGCACCGTATAATAATTCTTTGCAATTGGCCGGTACCGATAACTCTTCTTCACTCGAACGAACCTTGAATTTGTTTATGAAACATTCCATCCAAGTGTCAGCTGATATTAGGTCTTTTATCGATGATATAAAGAAGAACTCCGCCTCACACGGTGAGAGTATTATATCGATAGAAGCACAAATTGCACGATTAAATGCCAAAATGAGTGCTAGAGAGAAAGGGAAACTTCCATCTCAACCCCTACCGAATCCCGGGCATTCACAAAACTACAATGTGAGTGCCATTACAACGTTGAGATCTGGAAGAGTGTTGAATAATCAAGTCGGTGAACAGATTGATAATGATGAAATAATCAATGACACCCCGGCTTCCAGTTCTACTTCCACTTCCACTTCTGACCCTAGTTCATCTTCTTCCGAGCCTATTCTCCGTTTTCCTCAAGCCTCAAACCCTCAGCCCACTTCTTCTAGTCAACCAAAGACGATCCCCACTCCAATTCTGGGATCCGTTTCACCCGCACGACCTTCTCCAACGTTGGACCCAGCTCTTATTGCTAAAGCTCCTTATCCGAATAGGTGAAGAGGAAACAAACCAAGTCCACATATGGAGAAGATTATGGAAATATTTAAACAGGTTAACATAAATATCCCTCTCCTAGATACTATACAACAAGATCTAGCTTATGCGAAAATCCTTAAGGACTTGTGCACTAGGAAGAGAAAGACTCAAGTGCCCAAAAAGGTATTCATGACGAGTAATGTTAGCATAGCTTTTATCCCACAATTACCAAAGAAATGTAAGGACCCTGGATGTCCCACAATCTCTATTTCTATTGGGGGTAAAAACATTAAACGTGCTTTACTCGACCTTGGCGATAGTGTTAACCTGCTACCATATTCTGTCTACGAGCAGTTAGGGATTGGAGAGTTGAAACCTGCCCACTGCACTCTCCAGATGGCAGATCGATCTATCACCAAACCCAGGGGTGAACTTGAGAATGGGTTGATAAAAGTCGGGGAATTTATATTCCCTATGGACTTTATTGTTTTGGATACACAGCCTGTAGCGAACCCATGGAACCAAATTCCGGTGATTCTTGGTCGACCCTTCCTAGCCACTTCCAATGCTGTCATTAATTGTCGTAACGGTTCCATGAACTCATCCTTTGGGAAAATGACAATTGAGCTTAACATTTACAAGATTGGAAGTCAGTCATCTAAACCCTCTGCTCATTTTCTTGATGTTTGTTTTGTCCATGAGATAGCTCCCGAAAGATGCAAGGTTGATGAACTTTGCTTTGATGATCTCGACGACATTAGCACATCATTGTTTGATCTTGCACATTATAGTAAGGACACCTTTGATGAGTCCACCCCTGAGTTTAAACCTTCTGACTCTTCACAAAAGTCAGTCACACTTTCTGAGTCTGTATCCTTTGCAGACTATGAACTTCTTCGAGAATCCGAATGTCATTCACTTACCCCCCCACCCCCACCTTCTATTGTCTCTCCGCTGACGTTAGATCTCAAATTGTTACCTTCTCACCTTAAATATGCATATTTAGGAGAGAATGAGTCTTTACCTGTGATCATATCCGCTTCTCTAACTCTAGAACAAGAGGACGCTCTTTTGATGGTCTTGAGATCTAATCGGCAAGCCTTTGGTTGGACAATGGCTGACATCAAAGGGATTAGTCCCTTGATTGTTGAATATCATATACATTTGATGGATGAAGCCAAGCCAACCCGAGAACCACAAAGACGGTTAAATCCCGTCATGAAGGAGGCGGTAAAGAAAGAAATTGTCAAGTGCCTTGATAGTGGTATAATTTACCCAATCTCTGATAGCCAATGAGTAAGTCATATTCATGTGGTCCCTAAGAAGTCTGGCATCACGGTCATAACTAATGAGGCTAATGAGTTGATCCAAATACGCACCCAAACTGGGTGGCGTGTATGTATTGATTACAGAAAACTCAATGCCGCAACGAGAAAAAATCGCTTCCCTCTACCTTTTATTGACCAGATGTTGGAACGATTAGCTGGACACGAATATTATTGTTTCATGGACGGATACTCTGGCTATAACCAGGTCCCTATCGCTGAAAAGGATCAAGATAAAACAACATTTACTTGTCCTTTCGGTACTTTTGCTTATAGACGCATGCCTTTTGGGTTATGCAACGCTCCCGCTACATTTCAGCGGTGTATTATGGGGATATTCTCAGACATGGTCGAGAATTTTCTAGAGATTTTTATGGACGATTTCTCGATATTCAGGGACTCTTTTGATGACTGCCTATCTCATCTTGACGCAGTTCTTACCCACTGTAAGGACAAGAACTTAACTTTGAATTGGGAAAATGCCATTTCATGGTCCAAGAAGGTATTGTGCTTGGACATGTCATTTCACGAAAAGGCATTGAGGTAGGCAGAGCTAAGATAGATACCATTCATAATCTTCCTCTTCCCAAATGCGTCAAAGATATACGATCTTTCCTTGGTCATGCAGGATTTTATAGGAGATTCATTAAAGATTTTAGCAAAATTGCTAGACCTTTAACTCTTCTCTTGGCCAAGGATACAACATTTTACTTCGACTCAGACTGTGTGGCTGCTTTTGAACCGCTTAAAAGATCTCTCACTACAGCCCCCGTTCTTTCATCTCCTGATTGGAACCACCCGTTTGAGCTAATGTGTGATGCATCAAATTTTGCTGTTGGTGCGATCTTAGAACATCACATTGATAAGATGCCACATGTGATTTATTATTCAAGTAAGACCTTGAATGATGGCCAAATTAATTATACAACCACCGAGAAAGAACTCTTGGCAGTTGTAATTGCATTAGAAAAATTCAGGCCTTACTTGATTGGCTCACTGATTGTGGTTTACACTGATCACTCCGCCCTAAAACATCTTTTATCTAAAAAGGATGCTAAAGGCAGGTTAATACGTTGGATCCTATTATTACAAGAATTTGATCTTGTCATTCGAGATAAGAAAGGATGTGAAAACGTAGTAGCCGACCATCTTTCACGCATCTCTTCTTCACCTACTGTGACCTTGCCAATAAACGACTCTTTCCCGGACGAACAGATCTTGACCGTATCCGGCGAACCTTGGTTCGTGGATATTGTGAATTATCTTGCAACGGGATTTATTCCTAGTGAATGGTCTAAACAGGACAATTATCGATTTCTATCCCGAGTAAAGCATTTTTACTGGGATGAACCTTATTTTTTAAGTATTGTCCTGACCAAATCATTCGCAGATGTGTCCCCAATGATGAATTCAAGAGTGTTCTTTCTTTCTGTCATGATCAGGCATGTGGAGGCCACTTTGGTCCACGTAAGACGACGGAGAAAGTTTTGCAATGCGGTTTCTACTGGCCTACATTATTCAAAGATGCATTTCATCATTGCAAAACTTGTCCACAATGTCAACGCATGGGTCAGATTTCTAAAAGAAATGAGATGCCACTTCAACCTATCTTGGTTGTTGAAATTTTCGACGTTTGGGGTATTGATTTTATGGGTCCTTTTCCCAACTCTTTTGAGAATTTGTATATCTTGTTAGCGGTTGATTACGTCTCGAAATGGGTGGAAGCAATACCATGTCGCACTAATGACAACAAGGTTGTCATTAAGTTCCTTAAAGAAAATATTTTTTCGCGATTTGGACACCCTCGCGCTATCATTAGCTACAACGGGACGCATTTCTGTAATCGGTCTTTCCAGACTTTGATGCAGAAATATGCAATCACCCACAAACTTTCCACGCCCTATCATCCCCAAACGAGCAGACAAGCTGAGATTTCAAATAGGCAAATCAAACAAATTTTTGAGAAAACAATTTCTAAAAACCGGAAAGATTGGTCAACCAAATTGACGGATAATCTTTGGGCATTCCGTACCGCTTATAAGACTGATCTGGGCATGTCTCCTTACCGTTTAGTGTTTGGAAAGGCTTACCACCTTCCTGTCGAGATTGAACATAAAGCAAATTGGGTCATTAAAGAACTTAACTTCGATTTAAATCAAGCCTGCACCTTTCGGAAGCTGCAATTAAATGAGCTAAGCGAACTCCGCGATGAAGCTTAGGATAATACGGTGACAGTAAAGAACCGGACTAAGGTATTTCATGATAAAAATATTTTGAGAAAAACTTTTATCCCAGGTCAACAAGTCCTTCTTTAAGATTCCCGTCTCCATCTTCATGCGGGTAAGCTACGATCTCGTTGGAAAGGACCTTTTGTGGTGCGGTATGTATACCCACACAGGGCAATTGAAGTTGAAAATATGAAAAACGGTTCAATTTTCAAAGTGAATGGGCATAGATTAAAAACCGTATTTTTCCACTGACCCCACAGAGGAGCTCCTGTTTTTACAGGAGCCGCTTTATCAGGACTAAATTTCCTCCGCCTCACCTCCATATCTTGGTAATATTGTCTCATCTTAAGAATGGGGGTGAGTAATAAAATAATAAGTTTGGGGGAGATTTTCACTTTCATTTATTCTTGTACCCCGTTAATAACTTATCCTCCCAAGTCTACAGGTTTTTGAGATTTAAAAGACGACAACAGTGAGGACACTGCTGTAAACAGGTTTAGGGGAGGTTTTTGCTTATTTACGCATTACCTAGCGTTACACTTTGCATAAACACAAAATTTTCAAAAATTTTCTTTTATAATAAAAGATTAGAAAGTGAAAAATTACATTTATAAGATTGGAAAAGCTTAAGAAAACCAAGAAAGTTAGATGTTTTCTTAGACGAAACTAGTAATAAGTAGTTATGAGCCGTTGTCCTAAGGGTTAGTAAGATGAAGGAAGTCACTAATCTGAGGATAAAAATAAGTCCGAAAAATAGTTCCTATTCTGGAAGCCAAACATCTGAACGTTGATACCCTACTATACGCACTTACAAACGTCTTGAAACTCGGGATAGTAGAGGATACCTTGAAATGCTCTTGTCTAAAAGCCAAAGTACGAAGAAAGTAATAAATGAAGCATAAAAGTATAAAATGGTGAAGAAAAATGAACACCGGTTTTGTAATCACCAAGGCAGCATAAAAAAATATAGCGAGGGTGTTTCATCACCCAGTGCCTTAGACCAACTGGTTTGGGAGTCACTACTAAGCCTTAGGTGTTGCAAGACGAGGAAATTGCTAATTACACCTAAATATGTGAGCACATTTAGTAATCGGTCGGTTAGTACCTCAAGAAGTATTAACGGTCGCATGAAGAATGTGTGAGCAATTCCATCTAAAATATTCACCAACTAAAAAGTACGGAGGTAGATGGACAAGAGTATGATAGCGTGAATTGAATTCTCTGAATGTAGGGATGTCTTTTATACACACGTAGGGGTATATGATTGGTGTTTGGAAGAAATGTATGGATGAAGAATAAAGGCGATGTTTTATTGAGGGATGATGTGATTTCTAACATCTTTTCATGACTATTAAGATAGGGCTCATGACAACCGAAAGCTAGTCTAGTTGGAAACTCTGATTTTCAAGTTCTTTCTTTTACAGTTCTTATCTATATATGTAACTTTCACAGTCTTTCTTTTATTATGGGATTTTGTGGGTGCAATCTTCTGAAAACCCTTAGGAGACAACACTCCTCCTACTAAGGACACCTAGAGGTTTAAAGGCTTGTTGCACGTGCTCAGTGCAATCGTGTTGCCTACGAAAGTGTGCTAATTAGTTTTTCTTTCTATTTTCTCTTTCTCTTGAATAAAAGAAGTTTGTTCGAGACGATCAAAGTCAAGTTTGGGGGAATTTGTAAAATCGAAAATATTGCAATCTTTAACATAATAATTTTCTCACTTTTCTAATCATCTAAGGATGTTTGTTATAAATATAACACATATTACAAGTTCGTCTGGAAAATATCAAATACCACGTGTTATACATTATAATCAACATTTTTGGAAGGAAATTGTATGTTTATTATTTCACGCATGATATTGTATATCTCAACCTTCTTCGTTGAGATTTTGTGCAGAAAATTATCTCGGGACAGATATCGGAATCGCAAATTCGCCGACAAAATACAGAAAATCAAAGAGTAAAATCTGGTAGAGATTCAGAAGGGATTTAAAGATTCCAGATATCACCTGAACACCAATTGGACAACACCAGAATACATAGAAAATATGAAACAGTGATCTCACAAATCGGCCGCGGATCCGCGGCCGAGTTAGGGCATCGGGTGACGATACTTTTCCAGAAGCTTCATTGCAACTACCTAGCTTGTTGAAGACGCTCCATTGTAACAACCTTGTTCTGGAAACTTCCCTACAACAGCCTAGCTTCTTGAGGATGCTTGAAAACTACCTTATTCTAGAAGTTTTCCTACAACTACCTAGCTTCATAGGGAAGATTAGCCTAGCTTCTAGTGGAAGATTGGTGAAGGGTAATATAAAGGACCCTAGCCTTCATTTCGGAGGTTACACAATCGTGAACAATTCGATACACAATTTAACAGCCAATTCAATCCAATTCAATTCCAAATCAAGATCAAAAATCAAGAATCGTTGAGAACAACATCGAGCGACGACATTCATGATCCTTTACGCGAAGCCGATCATCATCAAATGCAAGAGATCCTCGACAGGTCCAAGCCTCACGGAGATCGAGCAAAGCAAAATTCGACGGAATAGTTACCTCTTCAAGGGAGCGATCGAGAGCAATTCTTGTAATCTCGGGTTGAAGGAAAGTGTAATTAGAAGTTGATTTAATAAAGGTGATCATTTGTTAATTCTCGCTTTCTTTAAATTCTCACACTATGAAATATCTAATTGTTGATTCTTTTACTTTCATGATGCGTGAGTAAATCTCCGCTTGCTAAGGATTCGAAGGAATTTGGTAGATCAAATGGTGAGAAAATCCTAAACTCATCTTAAGTCTTATGAGAATTATGAACTTTAGGAATAAGAATTGTCAATGACCAAATTTGGAGCGAGATCACCGTTCTTGATAATTTCGTTGCAATTTAGGAGTAAATGATTGATTATTTTCTTTGCTAAAGGCTAGATTTGAATGGTGATCAATGAAAAGACAAGGGATAGTGAAGGAGAAACCCTAGTTTCTTCAAAAGATCCCTAATCTTCATTCATCGCCATCGTTCTAGCTATAATTCATCAATAGATAAGATGAGTCATTTTTAGTATTCATCATTGTTTCTAATTTCTATCGAATCCTACAAGCTATTCTTCATTTTCTTGATAACTAAAATTGGTTTTGGACACTTTCTTGATTACTAAATCTTAAATTATTTCTTGAAAATGTTTCATCTAATAAATCTTGATTCATTTTCTTGAATTTTCTTTATTATTTTCTTTCGACTCAACTAAAACAAGAACGAATAAATACATGAATCTCAGTGGACGACCCGTACTTATTAACGAACTACAACAACGCCTTTATTGATTGCGGTTATAAATTCTTTGATTGTGATTATACTTTTCATATCAAACGACGAATTCTCACATCAATCAGCTATTCATCACGACTGTGGAATCCGTGTTTTACATTATTGGCTAAATTTAAAACACGGACATTCTAATATATCCAATATTTCATATGTTGCTTCTGCTGCTTGATTCTGTGATGTTGATTATATAACTGCGTGAGACGAATGTAATATTATATATATGATATATAATAAACGTTGCTTATGTTTTGCACCCGCGCTAGTCCAGTCCCCGCTATGCCGGTAGTTAAGTAACCTAATGATGCATGACGGGGCCACGCGGCGAATGCGGATGGCATAAGCGTACATTTTATTTTTGTTTCATTTTTCTATAATGTTTAGGAAACATTAATTGATGGGACTTCATTAATATGTTTAATGAAAAGAAAGAAACCAAAAGATGTTGTAGAATCAAATTTTAAAAAAGGGTAGCTTTAGTTCTTGCTTTGCATAGTGGTATTCCTTGATGAATATCAAGCACCTCATTTGATGAGAAAAGAGCCGAGATCCCTTCACCGGGAGTGACCTCTTTAGCAAAACTAGCAAATTCTACAACCCACTTAGTTTTGTTTTTTGATTGCTTTTTTGGTTCTTTCTTTGCATAGCGGTATTCCTTGTAGAATATCCAGCACCTCATTCGATGAGGAAAGAGCCAAGATCCCTTCACCGGGAGTGACCTCTTTAGCGAAACTAGTAAAAGCCTAAAAACCACTCCTTTTCAAAATCACTCGATTCTACAACGGTATCAAGTTCATAACGCAAAAAGTTTTCTTAAAAACCTATCGCAGCCCTCCGTCATTTCAGATAAGTACTGTTTAGTATTCGCGCTGCGTTTGTTGACCTCTGTCAAGGCGTATGGTAGCTGATTAGTGCTTATCTGCAAAGCATGTGATGCAATTGGATTAGGGTAGTCGTATGACCTTATTGACCTCTGTCAAGGGTCGTGCAGGTGGGATTAATTCAATCATAAAATGGCGGGTTGAACTTGACTAGCGCACTATGGTTTGTTGACCTCTGTCAAGGTCGTAGGACGCTAGGGGAAAAATATTATCGGGAATTTCAAGTGTTGAAATTTGCAATGAAATTGCATACCTTCTATGAGATAGTTGGATCCCGATACCCATTACGAGTAAGAGTTACTCTTGGGAGAGTTTTACACATCACAATTAGCCAATCAAGTAGGTGTCTAGAAAGGTGTTAACGGGGTTATGCCCGCGGGAAAACGAGGTTTATTTTAATTAGGTCCGTATGAAAGCACGGGGAACCTCCCTCAAAGTATCGACACTGGCCTGGCTGAAAGATTGGCGAACTTGTATGGTGTAATTAATCCCGGCTAGTCTTACCTTTTACGGTTTGAAGGAAGATTTGATAAAACCAGTGGGAGCCATCCTGATTAAATAAGATAATAACCAATCTAATCTTGCAAGAGCATATGCTAAGTGTTTTCTTCTCTCTCTCCAAGTAGCGACCATGTCAGGCCTTAATCAAGATAATAATATGGATGTATTGACCGAACCCGCTTGTTATACTGAGCAGGGGAAAGTTGGTTCCGCTCTTTCTTATAATTGTTATAAGTCTGAGCAGGAAATAGAAGAATATCAAGATTCCCGTGCCACCCAAACGAAGAATGAGCACGTTGATGCATCTTCTTCGGACGTGTTCGTTACCGAGAACTGTTTCTCAATACACTCAACGTTCTTGGTAATAGATACCGGATCGGGATCCCACATATGTAATATGTTACATGGGCTAAAGAAAGGTAGAGAACTGGGAAAAGGTGACCATTCTCTAAAAGTAGGGAGTGGTGCAAATGTTGCAGCCAAAGCAGTTGGTGAATATCACTTTGTATTACCAAATGAGAAAACATTGATCTTGAACGACTGTTATTACGTACCCTCTATGATATGCAATTTAATATCAATTTCTTTATTAGATAGAGAATGATATAATTTTGTAGTAGAGAATAATATTATGAACATTTACCTAAATCAATTGTTGATTGGGTTTGGTACGTTATGTAACGGTTTATATGTTCTGAATCAAAACTCAGTTCTTAACGTACACAACACACACAAGAGGAAGAGTTCAGAAATGAACGAATCCTTCTTATGGCATTGTAGACTAGGTCATATCAATAAAACACGACTAGCTAAATTACATAAGGATGGATAATTGAATCCGTTCGAATTTTTGTCTTATGAAACTTGTCAGTCATGTCTCAAAGGCAAGATGATCAAAACTCCATTTACTGGACATGGAGAAAGAGCTTCGGAACTCTTGGGACTGATACATAGTGATGTATGCGGGTCCCATGTCTACACATGCCAGAGATAGTTCCCCGTACTTCATTACATTCACTGAGGATCTCTCAAGATTCGGTCATGTGTTCCTGTTGAAACACAAGTTTGAAGATTTTGAGAAATTCAAAGAATATAAGCATAAAGTTGAGAACCAGACGGGTAAAACTATTAAAATCCTACAATCTGATCGGGTAAAACTTGAGCACGGAATTCCGTGACTATCTAAAAGAGAATGGGATTCTCTTTCAGCTTACTTCTCCGTATACACCACAGCACAACGGTGTATAGGAGCGGAGGAACCGCACCCTATTAGATATGGTACGCTCTATGATGAGCACTGCTGAGTTGCCTATTTCCTTTTGGGGTTATGCGCTTGAGACAGCAACATACCTATTGAATAAAGTTCCATCTGTACTTACCACACCATAAGAGATATGGAGTGGGAGGAGACCATGTCTTAAACGAGTTAAGATATGGGGTTGTCCGGCCTATGTCAAAAGGCAAAATCCGAAAAAACTCGAGGCACAATCAGTTCTTTGTAAGTTTGTTGGATATCCTAAACATTCAAATGGATATCTCTTCTACCATACTGAGGAACAAAAGGTGTTTGTTGCTCAACATACCACCTTTTTGGAAAAGGAATTTCTTATGAAAGAAATTAGTGGCAATGAGTTAGAACTGGAAGAAGTTCCAGGAGTACAAACCACAACTGACGATTTGGTGGAACCAGATGATCCAATAGTACCCAACGAACCCCAGCCACTCCGCAGATCTAGTAGGTTTCCTCATCCACCTGAAAGATACTACGGTTTTCTCGTAGACGATGGGAGCGAGGATTGCATCATGGAAGATGATGACCCGACTAGTTTCGAGCAGGCCATCACGAGTGGGGACTCTGTGAAATGGCTGGATGCTATGAGATCCAAGATGGAATCTATGTACACCAACCAAGTATGGACTTTGGAAGTTGCTCTTGAAGGGGTAAAACCCATTGGGAGCAAGTGGATCTTCAAAAAGTAGATAGGTGTAGATGGAAAAGTTGAGACTTTCAAAGCTAGACTTGTAGCAAAAGGTTTTCGTTAACGACCTGGCGTTGACTATGATGAAACCTTTTCTCCTGTCACTATACTTAGGTCCATCAGGATCCAACTTGCTATTGCTGCATACCATGACTACGAAATCTGGCTGATGGACGTCAAGACCGTTTTTCTAAATAGTGATTTAGAAGAGAGCGTGTACATGACACAGCAAGTGGGCTTCGTAGACAGTGGGAGCAGCGGAAAAGTGTGCAAACTGCTTAAATCCATCTACGTATTAAAGCAGGCGTCGCGGAGTTGGAACATCTGTTTTGATGAAGCTATCAAAGAGTTTGACTTCACCAAAAATGTAAATGAACCTTGTATATATAAGAAGGTAGTAGAGAGTACGTGGATGACATACTCTTGATAGTAAACGATGTTCCTATGCTACACTCGATCAAGCTCTTCTTATCACTCAAGTTCTCCATGAAAGATCTTGGTAATTCCTCCTACATTCTGGGGATAAAGATCTATAGAGATAGATCTAAACGGATGTTGGGATTGTCCCAATCCAAGTACATAGACACCACACTAAAGAGATTTAGTATGGAAGATTCCAAGCGAGGTAATGTACCCGCTTGTTCAGGAATCACTCTCTCCAAAGAGATTTCTCCCAAGACTGATTTGGAGAGGGCTCGCATGCAAGGGATACCCTATGTGTCACGCCCCGCTTCCCAGAGTGCGCAAGATTTGGGCACGTGACATAGCCAACCATGCTACCTGTGGGTAGGACGTATCCATCCACAGTCACATTACGGTTGTAGAGATATCAAGAACAGTAAAATAAACTAAACTAATACATGTCCAAATCCATAATAACAAGAATCAATAAACAATAAGTGCGGAAGCTAATGATCCAATACAATGAATAAACAGTATGTCCCATAATGCGGGCTCACATCTGGAAATGAAATGACGTAAATAAACTAAACTCTCAAGAACTCACAGTTCAGCCTGCTGGCTGAAGTACTCCTGCTCGGTCAACGTCGAGGGTACGGAATCTGGGCCATGCAAAACCCAGACGTCAGCGCGTCATGATATCAAGTATATAGCATAAACACGGTAATAAACAATGCAAGCATGAACATGAATAAAGCAGTAATAAGAAGTCATGAACCGGGTAATGTGCAGTAGTGACTAAACTGTCCTATCAGGTTTTCTACTCTATAGTCCTTGAAACCAATTGATGAATCGTCGATGTAACTCAATAGTATCCCGTGCAGGCCCGGGACCACGGTCATGATCCTCGGGGCTGAGTCCGAGACGTGCCGCTAAGCAGTAGAGGGTAGTAGGATAGACGAGTGATGTCAGCATCATCACTCCCGGACCGGCCAAGCCCGTAAGACTGATCAGAACAATGTATCGAACTGTTGAGTTACAAGTCGGTTTCACCTTTGATTTCCCCATACCCCCAAACTATGTATGTCAAGTCAGGTATTCAGTAGTCAAGGACTAATGCCGACGCAAGGTCAAGTAACAGTAGGTCTGTCTGGGTCGACAGCAGGAATGGTTAGGTTTGTCGGCATTAGGCATGAGATCATGTAACAGGTCAGGTTGCTTTCCACAGATAGAGTCGATATGTACAGGGTGCTGTGTCCGGTGTATCAGTACATGAGTCAGGTGTATCAAGATCGGTCAATATGTAATGCAATCAGGTATATGATGATAACAGGCATAGCAACAAGTAACGAACAGTAGCAGGGAACAGCAATAAACAATTATTATTCTATGTGAACACTGTGATATTTGTATTCTCTTATTAATCCGGTTCACGCACCTTTGAGGTGCAAAGCCACAATATAAAACAATATCGATAGTATACATAATGGAGTTACAAGAATGTGAACTAGGTATAATATTTGCCTCATGAGAGGCCTTAACCAATGAAGTGAGGATGATCGAGCAATTTAGGCAAGGATGTGCCAGATTGGTTAATTAGTTAAGGCGTTGATTAAAAGCATACCGATTAACTACAAGTAACTACTACAATGGTTTAACATTACGGATGATTGTAATTGTCATCAAGTCGTGTGGTTATAACAGATAACATAATTATTAAGTTTGTAGCATGTTAAAGCAAGTATTCGGATACTTGCCTCGGCGGTTCCGCAAACCGAAACACGGATGCGATGTCAGTAGAAACTGCGATCTGGAAGCACGGGCCACGGATCGAGTCCCGACAGGGGTCACTGGAATCACACGGACCAGGGGGCCTCGCTGGAGCGTCGGGTTCGTCAAACGGCACGGTCGGGTTCCGGCAACAACCGAAAAACAAAGTTAGCAACAAGGATACGATACGCCAAAACGACCAGCGGGGGTTGTACCAAAACGAAAAGAGAAGGAAACTTACAGGGATACACCAAGGGTGCGACCACGGCGGGTTCGACGGCACTGGAACGCCGGCGAGGCCGCGACGGTGGCTGCAGCAAAGGGAAGTGGCCTCGGGTGAGCAGGGTAGGGTGCTGCGGCGAGTTGGAGAGGGGTGTGGTCGGCTAGGGTGGTCGAGGGGGAAAGGAGGTGGCGCGGGAGACGTCGACGAGGGTCGTCGGCGCGGTTTCCGGCGACCTGGAGATGGTGCAGACGTTGGGTGAGGGTCGGGTTCACTGTTCCGGCGAGGGAGGAGGGGGTGACGGCAAGGTCTCGACGAGGAGGGTGCAAGGGAGTCGCGGGAGGCCTCGGCGGTCGGAGTCGACGTCGACGGCGAGGTCGCGAGGGATGGAGACGAGGTCGGGAATGGGTTGCAGTGCGGGAAGGAGCGGGAGTCGTCGGGAAACGGAAGGAGGCAAGTGCGGCGGTCTCGTGGTGGCGAGGGCGGCGACGGCGAGGTCGCGGGGGATCGGCGGTGAGATCTGCGTGAGCTAGGGTTAGGGTTTCGCGTGGGTTCGTGGCGAGGCAGAAGCACTGGGGAGGCGGCTGCATGGTTCGTATATAAAGAGGAAGAGAGAGAGAGGGATTAGAGAGAGAGAGAGAGAGATTTCAGAGGAAGAGAGAGACAGAGATGAGGAAAGAGGAGAGGGGCCCACGAGAAATCAATTCCCCCTCGCGATTGGATGAGGGTCAGGTAAAAAAGATTTGAGGAGATAAATCAGTTGAGGAAAAATATATACGTATATATATATAGTTTATAAATTAAAATGAAACGGGCCCTTTTTGGCGCAAAATGAAATATTCTCAAATCGCGCCCGGCTTGCGTCCAAATGTTCCAAATTCAAATTATAAGATTTTAAGCGGATTCCAAATTTTGAAAATAGGTGTTTAGTGATTAAAATGCATGCCCCCAAGTCGGACACTTGCACGCGCGCGTAGTCGCCCAAACTTGCCCGTTTAGCCAAACGGAACGGAATCTTGACACGCGGACGCTACCACGCGACTAGTGGCGACGAGTAGGCTAACATGGACATCTTAAATTTCATTTTCGGAGTTAAAATTTGTTATGTGCCAAAATGACTTAACCGGGTAAAATTTAGCAATGAACACCAGAAAATCAAGAAAATTGGAAAGAGCAATAAATAACCATTAACTAGTAATATACATAGTATTATTGGGCTCGGGTGTTACATCATACCCAACTACAAAAGAATTTCGTCCTCGAAATTCCAAGAATACAAGATAACTAACTACTGGAAAAGATGAGGGAATTTCTGCCGGATCTCGTCTTCTCGCTCCCAAGTAGATTCTCCATGCGATCGGTTACCCCAAGAAACTAGCACAAGAGGGATAACCTTGTTCTTAAGAACCTTTTCTCTTCGATCCTTGATCTCGACTGGTCGTTCCTCAAAAGTCAGGTCCTCTCGTACAGTCAACTCCGAATGATCCAAAACATGAGTCTCATCGCGAACATACCTCCGTAGTTGAGACACATGAAACACATCGTGAACTCCTGCTAATGACGGTGGTAACGCCAACCGGTACGATACCTCTCCAACACGCTCCAATATCTCGAAGGGTCCAACGAATCGGGGACTAAGCTTTCCCCGACTTCCAAAGCGAATCACCCCTCTAGTCGGTGATATCTTCAGGAATACCAAATCGCCCACGGCGAACTCTAGAGGTCTTCTTGACGTGTCGGCCCAACTCTTCTGTCTGTCTTGAGCTGCCTTCATGTGCTTTCTGATTGTATTCACCTTCTCAACTGTCTGTACCACCAAATCTGGCCCTAATAACCTTCGTTCACCAACATCATCCCAACAAACAGGTGAACGGCACTTACGACCATACAATGCTTCGAACGGGGCCATCTGAATTGTCGCTTGGAAGCTATTGTTGTACGAAAACTCCACCAGGTGTAGATGATCTTCCCAAGAACCTTTAAAGTCTAACATGCAAGCCCTCAACATATCTTCAAGGGTCTGAATCGTTCTCTCTGATTGTCCATCAGTCTGGGGGTGATAAGCTGTGCTGAACTTCAATCGAGTCCCCAAACTATCTTGTAAACTCCTCCAAAAGTGTGACAAGAACCGAGTGTCCCGGTCGGACACGATGCTTACCGGTACTCCATGCAATCTGACAATCTCCTGCATGTACCGCTCTGCCAGAGTCTCTGTCGATTGACCAACCCGAAACGGAATAAAGTGAGCTGCCTTGGTCAACCGATCGACAATCACCCATACTGCATTGTTGCCCTTTGGACTCCGCGGTAAAGCCGTCACGAAATCCATGGTTATATGTTCCCACTTCCATTGAGGAATCGGAAGTGGTTGCAACAAACCAGCAACCCTTTGGTGTTCAGCCTTGACTTGCTGACACACCAAGCATCTAGCCATGAAACGAGCAATTTCCCGTTTCATACCTTCCCACCAGAAATGCTGTCGAATATCTCGGTACATCTTTGTCCCTCCTGGATGTACAGAGTAAGTCGAACTGTGTGCCTCCTTCATAAGCTCTTCACGCACATCTCCTTTTGGCACACACACACGGCTACCATACCTCAACGAACCATCTTCATGGATCAGTAGATCGGTTCGTAGTCCAGCTTCAACCTGCTCTCGAAACTTTTGCAGTCTAGGATCCTGCGATTGCGCCGCTTTAATCTTCTCAACTAAGGACGATTGTACTTGTAACTGCATCAACTGTCCTGTAGCACGCGGTAGCACAACCTCCAAGTCAAATCTCCGAAACTCCTCAATGATCTCTCTCTGTGCAGTCAATAACTGAATTGCTGGTAACCGACTTAGCGCATCTGGCACGACGTTAGCTTTTCCCGGATGGTACTTAAGATCAAGGTCGTAGTCGGCCATCAGCTCCAACCATCTGCGTTGCCTCATGTTCAACTCCTTCTGAGTGAACACATATTTCAAACTCTTGTGATCCGTAAAGACTTCAATTCTCTCGCCTAGAAGGTAGTGTCTCCAAATCTTCAGGGCGAAGATCACGGCTGCAAGCTCCAAGTCGTGAGTCGGATAGTTCTGCTCATGAGTCTTCAGCTGTCTCGATGCGTAAGCGACGACTTTCCCATTCTGCATCAAAACACATCCCAATCCCTTTCCCGATGCGTCGCTGTGAATCACCAGTCCTCCTGAATCATCCGGTACGGTTAGGATAGGGGCGGTTATCAACTTTTGCTTCAACGTCTCGAAGGCCAATGCACATCCATCTGTCCAAACAAACGGTACCTCCTTACGCGTAAGCTTGGTTAACGGCTCAGCTACACGAGCGAAGTTCTCCACAAATCTTCTGTAGTAACCGGCGAGTCCAAGGAAACTTCTTATCTCTGCAACATTCTTTGGAACAGGCCAATCTCGAACTGCTGCAATCTTCTCGGGATCGACGGCGATTCCATCGCCCGACACGACATGCCCCAAAAACTTCACTTCTTCCAACCAGAATTCGCACTTACTCATCTTCGCAAATAATTTCTCCTGTCTCAGCGTTTGCAGTGCGATCCTTAAGTGCTCAGCATGCTCCTTCGGACTCTTCGAGTACACCAGAATGTCGTCAATGAATACCACAATAAACTGGTCCAAGAACGGTGAAAAGATCCTGTTCATCAAGTCCATAAATATTGCCGGCGCATTAGTCACTCCGAAGGGCATCACTAAATACTCGAAATGCCCATACCGAGTTCGAAACGCCGTCTTGCAAATATCTTCTGCCTTCACTCGGACCTGATGATATCCTGATCGTAAGTCCAGTTTCGAGAATACCCTCGCGCCACTGAGCTGCTCAAAAAGTTCTCCAATGCGAGGGATCGGGTACTTGTTCTTAATAGTCACCCGGTTTAATTCTCGGTAATCGATGCACATTCTTCTCGTGCCATCTTTCTTCTTTACTAAAAGAACTGGAGCTCCCCAAGGTGAGTTGCTGCTTCGAATCCATCCCTTCTCGAGTAACTCACCCACTTGTTTCTTAACTTCTTCCAATTCCACCGGTGCCATTGGATAATAAGATTTTGATACTGGCGCTGCACCAGGAATGAGGTCAATCGCAAACTCCACATCTCGCTTCGGCGGTAGGCCTGAAATATCTTCAAACACATCCATAAAGTCGCGGACAACTGCCGGCTCTTCATTCCTATCCGCAACCATAGCCGCAAGAACATTGTTCGTCGGCCTAGCCCTAAACTCGACTGGCCCGACAGAACTGCTTCCTCCGATGAAAGTAAACTCAGGGTGTCCAGGAATCTGGAAAATTACTTTCCTTGCCCTACAATCAATGTGTGCGTGGAAAGTGCCAAGAAAATCCATTCCAAAGACTACTTCATAACTGCCCGTATCAATCACCAAGAAATCCGCAAAAAGCTCCCGTCCACAAACAACAACAGTACAATCTCTACACTCCTTACTAGCTATGATTTTCCCATTCCCAGTGTGTATGTCCCAAAAACTAGACATGGTCGTGCAGGTGATCGAGTGTGTAGTTATAAATTTGGATGACATAAAACAGTGGGATGCTCCGGAATCAAATAATGCCAATGCGGGAAAACCACGAACGAGTATAGTACCTGAAACCACCTCTCCTGATGCCTTGGCTTCCTCAGCTGTCAAAGTGAAAGCTCGACCTTGGTTAGGTCCTTGTGTCAGTTGTTTCTGCCCTTGGAATGGTCTCTGCGGAGGCTTCCGTGTATCATCACTCGTGCGAAGCTTCGACGGACAAGCACTGACTGCATGATCGGCTGCTCCACAAACCAAGCAAAGTCCCAGTCTTCTTCTACACTCCTTATGCAAGTGCCCAGGTAAGTGGCAGTAGGCACAGGTCACGCTCTTCCTTCGATCAACGATCACAGGCTTCTTCATCGGCGCTACACCTCGACGGTCCACTGGAATACCCCTGCGCCCATGATCTCGGTTAGGTACAAATGCAGGCTTCCTGGCCGCAACTGCTGTCTGGTGAAGGTTCCCTTTCGATCCTGATAAACTCTGTTGCTCTCTGGCTGCCGTAAGAACCTGCGAGAAAGTGGTCAAACCCAGGGAGACAATCTGCCTCTGGATGTCCACATCCAAACTGCGCAAGAACCTTCGCGCCCTGTCTGCCTCCTTGGCGACTAAGGGTCCAGCGAAACGGCTAAGTCTCGTCCACTCCGCTGCATGCACATCCACAGCTGCTCCATTTTGTTTTAGCCCAATAAATCTCTCCTCCATTTCCTCCCGTGCAGTCCGTGGGAAGAACTTTTCCAAGAAACTTTTGGAGAAATCCGCCCAACTGATTGGCTTGGTCAAGCGGGTCTCCTCCACAAGCCACCACTCTCGGGCGTAATCCACCAGCTGAATGCGCACCACATCAACTCTCTTGTCTCCTGGGATCTGTGCCGCAATCAATAAATTCTCTGTGTCCACAAGCCACTGCTCGGCTGGCAACGGCTCCTCCAAGCCAGTGAACGTAGTAGGACCCAACCGTCTGAAATCTGCCACGGTCCCTACCCGGTCAACTGGCTTCGCTACAGCGGTGTTTACAGACTGCTGAATAGCCTGCAAACCCTCCTGAAATGAATCTGCTTGCTGTTGGATCAGCTCAGTTTGCCTCTTCTGATTTTCCAACATCCCTCGTATCACTCCTAGCATGGCGGCTTCATCCACACGCCTCTGATACGTCTTGAAATTCTTATCTGCCATGGTCCTGAAATCAAAACAAACAACATTAGCATGATGATAGATTCAATATATATAAATCAAGGCTAGAACTCCAAGATACTTAAATAGAGTGCTGCATTGTAGCTATGCCGCGGTATCATAGCCGCAATTACTTAACTCCACCCAAGTCGCCTAAGTCCTAGAGATAACAAGAAATTAGGCTTTCGAGTTGACAATGCAAAGTAAGTTTGCATGTCGACATGATTTGGAAGAATGATTCAAGGACGGTAAACGGTCAAGGTGGCAGGACATGTTTCCTAATCATGGGTATCCTGATTTGTGTATCGGGTGCGATACCCAACTACAAAGAGTCAACCCAATTAACCTATGGCTCTGATACCATAAAACCATGTCACGCCCCGCTTCCCAGAGTGCGCAAGATTTGGGCACGTGACATAGCCAACCATGCTACCTGTGGGTAGGACGTATCCATCCACAGTCACATTACGGTTGTAGAGATATCAAGAACAGTAAAATAAACTAAACTAATACATGTCCAAATCCATAATAACAAGAATCAATAAACAATAAGTGCGGAAGCTAATGATCCAATACAATGAATAAACAGTATGTCCCATAATGCGGGCTCACATCTGGAAATGAAATGACGTAAATAAACTAAACTCTCAAGAACTCACAGTTCAGCCTGCTGGCTGAAGTACTCCTGCTCGGTCAACGTCGAGGGTACGGAATCTGGGCCATGCAAAACCCAGACGTCAGCGCGTCATGATATCAAGTATATAGCATAAACACGGTAATAAACAATGCAAGCATGAACATGAATAAAGCAGTAATAAGAAGTCATGAACCGGGTAATGTGCAGTAGTGACTAAACTGTCCTATCAGGTTTTCTACTCTATAGTCCTTGAAACCAATTGATGAATCGTCGATGTAACTCAATAGTATCCCGTGCAGGCCCGGGACCACGGTCATGATCCTCGGGGCTGAGTCCGAGACGTGCCGCTAAGCAGTAGAGGGTAGTAGGATAGACGAGTGATGTCAGCATCATCACTCCCGGACCGGCCAAGCCCGTAAGACTGATCAGAACAATGTATCGAACTGTTGAGTTACAAGTCGGTTTCACCTTTGATTTCCCCATACCCCCAAACTATGTATGTCAAGTCAGGTATTCAGTAGTCAAGGACTAATGCCGACGCAAGGTCAAGTAACAGTAGGTCTGTCTGGGTCGACAGCAGGAATGGTTAGGTTTGTCGGCATTAGGCATGAGATCATGTAACAGGTCAGGTTGCTTTCCACAGATAGAGTCGATATGTACAGGGTGCTGTGTCCGGTGTATCAGTACATGAGTCAGGTGTATCAAGATCGGTCAATATGTAATGCAATCAGGTATATGATGATAACAGGCATAGCAACAAGTAACGAACAGTAGCAGGGAACAGCAATAAACAATTATTATTCTATGTGAACACTGTGATATTTGTATTCTCTTATTAATCCGGTTCACGCACCTTTGAGGTGCAAAGCCACAATATAAAACAATATCGATAGTATACATAATGGAGTTACAAGAATGTGAACTAGGTATAATATTTGCCTCATGAGAGGCCTTAACCAATGAAGTGAGGATGATCGAGCAATTTAGGCAAGGATGTGCCAGATTGGTTAATTAGTTAAGGCGTTGATTAAAAGCATACCGATTAACTACAAGTAACTACTACAATGGTTTAACATTACGGATGATTGTAATTGTCATCAAGTCGTGTGGTTATAACAGATAACATAATTATTAAGTTTGTAGCATGTTAAAGCAAGTATTCGGATACTTGCCTCGGCGGTTCCGCAAACCGAAACACGGATGCGATGTCAGTAGAAACTGCGATCTGGAAGCACGGGCCACGGATCGAGTCCCGACAGGGGTCACTGGAATCACACGGACCAGGGGGCCTCGCTGGAGCGTCGGGTTCGTCAAACGGCACGGTCGGGTTCCGGCAACAACCGAAAAACAAAGTTAGCAACAAGGATACGATACGCCAAAACGACCAGCGGGGGTTGTACCAAAACGAAAAGAGAAGGAAACTTACAGGGATACACCAAGGGTGCGACCACGGCGGGTTCGACGGCACTGGAACGCCGGCGAGGCCGCGACGGTGGCTGCAGCAAAGGGAAGTGGCCTCGGGTGAGCAGGGTAGGGTGCTGCGGCGAGTTGGAGAGGGGTGTGGTCGGCTAGGGTGGTCGAGGGGGAAAGGAGGTGGCGCGGGAGACGTCGACGAGGGTCGTCGGCGCGGTTTCCGGCGACCTGGAGATGGTGCAGACGTTGGGTGAGGGTCGGGTTCACTGTTCCGGCGAGGGAGGAGGGGGTGACGGCAAGGTCTCGACGAGGAGGGTGCAAGGGAGTCGCGGGAGGCCTCGGCGGTCGGAGTCGACGTCGACGGCGAGGTCGCGAGGGATGGAGACGAGGTCGGGAATGGGTTGCAGTGCGGGAAGGAGCGGGAGTCGTCGGGAAACGGAAGGAGGCAAGTGCGGCGGTCTCGTGGTGGCGAGGGCGGCGACGGCGAGGTCGCGGGGGATCGGCGGTGAGATCTGCGTGAGCTAGGGTTAGGGTTTCGCGTGGGTTCGTGGCGAGGCAGAAGCACTGGGGAGGCGGCTGCATGGTTCGTATATAAAGAGGAAGAGAGAGAGAGGGATTAGAGAGAGAGAGAGAGATTTCAGAGGAAGAGAGAGACAGAGATGAGGAAAGAGGAGAGGGGCCCACGAGAAATCAATTCCCCCTCGCGATTGGCTGAGGGTCAGGTAAAAAAGATTTGAGGAGATAAATCAGTTGAGGAAAAATATATACGTATATATATATAGTTTATAAATTAAAATGAAACGGGCCCTTTTTGGCGCAAAATGAAATATTCTCAAATCGCGTCCGGCTTGCGTCCAAATGTTCCAAATTCAAATTATAAGATTTTAAGCGGATTCCAAATTTTGAAAATAGGTGTTTAGTGATTAAAATGCATGCCCCCAAGTCGGACACTTGCACGCGCGCGTAGTCGCCCAAACTTGCCCGTTTAGCCAAACGGAACGGAATCTCGACACGCGGACGCTACCACGCGACTAGTGGCGACGAGTAGGCTAACATGGACATCTTAAATTTCATTTTCGGAGTTAAAATTTGTTATGTGCCAAAATGACTTAACCGGGTAAAATTTAGCAATGAACACCAGAAAATCAAGAAAATTGGAAAGAGCAATAAATAACCATTAACTAGTAATATACATAGTATTATTGGGCTCGGGTGTTACACTATGTTTCGGCAGTAGGCTCTATCATGTATGCGATATTATGTACCAGACCGGATGCAGCCTACTCACTAGGTGTAGTGAGCAGGTATTAATCAAATCCTGGGGAGAAACACTGGACAACTGTGAAGAACATTTTTAAGTACTTGAGAAGGACTAAAGAAATGTTCTTGGTGTATGGTAACGGTGAACTCCAAGTGGAGTCCTTTACCGATTCGAGCTTCCAGAGTGATAAGGACGACAGTAAGTCGGTCTCGGGTTTTGTCTTTACCCTCAACGGAGGGGCGGTGTGTTGGAAGAGTTCTAAGCAAGACACCGTACAAAACTCGATGATGGAGGCTGAATACATCGCTGCCAAAGAAGCTGTTCATTGCTGAGCTTGGTGTGGTTACATCCATTGAGCATCCAATACCTGTGTATTGTGATAACAATGGAGCTGTGGCTTTGGATAAGGAACTCAGGTCCCATCAGAGATCCAGACATATTTTGAGGCGGTATTACCTGATCAGGGAGATAGTAGATCGCCGAGAGAACGAGATCAGGAGAGTTGACACGAAGGACAACGTAGCGGATCCACTCACAAAAGGCCCTCCCCCAGATACAATTTGAGAGACTTTTTGGGATGTTGGATATAAGATACTACAACACATGGCCTTAGTGCAAGTGGGAGATTGTTAGTTATATGTATGCCCTAGAGGCCATTATTGTACATGTGATGTATATTATAGTGGATGCTTGGACATATATATAGAGAGGACTTTCTTGCTCGACATGATAGTATGCTATTTGGTTACTCTTTATCTTAACATGTTGACTAGTATTCTTTACTGTCTTGCTCTCACATGTTGATAAAGCCTTAGGATATGTACTTGACTACTAAGTACATCCTTTAATCAGTTCCTAATCGTGGGAATATCGAGACCAGGGCATCGATATTCCAGTGTAAACTAGTGTGTACGTTTCTTATCCCTTAGTGGGCGATGGTTGATCCCACAACCATTGGTGTGTGACGTCAAAGATTGTACACATGTGCTCATTGGAGAAAGGGTACACCGAACAGGACTCGCCGAAGACTCCTATGTGGTAGTATACCTATCGTCAGATAGCAGTCCTCTGGTGACACTGATACAGGTTAGTATGTAGACCCGAGATCGCCATAGAGTCTTGTGTGGCTCCCACTGTGCTTTGATTTCCTCCCTACCACGGTTCAAAGTAGTCGTGCAAACAGGTGGATTTTGGATACAGTCCTGAGTCACATGGAGGCAATGAGCGATAGGAAGGGTTTCGTCTCTCCCGGTATTGGGGGTTGATGTTACGCTATGCTCGATTGGATATAACAGGAAGTCCCTAGACAGGGCTACTACTGAGATTTATTGATAAGTGTTATCAGTAGTTTCTCAAACCGTTATAGGCCAGACATCGGCATGACTTATCACGTTACCGGCGGCTGACGTTTACCACCACTAGACATGATATGTGATATATCAGACGAAGAGACCGGACTGTACGGTAGTGTTACTGATAAGCTTCATGGAGAGTATGGACGAGCTTGCTTGCTGATCTTCATATCGCTCAATACCCGTGTAGCCGTAACGTCCAGCTAGTACCGCTGACGGCTTGTAGGTGAGTGATGCGATCATCACCTACTGCTGGCGTATTGACGAGTCTTTAGAGTCCCACACAGAAGTTTCCTGGTTCAAGCGAAACGAAGTAATACACATATGCGATATGTGTGTGGGCCTGATTAAATACGTATATGTGATACCGTATTGTAATCTATCGGTTATCTGTTATTGGTTCGGTTATATGTGATATAACCAGATTGTCGAATCAAGTGTTGATTTGATAATGTGATATACAGATAAATGATATTAGTCGGTCATATGTGATATAACCGGATTATTAAATCAAGTATTGATTTAATAATGTGATATAATTATATGTGATATAATTATATCTTAACTAATATCATTAGCTCACTAATTATTCTTCATTATATATATATATATATATATATATATATATATATATATATATATATATATATATATATATATATATATATAATGAAGCATGGCTTGATTTTCTATTTTTGAGAAAAATAGAAAAGAGGTAGAAAATGAGAGCATGGTTGCAAGCATAGGGTTTATTCATCTTGACTCACTATTCAAGCATGGTTACAATTTTATATTGCAAAATTCCATGCTTGAATGAGTGGGGGTCGAGCTGCTATTCATTCTTAGCCCATTCCAACACTTAGCCATTTTTTCCATGCTTGCTTCTTCTTGAGCTCTCTAGCTCTCGTCTTCTTCTTCCTCATATTACTTCAAAAATCCAAACCCTCACATGTGATGTGAATCATGGATTTTTGAATACATAAGTGAGCAAATCTAATCCCCTACTTCATCATTCTACACTTGACTAGCTATCAAGTGTAGAGTGTTTTCTTCACCAAAGTGTTTAGTGAGGAAAGAGCTTGACCTAGTGGGCTTCGGGTGGATCATCTTCGACGTGAAGATCTATGAGGAGGTTCGTTCAACTCCAAGTGGAGTCTAGAGGAGTCAAGAGGACTACTACAAAGAGCTTAAGAAGAGAAGGACTTGATCCTATAGGGTATAACTCCTTAAACTTTCTTAAGTTGTACACATCACATAACTAAAAACCTTAAAATTCTAGTAATGATCTTGTTAGTCTAACTTAGCACCTAATAAAAATTAAAATGTGGCATGCTTGATACCTCAAGAACCTCATGGTGGTGTTAAGGTAGACTTTCAATACTGCGGTATACTTGATTTGATTTGGTGTATGTCGTATACCATTGATTTCGATTTTGATACTCGATTTTCATTCTCATGCACCCTAGTGCGCTGGATTTATGTTTTCGTGCACCTTGTGCATTTGATTGGGATTCCTGGGCATACATGGCGCACTTGATGTGATTTTGTGCACACCAGATGCACTAAATCAAGATTCTTCGTGCATGTTAGATGCACCTGACATTGTCGTCGTGCACACCTATTGCACTCAACCTATGTTTTTGTGCACACCCGTTGCACTTAGTTTTGGTTTCTGTGTACCTTCGTGGCACCAGTATTTGATTTCGATTTCCGTGCACACCAGACGCACGTGGCGTTCTTTGTATATATATTTGAGGTTGATTTCATTTTGAGCATCATATTTTTACGATATACACTATACGGTTTAGTAACCGAGCAGGACTGGTCTTAGGACAGTACCTGAGAATTTTGCATGCATCGATATTTACATAAGGGATTTTCAAAAGGAGCTATAGTCTCCATATTTTCCTACGTGTCCATGATGGCACGAAACTTTACAGAGAAAGCCCTTCTAAAATCATTTTCAAAAGGCGGGACGTATATGTTAAACAAAAGATATGTATATATATAGTTGTTTCCTTATAAAGGAACGTCCGCTACTTGTTCCGTAATACACGCATCGTACGGCGTTTTGACAGAAGTTTTGCATGTACTTTTAATCAGTTGTTTCAACAATTTCACAAGGATGCGTACTATTTATATGTTATAGTCTTAATTATATCGTATTTGATTTTCTTAATGGATCTTGACACTAGTATTTTCGCATTAACTCCTATGATGGCGTGACGCTTGACGGAATTTTGATTGAGTTTTACACTCGTTTTCATGCGCATGCGTAGCGCTACGACATATTTTATGTATTCATGATTTCGGAGCCCCGACAACTTTATGGTTTTGCTGAAATGTTTTAGTATTTGGGGGATTTAAATTTAAATTCGGGGACCGGATTTATTTAAGGAGGAAGATTGTAACATTTCAGGAAAAAATATTATTTTTGGGAATATAAATAATTAAAATAATTAATTTAATGAATATTGTAAAGATATAGAAATTAGTTTTAGTGAGAAGGTATAATTATATACCAATAGTTTGGAAAATATTTGAAAATTTATATCAAATATTGATTTTGAAAGAATTTATGTGATTTAGACATTTTATAAATTAATTATATGAAAATTATGTCGAACATTGATTAATATTTTTGTTGATTATGCATTAATCTTATTTAAGGTATATGACATGCAACAAAGCATGTTACAAAACCTTGTTACATTTCTTATGAACCATGGTTTCATTTTGATTTGTTGTTACTATTGTTTGCTTTTTTAAAAAGAAAATAAAAGAAAAGATAAGAGAGAGGGGGACAAGGGGGACCATGAGGCATGGGCCTTGAGAGAGAGAAGAGAGAGAGAGATGCATGGTTCTAGATATTTCCTCACTTCATCCTCTTCATCTTCTTCATCTCTTCTCTTCTTCTCTTCATCCTCCTCCATCATCTCCACAACACCCCACAAAAACACCACCAAAACTCAAACAAAATACCATACTCCCTTCAGAAAAATGTGCACAAGCTCCTCACAAAGACCACGGTAGGATCAAATCAAGACTTTGAGCATTTTGGGCAACTCAAGAATTTTCTTGAGTTGCCAAATGAGGTATTTCCTACACCCTTAGCTTAGAATTTGAGTTTCTTTAACTTCTTTAGTAGTTTAGAGTTAAATATGGTGGTTTAGTGATGTATGGAAATTTCCCAGATGAGGTTAAGGGTGATTATGAGTTGTGATGGTGTGTTTGAGGATTAGATAGTCTTCAACCCTTCTAGTGTATGAATCCTGGACCAACTGAGCATTTAAACCCCAAGACTTGTGTTAGAATTTTTCCGATGTCGGTTTCTTTGATTTTTGAGGATTACAGGGAATCTGGAGCAACTTGGAGTGTTTATAGGAAAATCAAACAACTTCATAAAGCTAGTTAGACCACCATAGGACCACCACAGAAGAACGAAACACCAACTCCATGTTGGGGCCGAGGACGCCGAATCCTCCTTCATATCTCGCCGGCCAATGTTTGGGCATTGGTGTTGGGTTTTGGCTTGTAGCTCACTTACTTTATAACCTAGCCCTTGTATTGTTAGTTTGGTTCCAATTTACTTGAGCGAAAATCTGGGAGATGTTGATTTTGGCAATGATTTTCCGATTTCTAAAACTTGGTTTTTTGTATTTGAATTTGGAATTGGTCGTTGGACGTTTGCACGTCAACGACGAGGGTTATTTGATTGTTTTGCATGCGTAGGACGTAGGTTTTAACCTATGTGCACTCCTCATGCCATGTCGATTTTCATATGCGATTCTTGTTTACGATACAATGTTCTTGAAAATGTAGGTACCTTTGCGCGGACTTCGGACGACAAGTGAGAGTGTGGTGTCATCGACTTCGACAAGCGAGGATCGAGGTGAGTAGATGTATATCTACGGGGGAAGTCGGGTGGATGGCATATACCAACCCCGCAACCGTAGAATAGGATATATATATATTGTGTGTGTGTATATATATATATATATATATATATATATATATATATATATATATATATATGTTTATGCGAGGCTTGGATACCTAGCAAATAGGGTTTCTAGGAGACTGTAGGTTAGATTAAGCGTACTTATAGGAGGTTTACTTTTAGTTTAGTTCCTTAGTCGTGAGTTGTTGGTTTTACCTTGTCGCGCACACACGCTTGATTTGATATGTGTGTGTGTGTGTGTGTGTGTGTGTACATATATTGGTATATGACACACACACACACACACTGTACATATACGAGTATGATGATGATATGATGTACTATATGGTTTGAGTCGATACGATCGAGCAAGATGTTAAGAGATAATTGATATATGATTTGGGATGAGACATTATTTATGATGCGATATATTAGCAGATCGTTGGGCGTTATATACATACATGCGATAACATGTGACTTGATATATAATAGATTGTACGAGACCTTAGATCTCTACCCTGATTATGATATTGTATGACGATTGATACCGTACGAACTATATGATTTATATATGATATTTGACTTGTACCCTCGATTTTGAGGATGCCGTACGACGGACTATACCGTACGAGATATATATATAATGATTGATCCGCACTCTTGACTCGAGGATGCCGTACGATGTATATTACTGTATGTGATGATATGAGGATGGATCGCCGACTACTAGATATATCAACTCGTTTCTTAGTTTAGTCTTTAGTTGCTTAGATAGATGTTAGGTTAGGCTCGAGTCATACCTACTTTCAAAACTACGAATCGTAAGGCATTTTCAAAGGATAAACCGAGGGATGCTACGGACTTTCAAAAGACATCTCTTTTCTAAAAAACACCATAGTCCCTACTTTTCTAAAAACAACGATTCGTGCTTTTTAAACACGATAAACGGTATGGCTCGTATATAGATTTATATACCTTACTGTTGCTTTTTCTGTTTACTTTCTATTGTGATCTCGTCTGCTAGGACACCTGCACCATTACCGATGATGTGTATGTTGCATGTACACTTGCTTGTCGGCTCACACACATCAGCATCGGTAATTGTCATGTCACGTACACTTTAGTAACCGTTACTCATGCGTATACCCTGATAAATTGTAGCTAAGTAGTGTTGTTTTGCATTCATGATATCATACACTAGTTTAGACTTCGTATTTCTCACTAAGATGCCACATGCATTCACATACATATATTCTGGTTATGTACTGCAGTTGGGCTCTATGCCGATATTCATTGCTCATTATTGGCTCATGATTATGAGATTCCAATTTTCATGAGATTTCTGGATTTGGGAAACCGCATGTGAAACTAAAAAAACTTATGCTCCTTTTTAAAAGAAAATGCAGTTTTCCCTTGATATGATGTGTGGCGTCCACCATAAGATTTCTCGGTTCTGGAGCATATATTATATATGATTACCCGCCATGAGAAGCGAGGGATACACCGTCCGCGAGTACATGGTGAACCCGGTGCGGTACCCCGGAGCAAGATTGATGTATATAGAGAGATATAGATGTTGAGCCCGGTAGGGGAGCACTACCGACTAGTGATAGTTTGGGCCGATCCGGACTGACGGAGCCCGAGATACGAGTATTATATGTCGCTGATGGACACGGTTTTCATGATGTTTTCGAGTGTCGATGCTTGGCACTCAGGTTTTATCATGATTTGTATGTCGTTACTGGACACACGTTGGATGATGCATTTATACATGATACACATGATTACTTTGTGACACGGACACGAGTACTTGGCTTTACACATATGCCTATTTTATTACCGTTATTGCTACTCGATGTTATCGTGTACTATTATTATTGTATCGTGCTGTATGACCAAGGAGATAGTCATACATTCGGTTTCTTCTCGGCGATGTCTTCTACTCACGAGCTGGCAACTCACCCCCATTGTGCCACAGTTTTCTTGCAGGTTGACCGCACAGGTTCCATTGCGGCTTGCTGCCACACCACTTCCTTCAGGGTGATTGCATTGATAGGTGGGACACATTGCATCATGACCACCATTATATACTTGTATATTTCATTTCAGTTGTATCTAGTTAAAAGCTCCATCAACCAGACTATGTATATTTGTAGATTTAGAAAACGTTGTTGTATATTCTTTCGGCCTTAGAGTCACGCTCATGTATTATTCTTATTTCTGGTTCTTGATGATACTTTGTTTTCTTTACTTTATTCATGGTTTTGATCCTCGCTTTCGGCGTTGTATATTTATATCTTGCGTGGTTGTTTCCGTCAATTGGCGAAGAGCTAGCTCCCGCTTGGGGATGCCTTTTATTATTATTACTTGTATTTGTTTTCGGATTAAAATATACAAAGAAGGTGCTGCCGAAATTTTCAATAACGAAACATGTTTTTAAGATAGCTACAAAACATTGTGTTTTCATATACCATTTTATCTTTTAAAGAAAGAACTTGTTTCATTATACGTCATTTCAAACTTCGCCTCCACTATTTTCCTTAGAAGGTTTAGATTTCTGGGATTTTAGCTTACTTGAATTAGGTGGGGTCCTATAGACTTCACATGATTCAAGTACCAGTCATGTGCCTTTTCTGGGTCGTGACACACAGTTTGAGAGACTTTTTGGGATGTTAGGTATAAGATACTACAATAACTGGCCTTAGTGCAAGTGAGAGATTGTTAGGAATATGTATGCCCTAGAGGCCATTATTGTATGATATAGTGGATGCTTGGACATATATATAGAGGACTTTCTTGCTCGGCATGATAGTATGCTATCTGGTTGGTGTTTATATTAACATGTACACTTGTATTATTATACTGTCTCTCTGATACATGTTGATAAAGCTCTTAGGATGTGGGATTGACTAACAGGACTATGATGCAGATCATACTAGTGGGGCTTGTTGTTAGGAATATGTATGCCCTAGAGGCTATTATTGTATGATATAGTGGATGCTTGGACATATATATAGAGAACTTTCTTGCTCAACATGATAGTATGTTATCTGGTTGCTCTTTATCTTAACATGTATACTTGTATTATTATACTGTCTCTCTTATACATGTTGATAAAGCCCTTAGGATGTTTGCTTGACTACCACGACTATGATGTGGATAATACTAGTGGGACTTGTGTAGTCAACAAGCACATCCTTTAATTGTTCCTAGTCGAGGGGGTATCGAGACAGGCCATCGATATTCTAGAGTAGACTAGTGTGTGCATTTCTTGACCCTGTATGGGGCGATGGTTGATCCCATATCCATTGGTGTTTGACATAAAAGATTGTACACAGGTGCTCATTAGAGAATGGGTACACCGAACATGACTCACCGAGAACTCCTAGTTGGTACTATACCTATCGTCAAATAGCAGTTCTCTGGTGACACTGATACATGTTAGTTTGTAGACCCAAGATCGTCATAGAGTTTTGTGTGGTTCCCACTGTGCTTTGATTTCCTCTCTACCACGGCTCAAAGGAGTCATGCAAACAGGTGGATTTTAGGTACAGTCCCGAGTCACATAGAGGTAAAGAGCGATAGGAGGGGTTCGTCTCTCCCGGTATTGGGAGTTGATGCTGCGCTATACTCGATTGGCTATAACAGTAAGTCCCTGGCCAGGACTGATGAGATTTACTGGTAAGAGTTATCAGAATTTTCTCGAACCGTTATGAGCCATATATCGGCATGACTTATCAAGTTACTGGGGTCTGACGATTCCACCACTAGACTTGATATGCGACATATCAGACCAAGAGACCAGACTATACGGTAAGTGTTACTTATATGCTTCATGGGAGTTTGGAACATCTTGCTTGTTGATCTTCTATTCGCTCAATACCTGGGTAGTCGTTACGTCCAGCTAGTATCACTGACGGCTTGTGGATGGCTGATGTGATCATCACCTACCGCTGGCGTATTGACGAGTCTTTAGAGTCCCACACAGAGGTTTCCTAGTTCAAGCGAAACAAAGTAGGGCACATATGTTGATATGTTCAGGAGCCTAATTAAATACGAGTATGTGATACCGTATTATAAGCTGGCGGTTATTTGATATCAGTTAGGTTATATTTGATATAACCGGATTATTGAATCAAGTGTTGATTTGATAATGTGATATACAGATAAATGATATTAGTCGGTTATATGTGATATAACCGGATTATTAAATCAAGTGTTGATTTAATAATATGATATATATTTGTATTTGATATAATTATATATTAACTAATATTATTGCTCACTAATTATTTGCTTATCTTTATATATATATATATATATATATATATATATATATATATTATGAAGCATGGTTGATGTTCTATTTTTAGAAAATAGAAAAGGAGGTGGAAAATGGGAGATATTTAGAGCATGGGTTGAAGCATGGCTTTTATCATTGTTTATTTGTTTGTGTGCACTATTGAAGTATGGCTCAATTTTTACAATTGGGAAATATCTATACTTCAAAAAGTGAACACAAAAGGGTTGCCATTCTACAAAACACTTGTGATTTTTCCTCACTTGAGCTCTTTACTCTCTAGCTCTCTTCATCTTCCTCCCCACCTCCTCCAAGCCTTAACACTCACATGAGTTGTGAAACCTAGGGTTTGTGAGAACCATAGTGAGCAAATAAAACCCCTACTTCACCATCCTACACTTAATTAGCACTTGAGTATAGTGTGTTTCCTTCACTAAAGAGTTTAGGGAAGAGGTAGCTTGGATTAGAGGAGCTTCGGGTAAATCATCTTCGGCACGAAGATCGCGTAGGAAGCTTGTTCAATCTTCAAGTGGAGCCTAGTGGAGTCGTGTGGACTACTACACGGAGCTTTTGAAGAGAATGACACGGTCTACAAAGGTTGTTGCCTCTTCTCTTAGTGTAAATATTGTGATATCATCATAGTTAACCCTAATAATCTAGTTTGATCTTTAGTTAGTCTAGCTTAGCGCCTCGAAAATTTTAAAATTGTATCCATGATGCCCGTTTTGACCAAGTGGTGGTGCTAGGGTAGACTTTCATGGTATCAAAGACAATCTAGAAAATTAGGGAAAGTCTTTACGACGTTAAAGTGTTCGATCGAATTTTCGAAGCCGGATTTTGATCAGTTTCTGTCCATTTTTCAAAAGTTGAAATTTTCGAGATTAAAAATATTCAGAAAAACGTACAGGGGATTCTATGGAGCCCCAAGAAAAACGAGGGCCTAACTAAACTAAGACGCCGCGGAACCGCCGCAATCTTGGTGAGTTGTGGACTCCTTTTTCTTGTGCTGCTCCATTATTTTATTTTGCACTTTTGGGGTATTTTTGATGAGACACAAGTTGTTGAGGTCTTTGGATTTTGTGGGTGTTTGATAAGTCAATCGAAATGTTTAGCGTCATATGGATTATGATGATATGTGATATAATTTTTAGAATCCAAAATAATTAGTTTTGTGAAAACTAGTTAGTGATCGGTAAATTTAGCGTTTTAGTCTCGGTTAATCCATTGCCATGGAGTTTTGATTTGGATCAAAACTCCGTCGCAATCGCGTATAGTATGCGGATACTCATCGGATAACATTACCAGATAGCCACGCCTCACAGCCCCGACAAAGTGGCTGTAGGAGAACACCTTTGCCAAAAGCACCCACTCGGGTGCTCGCGGCCACGGTGTTCCGCCTAAGTGCACTTCGTCGACAGTATCGGGGGTGCGGCCATCTACTAAAGTTCCCGACGACCATTCGATCATGTAGTCGGGAATCTTGTTGAATTACCCGACTATGTTATTGAAAAGTGTTTTCGATTTGAGACTAAAATGCAAGGTTTATATGTTAGGCATGAAATTCGGAATATTAGATATTCCGGGTTTATGATGTTGTCACGAGCTAGAAAAGGAACGTGACTGGCACTTGAATCATGTGAAGTCTATAGAACCCCACCTAATTAAAGTAAGCCAAAAGCCCAGAAATCGAAACCTTTTTAAGGAAAATAGTGGAGGTGCAGTTTGAAATGAGGTTTTATTGAAATCAAGTTCCTTCTACATAACATAGATAATAGTATACAAAAACACATTGTATGTATTTTACTTGAAAACATTTTCGTCATTGAAAATTTGGGCGGCACCTCCATTGTAATTTTTAACCCGAAAACGGTACAAGAAATTCTAAATAAAGCATTCTCAAGCGGGAGCTAGCTCTTCGCCAATTGGCGGAAACAACCACGCACGTAATGCAAATATACAACGCCGAAGGCGAGGACTCAGAAAGAAAGCAATAAAACTAAACATCAGGAAAACCATAAACAATAATAAATACATAAGCGCGACTCTAAAGCCGAAAGAATATACAAGCCAAGGTTATCTAAGTCTACTAAATATACAAGTCTGGTTGATGGAACTTTAATTAGATACAACAAAATAAATATACAAGTATAAGGCGGCGGTCACCATGGAATGTGTCCTACCTGTCAAGCAATCACCCAGAAAGAAAAAGTAAAGTGCCAGCAAGCAGCTACAGAAGCTATACGGCTAAACCTGCAAGAAACTTTGGCACAACGGGGGTGAGTTGCCAACTCGTGAGTAGAAGACATCACCGAGTATAAATCGCATGTATGACGATCTCCTAGGTCATACAATACAGTACAATAATAGTAGTAGCACGATAACATCGAGTAACAGTAGAGGTGATAAAATAAACATATGTATAAGGTCAGGTACTCGTGTCCGTGTCATAAAATAACTACATGTCATATGTATGATGTATGAACGCATCACTAAATCAGCGTGTCCAGCAATGACACAGAAAAATTAGTTTAAACCTGAGTGCCAAGTATCGACACTCGAAAACATCATGAAAACCTTGTCCATCAGCGACCCAAAATCCTCATAATCTCGGGCTCCGTCAGTCCGGATCGGCCTAAATCATCTGATCACACGATTACGGTCGGTATCCTCCGGATGTCCATCGCGTCAAATATCACCGCTCGGTAGTGCTCCCCTGACGGGCTCAACGCCTTCTCAATACGTCTATCTCGCCTCGGGGTATCTCACCGGGTCCACCATGTACCCGTAGACGGTGCATCCCCCTCCTCGAATCGGGTATGTGTACACACGTGGCTCAAGAACCGAGAAAACTCATGGTGGACGCCACACACATCATATCACGAGAAAACCGCAATTTCTATTTAAAAATTAATATAAGTTTTATGAAATTCCTTTGCGGTTTTCCCCAAATCCAGAAATTTTATGAATACGGAAATTTCCAAGAGAATTACAATATATGCAATATACAATGAGATAATAAATACCGACATAAAGCCAATGATCAGTGCATAACTAGAATGTACAAATGCAAATGCATGTGGTATTCTAAGTAAGAAATACAATGTCTACACTAGCATTTTAAGATTATGAATGCAAAACAATGCTACGTCTACAAATTATCAGATTATATGATGGAGTAAAGGTTCTCTAGTGTGTACGTGGCATGGCAATTATCGATGATGATGTGTGTGAGCCGGCAAGCAAGTGTATGTGTCATCGGTAATGGTGCTGGTGTCCTAACAGAAGAGCTCTTAATAGCAAAAGAAGACACATGTATATATGAAATGCAATGAGAGCAACACGAATATAACGGAAAAGTGAATAGTAAACGCAACAAAATAAAATATACATATCTGTATACGAGTCATAAAGTTTTAGTGTTTGAAATAGCACGAATCGTGGTTTTTAGAAAAGTAGGGGCTACGGTATTTTTGAGAAAAGATATGTCCTTTGAAAATCAGTAGCATCTCTCGGAATGTCTTTTGAAAATACTCATGATTTGTTAGTTTTAAAAATAGGTATGATTCGAGCCTAGTCTAACATCTATCCAATCAACTAAAAGGCTAAACTAAGAAACTAGTCGAAAGGTAATAAGAAATCTATATTATCCTAAGCCGATATATCTAATAGTCGGCGATCCAGCCTCATATCATCACGTACGGTAATAATACGTCGTACTACATCCTCAAGTCAAGAGTGCGGATCAATCATCATATCTAAACCTCGTACGGTAAAATCCATCGTACGACATCCCCAAAATCGAGGGTACGGGTCAAATATCATATATACACCATCATTTATACGGTATCATCATCGTACAATATCATGATCAGGGGTACGGTTCTAAAGTCTCGTACATTCTAATATCATAAATTCACATATCATCGCATGTATGAATACATATCGCCCAACGATCCATCATAATATCATATCATATCAAATACAATATCACGACTGAATCACATATCAAAATCTCACAGCATCATACCCGATCATATTGACTCATCTCCATGTATCATATACTATCATCATCACACGTGTATATGTATGTATGTATGTATGTATGTATTTGTGTGTGTGTGTGTGTGTGTGTATAAACATACACACATACATACATACATACACACACACACACACACACACACACATACACACAAAATCAAGTGCGTGCGTGTGTGTGACTACAAATAGCTTGTGATTCGCTACCAAGGTAGAATCCTATGGATAAGTCTTCCTAGAACAACCTAATCTAACCTAAGGCCTTCTAAATACCCTATTCGCTAAGTATCAAAAAGTCGCATCCAAATTTGGTAATATAGTAATATCCTATTCTACAGTTACGGGGGTGCTATACGCCATCCATCCGACTTCCCCCGTAGATATACATCTACTCACCTTGATCCTCGCTTGCCGAAGTCGATAGCGCCATGCTCTCCCTTGTCGTACGATGTCCACGCGGGGTACCTATAGTTTTCAATACGTTATATCGTATACACGAATCGAATACGAAAACCAAAACGGCGCACGAAGCACACATAGGTTAGAATGTTATGGTCTACGCATGCAAAACAACCAATTAATCCCTGTCGTTGACGTACAAACGTTCTACGACGAAATCCAGTCTCAAATTTAAAAACCAAGTTTTAAGAAATCACAAAACGCAATACGGCAACTAAGGAAATCACTCCCAGATTTTGAGTCAGGTAAATTGGAGCTAAACAAACAGTACAGGGGATAGATCACCAGGTAAGTGAGCTACAGCCAAAACCTCTATACCAATACCTATACTTGGCCCGGCGAGATACTTCATTTGCCCGGCGTCGCCGGTCCTGCCCTTGAATTAGTGGCTCGTCTTTAGGTGGTGGTCTCCTAGGGTCCTAATGAGGTCTCTGGGGTTGTTTGATTTTTCTAAAAGGGTCTCAGATTTCTCCAGATTCCATGTAATCCCCAATATTGAAACAAAACCGGCATTTGATATATATATACTCAAGTCTTGGGTTTCACTCTCTGTTTTGGTCCATGAAACTCACACTATAGGGGTTGTGGTCATTAATTACACCATCACAAGTCACAAAACCCCTCCTAACCTCTACTTGGAATTTTCAAAGTTCACTAAACCATATCGGTTAACCTCTAAACTATGCTAGGATATAAGAAACTCCAAAACTTGACAAAAGGGTAGTGATTCTACCTCATTTGGCATCTCAAGAATTTTCTTGAGTTGCTCAAAGCCTTCAAAATCTCCACTTGATAGGTCCATAAGGTTTGTAGTTAGCTTGTGCACCATTTTTGTGAAGAATGTGTGGTGTTTTGGGGTGGTTTTGGAGTTGGTAGAGGGTGGTAGAGGAGGTAGAGGGAGGATGAAGGAGGAGGAGAAAGAGAATGAAGATGAACAAAATGAGCCATGGTTGAAATGATCATTTCTCTCTCTCTCTCTCTCTGTGCCCATACCCCTTTGTCCCCCTCTCAAAATATCTTCCTTTTTCTCAATTTTTTTTAAAACAAAATAAAATCATTTACAAAAGAAGAGAAAATGCCATGGTTCAAAACAATAAAATGTAGGAAGTGTTTTGTAACATGTTATGTTGCATGTCACATGCATAAACAAGATTAATGCATGATTAGTGAAATGTTAATTCAAGTTTAACATAATTAGCATATAATTAATCGTATAACATTTATAAAATATCCAAATCACATTTCCTTCTTTCAAAACCAATAATTATATTAATTTTTCCAAATTATTTTCCAACTATACATGTATAATTATACCGCATCATTAAAACCAATTCTCACATTTTTAATAATATTCATTAAATTTATTATTTTAGTTATTTAAATTCCGAAAATAATATTTTTATTTTCCTGAAATGTTACAATCTTCTCCCCTTAAATAAATTCGGTCCCCGAATTTAAATTTAAACTCCCCCTAAAAACTAAAACATTTCAGTAAAAATGTTCAAGGCGTCGGGGCTCCGAAATCATAAATACTTAAAACATATCGTAGCGCAATGCATGCGCAATGAAAACGAGTGTAAAACTCAAATCAAAACTCCGTCAAGCTTCACGCAATCATCGGAGTTATTGCGAAAATACAAATGTCAAAATCCAATAGGAAAACCAACATGATATACTGAAAACTATAACATGTATATAGCACGCATCGTTGTAAAATCGTCAAAACCTCCCAATAGAAATGCATGCAAAAACCTTTGTTTAACTTATACGTTCGCTCTTTTGAAAATGATATAGAAGGGTTTCCTTCGTAAAGTTTCGTGTCATCATGGACACGTGAGAAAATATTGAGACTATAGCTCTTTTTTGGAAATCCCCTCGGCAATTATCAATGCATGCGAAAATACTCAGGTACTGTACTCAGACCAATCCTGTTCGGTTACTAAACCGTATAGTATATAAGTTAGGAAAACATGATGCTCAAAAGGAAATCATCCAAAAAATGCAAACAAAGAATACTACGTGCGTATGGTGCGCATGGAAATCGTACCAAATACAGGTGCCACGAATGTTTACAGAAACAAAATCAAGTGCAACGGATGTGCACGAAAACATCTGTCCAGTGCAACGGGTGTGCACGACAACAATATCAGGTGCATCTGATATGCACGAAGAATCTCGATTAAGTGCATCTGGTGTGCACAAAATCATATCTAGTGCGCCAAGTGTGCGCAAGAATCCAAATCAAGTGCATAAGGTGCACGGAAACAAATATCGAATATCACAATCGAAATCGACGGTATACGACATACATCAATCCAAATCAGGTATACCGTGGTATATATACTCGTAACGTGAGCATCTACGTGCACAAAATCATATCAAGGTACTGAAAGCTCGTGTAAATTACACCGAATACATAAGTCAAAATCATGGGCAACCCCTATGCATGAAATCAAATCAAATATCCAGGAGTGCATAAAATAAAATTGAGCGCAAAGAATATGCACAAAACCAAAAATCAACGCAACTGATATATAGAAATACGAATCATGTGCCCTTGTGGTGCAGATAGAAAATGTCAATCATAAAACAAATCGTCGTAATACCAAAATCATAGAAGGAAAATGTGATATCCGAATCACCAAGTCACATATCATAATTAACTATCGTCGATGTGCCCCTCCCTTAATGTCGAAAAGTGCCGGTGCATCCACGGCTGGCAGAGCAAGAGTATCTACTTGCCTCTTGCCCACGGTCTGGCGTCTTCTGCTTTTAGGTTCTCATTTCTCTCTGTGAATTGCCAGTTACATGACTCCTCGGCTCAACAGCCCGATACAGAGTGATGACGGAAACAGTTCCGTTCTGGCGTATTCTCTGAAGATCTCCCGACCAATTAACATAGTCACTCGTAACGTATCACGTCAGCGATGGCAGTCTCTAGCCCAATGAGTAGGTGTGATATAACCGATCCTGGGTCCAAGTCTTACCGCATAGTGTTCTAGAAGGATCTTGTCAGGGTCTCTTCCCAATACCATCTCTGTCGGACTGCCCGAAAATTATCACCCTTTACTTAATACATTTCTTGTTCCGGGACAGCTGCATTCTCTTCATGACTTTTTCTTTGGAATTATGGCTGCATTCAACGCCTCTGCATAGGCATCCAGTCTCTAATATCAACGGAATGGAACGTTATCTCGTCAAGATTGCATACGAACCTCTTACTCTGCTTCCTTTCGGTATGGACCAATTTGGAATCATCTCTTCGTAGCTGTGTAGACTGCGCTCCAAATGGCTGCACTTATGTCTAGAGTCTCCTTCGAAGCTACGAACTTGGCATCTCTAATACTCTATGAAAGGTGCCTGGCCAATTACATTCTCAGAAATTCGTCCAAATCATCGGAGAGGTGCGCTTTCGCTCATCCTGTCTCAATCGACTCATCACATACCTGTGTGAGGTCCTCTCCTAGCCGAAGTTAGTCAATCTGATGATCTCGCATCGAAGCACCCAACGAACAAAAGGTCATAGTCTTATCCAAGGGTGACTAGCGATCTACTATCACATTCCTGAGTGTAACCTCATGCTGCAATAGCTTTCAAGCGTCTGGGGGCGATATCTTGTCAGTCGCAGCAATAGCTGGCTCATTCGTCCGCACTATAGACAATGCCTCAATCATCTAGAGTAGACGGTACATTAACAGTCTTCACATTCTGGCTGGCCAATGGCAATAGCCCGGTCATCTGGTGTAGATCTCGAACGCTCGCGTCAACGAGAAAGCATAGTAAAACGATATATCGAAACTCTCGTGTCACCGGAATACATCCTGGTCAGTCCCGTCCATGATGAGCTCGTGCTGACCGCAACTCTAGCCGTAGCTCTCTCTGCTCGTACAGCCGTGGTAACAGAAACCACAATCCGATATCGATGAGGATAGATCATAAGAACGAATAGAAATACAGTGCCTAAGAAATGTACATCCTAAGGCTTCTTAAGCAAAGTAGTGTATCATAAGTATGCCGCGGAACATACACACAGTACATCACTCTACTTAAGTCACCTACTCCATCACCCATGGTCAACCTACGCGACGAAAGTTCGGGTCTAATACCCCCTCGGCCAAGTCTAAGTTCCGTAAGGTCAACCCTAGGTTCCGAATATAAATATACGCCCTAGACTCCGCATAGTCAAACCTAGACTCGAACCAAGGTTAAACCTAACGCTCTGATTCCAACTTTGTCACGACCCGGAAAAGGCACGTGACTGGCACTTGAATCATGTAAAGTCTATAGGACCCCACCTAATTCAAGTAAGCCAAAAGCCCAGAAATCTAAACCTTTTTAAGGAAAATAGTAGAGGTGCAGTTTGAAATGAGGTTTTATTGAAATCAAGTTCCTTCTACATAACATAAATAATAGTATACGAAAACACATTGTATGCATTTTAAATGAAAACATTTTCGTCATTGAAAATTTGGGCAGCACCTCCTTTGTAATTTTTAACCCGAAAACGGTAAAAGCAATCCTAAATAAGGCATCCCCAAGCGGGAGCTAGCTCTTCTCCTATTGGCGGAAACAACCATGCAAGTAATGCAAATATACAACGCAGAAGGCGAGGATCAAACTCAGAAAGAAAGCAAGAAAACTAAACATGAGGAAAACCAGAAACAATAATAAATACATAGCGCGACTCTAAGGCCGAAAGAATATACAAACCAAGGTTATCTAAGTCTACTAAATATACGAGTCTGGTTGATGGAGCTTTAACTAGATACAACAAAATAAATATACAAGTATAAGGCGGTGGTCACGATGCAATGTGTCCCACCTGTCAAGCAATCACCCAGAAAGACAAAGTGAAGTGCCAGCAAGCCGCTGTACGGCTAAACCTGCAAGTAACTGTGGCACAACGGGGGTGAGTTGCCAACTTGGCAGTAGAAGACATCGCCGAGTAGAAATCATATGTATAACGATCTCATAGGTCATACAATACAGTACAATAATAGTAGTAGCACGATAACATCGAGTAACAGTAGAGGTGATAAAATAGACATATGTGTAAGGTCAGGTACTCGTGTCCGTGTCATAAAATAACTACATGTCATATGTATGATGTATGAACGCATCACTAAATGAGCGTGTCCAGCAACGACACAGAAAAATCAGGATAACCCTGAGTGCCAAGCATCGACACTCTTAAATATCATGAAAACTGTATCCATCAGCGACACAAAATCCTCATAATCTCAGGCTCCGTCAGTCTGGATCGGCCTAAATCTTCTGATCACACGACTACAGTCGGTATCCTCCGGATGTCCGTCGTGTCAAATATGACCGATCGGTAGTGCACCCCTATCGGGCTCAACGCCTTCTTAATACGTCCATCTCATCCCGGGATACCTCACCGGGTCTACTATATACCCGCAGATGGTGCATCCCCCTCCTCGAATTGGGTATGTGTACACACGTGGCTCAAGAACCGAGAAAACTCATGGTGGACGCCACACACATCATATCACGAGAAAAACATAATTTCTATTTAAAAATTAATATAAGTTTTATGAAATTCCTTTGCGGTTTTCCCCAAATCCAGAAATCTCATGAATACGGAAATCTCCAAGAGAATCACAATATATGCAGTATACAATGAGATAATAAATACCAACATAATGCCAATGATCAGTGCATAACTAGAATGTACAGATGAAAATGCATGTGGTATTCTAAGTAAGAGATACAATGTCTACACTAGCATTTTAAGATTATGAATGTAAAACAATGCTACATCTACTCACCTTGATCCTCGCTTGCCGAAGTCGATGAAGCCACGCTCTCCCTTGTCGTACGATGTACATGCGGGGTGCCTACAGTTTTCAATACGTTATATCGTATACACGAATCGAATACGAAAATCAAAACGGCACACGAAGCACACATAGGTTAGAACATATGGTCTATGCATGCAAAACAACCAATTAATCCCTGTCGTTGACGTACAAACGTCCCATGACAAATCCAGTCTCAAATACAAAAACCAAGTTTTAAGAAATCACAAAACACAATACGGCAAGTAAGAAAATCACTCCCAGATTTTGAGTCAGGTAAATTTAGGCTAAACAAACAGTACAGGGGATAGATCGCCAGGTAAGTGAGCTACAGCCAAAACCTCTATACCAATACCTATACTTGGCCCGGCGAGATACTTCATTTACCCGGCGTCGCCGGTCCCGCCCTTGAATTGGTGGCTCGTCTTTAGGTGGTGGTCTCCTAGGGTCCTAATGAGGTCTCTGGGGTTTGATTTTTCTAAATGGGTCTCAAATTTCTCCAGATTCCCTATAGTCCCCAATATTGAAACAAAACCGACATTTGATATATCTATACTCAAGTCATGGGTTTCACTCTTTGTTTTGGTCCATGAAACTCATACTACAGGGGTTGTGGTCATTAATTACACCATCACAAGTCTCAAAACCCCTCCTAATCTCAACTTAGAATTTTCAAAGTTCACTAAACCACATCGGTTAACCTCTAAACTATGCTAGGATATAAGAAACTCCAAAACTTGACAAAAAGGGTAGTGATTCTACCTTATTTGGCAACTCAAGAATTTTCTTGAGTTGCTCAAAGCCTTCAAAATCTCCACTTGATAGGATAAGGTTTGTAGTGAGCTTGTGCACCATTTTTGTGAAGGATGTAAGGTGTTTTGGGGTGGCTTTGTAGGTGGTCGAGGATGGTAGAGGAGGTAGACGGAGGATGAAGGAGGAGGAGAAAGAGAATGAAGATGAATAAAATGAGCCATGGTTGAAATGATCCTCTCTCTCTCTCTCTCTCTCTCTCTCTCTCTGCCCATACCCCTTTGTCCCCCTCTCAAAATATCTTCCCTTTTCTCATTTTTTTTAAAACAAAATAAAATCATTTACAAAAGAAGAGAAAATGCCATGGTTCAAAAAATAAAATGTAGCAAGTGTTTTGCAACATACTATGTTGCATGTCACATACATAAACAAGATTAATGCATGATTAGTAAAATGTTAATTCAAGTTTAACATAATTAGCATATAATTAATCGTATAACATTTATAAAATATCCAAATCACATTTCCTTCTTTCAAAATCAATAATTATGTTAATTTTTGTAAATTATTTTCCAACTATACATGAATAATTATACCGCATCATTAAAACCAATTCTCACATTTTAAATAATATTCATGAAATTTATTATTTTAATTATTTAAATTCCGAAAATAATATTTTTATTTTCTTGAAATGTTACAGATTGTCTAAGGAAAATGTGGATTCAAAATATTGTAGTTTTTCATTTCTTTTCTGTGACCGTAAGTGTAATATGTGGGGTATCCCGATCTCGTTTCTATATGTCAACGGAATTCGGGATACGTATATTTACTTACGTTGATGACATGTGATGTTATTTGTTGCTGATATGTTATATTGAATGTGTTAGTAATATATATGCCCTAGAGGCCATTATTAATGATATAGTGGATGCTTTGACATATATATAAAGACTTTCTTGCTCGACATGATAGTATGCTATCAGGTTACCTTTATCTTGATATGTAGACTAGTATTTATACTGTCCGTCTCTTACATATTGATAAAGCCCTTAAGATATGTACTTGACTACCAGGACTATGATGAGATCATACTAGTGGGGCCAGAGTGGTCCAAAAGTACATCCTTTAATCAGTTCCTAGTCATGGGAATATCGAGACCAGGGCATTGATATTCCAATATAGACTAGTGTGTACGTTTCTTGTCCCTTAGAGGGCGATGGTTGATCCCATAACCATTAGTGTATAACATCAAAGACTGTACACAGGTGCTCATTGGAGAATGGGTACACCGAACAGGACTCGCCGAAGACTCATATGTGGTAGTATACCTATCGTCAGATAGCAGTCCTCTGGTGACACTGGTACAGGTTAGTCTGTAGACCCGAGATCGTCATAGAATCTTGTGCTCCCACTGTGCTTTGATTTCCTCCCTATCACGCTCAAAGGAGACGTGCAAACTAGTGGATTTTGGGTACAGTCCCGAGTCGCATGGAGGCAATGAGCGATAGGAGGGGTTTCATCTCTCCCGGTATTGGGGGCTGATGTTGCGCTATGCTTGATTGGCTATAACTAGAAGTCCCTGGCCAGGGCTGCTGCCGAGATTTACTGATAAGTGTTATCAGTAGTTTCTCGAACCTTTATAGGCCAGACATCGGCATGACTTATCACGTTACTGGGGTTTGATGATTTCCACCCCTAGACATGATATGCGACATATCTGACGAAGAGACCAGACTGCACGGTAGTGTTACTGATAGGCTTCATGGAGACTATGGACATGCTTGCTTGTTGATCTTCATATCGCTCAATATCCGGGTAGCCGTTACGTCCAGCTAGTACCGCTGACGGCTTGTAGGTGACTGATGTGATCATCACCTACTGCTGGCGTATTGACGAGTCTTTAGAGTCCCACACAGAAGTTCCCTGGTTCAAGCGAAACGAAGTAGGACACATATGTGATATGTGTGTGGGCCTGATTAAATATGAGTATGTGATACCGTATTGTAATCTGGCAGTCATCTGTTATCGGTTCGGTTATATGTGATATAACCAAATTGTCGAATCAAGTGTTGATTGCATAATGTGATATACAGATAAATGATATTAGCCGGTCATATGTGATATAACCGGATTATTAGATCAAGTGTTGATTTAATAATGTGATATAATTATGTCTTAACTAATATCATTAGCTCACTAATTATTCTTCATTAAGTATATATTAATATATATGATATATATATATATATATATATATATATATATAATAATGAAGCATGAGATGATTTATATTTTTGAGAAAAATAGAAATGAGGTGGAAAATGAGAGCATGGTTGCATGCATGGGCTTTATTCATAGTTTATTCATCTTGACTCACTATTCAAGCATGGTTGCAATTTTATATTGCAAAATTCCATGGTTGAATGTGTGGGGGTCAAGAGTTGCCATTCATTCTTTGCTCATTCTCAACACTTAACCATTTTTCTTGAGTTGCTCCCATGGTTGCTCTCTAGCTTCACCTTCCTCCTAAAATGTCATGGTTCAAGCTTCAACCCTCACATGAGATGTGAATCATGTAGCTTGAACACAATCTTGTGAGCTTTTAACATCCCCTACTTCACCATCCCACACCAAACTAGTAATTTGGTGTGGTGTGTTTGCTACACTAAAGGAGTTTAGTGTAGAGTTAGCTTGGGCTAGAGGGACTTCGGGTGGATCGTCTTTGGTGCGAAGATCATGAAGGAGGGTCGTTCAACTTGAAGATGAGCCTTGTAGAGTCACGTGGACTTCAACTCGGAGCTTTAGAAGAGAAGGACTCGAACTACAAAGATTGTATGTTCTTTTCTTCTCTTTGTTTAATCACATCACAAAGGAAAATCTAATAATCTAGTAATGATCTTGTTAGACTAACTTAGCACCTAATAAAAAATTGAATTTTGCATGCTTGATGCCTCTAGAACCTCATGGTGGTGTTAAGGTAGACTTACATGGTATCAGATCCAAGCTAGAACATTAGAGTAACTTGTAGCGACGTTAGAAATCCACCGTTTTTGTCGCGCAAAAACTGCTGATAAAAACAGTTTCGAAATTGATGTTTTGAGTTGTTTGCACACCCCGGGGGCTCACGGCTTGAACCGAGAAGCCGCAGGGTGGAGCGTACGCACCCCGGGGATACCTCGGAGGGGACCGAATGACTGGGCCCAATCCCCAAGACCACCACAAGGTGGTCTTGGTGGTGGGGACCCGAAACTGCCCCACCATAGGCAGTTTCTGGTTTGCCTCACCCCCCGGCCATCTCGTGGTGGCCTTGGGGGTGGGATACCCCCTCTAGGCCCCCCAATCAATAGTTTATTTTGGGTCTTCGCCCCCGCGAAGATTCGGGCGCGTTTCGAGTTCGTTTCGACTCCCAGATTGGCTTAAAACGATCGGTTTTGGAACTTTAGCTCACTGGATTTTTCAAGTGTTGAAAAAAATTGGTTTAGTTTGCTATTTGCGTGCGGAATTCTAATGTCGCGGTTACTTTATAAGCTTTGTGATGTGTGTGATACAATTATTAGAATCCGGATTAATTAGTTTTATGAAAACTAGTTAGTATATTGTAAAGCTTGCCGTTTGGTCTCAATTGATCGATTGCCACGAAGTTTTGATTCGGATCAAAACTCCGTTGCAATTGCGTATTGTACACGATCACTAAGTCGGGAATCTTGTTGAATTATCCGACAACTAATTGAAAAGAGTTTTCAATTTGAGACTAAAATGCAAGTTTTATAAGTTAGGCATGAAATCCGGAATATGAGATATTCTGGGTTTATGATGTCTAAGGATATTGCGGATTCTAATTATTGTAGTTTTCTGTTTTCTTTTCTGCGACCGTAAGTGTAATATGTGTGGTATCCCGATCTGGTTGCTATATGTCAACGAGTTTCGGGATACGCATATTTACTTACGTTGATGACATGAGATGCTATGTGTTGCTGTTGATATGATTTATTGGATCGTCGTGAAAGAATAACCGGGTTTTTTTTTATGTGAGATGAGGGTTTTTATTTTCATTCATGTAAAATCTGTATGTAATATTCTTTTATGGGGCACTTCCGGGTTGAGGATGATGTCACCACTGTTGTATATTATTTACTTTTCCGCATTAGGATAGACCCAAGGTGGGGAGCATAAGTAACCGAGTTCTAGAGTCCAGTGGGAGACCATCTCAAGGAGTTGATACCGGGTCTCCTAACTCTAGAATTGGCAGGGTTACTTGCCGCTCTCGTAGGGGTCTAGGGATGTGGGTTTGGCTATTCATCATGACTGTAGAATCCGTGTTTTACATTATTGGCTAAATTTAAAACACGGACATCCTAGTATATCCAATATTTCATATGTGCTTCTACTGCTTATTTCTGTGATGTTGATCATATAACTACGTGAGACGAATGTAATATTATATATATGATATATAATAAACGTTGCTTATGTTTTGCACCCGTGCTAGTCCATCCCCCGCTCTGCCGGTAGTTAAGTAACCTAACGGTGCATGACGGGGCCCAGTGGTGAATGCGGATGGCATAGCGTACGTTCTATTTTCGTTTCATTTTTCTGTAATGTTTAGGAAACATTAATTGATCGGACTTCATTAATGAGATTAATGATAAGAAAGAAGCCTAAAGATGTTGTAGAATCAAATTTTCAAAAAGGGTAGCTCTAGTTCTTGATTTGCATAGTGGTATTCCTTGATGAATATCCAGCACCTCATTCGATGAGGAAAGAGCCTAGATCCCTTCACCATGAGTGACATCTTTAGCAAAACTAGCAAATGCTACAACCCAATCGGTTTTGTTTTTTGATTGCTTTTTTAGTTATTTCTTTGCATAGCGGTATTCCTTGTAGAATATTCAGCACCTTATTTGATGAGGAAAGAGCCAAGATCCCTTCACCGGGAGTGACCGCTTTAGCGAAACTAGCAAAAGCCTAAAAAACACTCATTTTCAAAATAACTAGATTCTACAACGATATCAAGTTCATTACGCTCATGGTTTTTCTTAAAAACCTGTGTAGCCTTCCGTCATTTCAGATAAGTACTATTTGGTATTCTTGTTGCGTTTGTTGACATTGTTAAGGCGTAGTGTGCGGTAGCTGATTAGTACTTATCTGCAGCATGGGATGCGATTGGATTAGGGTAGTCGTACGGCTTTGTTGACCTTGTTAACGGTCGTACGGGTAGGTTTAATTCAATCAAGAAATGACGTGTTGAACTTGGCTAGCACTTATGATTTGTTGACCTTGTTAAGGTCATAAGTGGCTAGGGGTAAAAACATTGTCGGGAATTTCAAGTGTTGAAATTTGCAATGAGATTGCATATCTTCTATATGATAGTTGGATCCTGATACCCACTGCGAGCAAGAGTTACTCCTAGGAGAATTTTGCACTTTAGAATTAGCCGATCAAGTAGGTGTCTAGAAAGGTGTCAATGAAGTTATGCCTCTGGGAAAATGAGGTTTATTTTAATTATAGGTCCGTGCGAAAGCACGGGGAACCTCCCTCAATGTACCGACACTGGCCTGGCCGAAAGATTGGCAAACTTGTAGGGTGTAATTAATCCCGGCTAAACTTACCTTTTAGGGTTTGAAGGAAGATTTGATAAAAACAGTGGGAGCCATTCTGATTAGATAAAAATAACCAATCTAATCTTGCAAAGAGCGCACGCAAAGTGATTATCCTTCTCTCTCTCCTGGTAGCGACCAATGACATGCCTTAATCAAGATAATAATATGGATGTATTGACCGAACCCACTTATTATACTGGGCTAGGTTCCGCTCTATCTTATGATTGTCATAAGTCTGAGCAAGGAATAGGGGAATATTCAGATTCCCACGCCGCCGAAACGAAGAAAAAGCATGTTGATGTATTGTCTTTGGGTGTGTTCGTTACCAAGAACTGTTTCTCAGTTTACCTCTACGTCCTGGGAATTGGATACCGGATCAGGATCCCACATATGTAATTTGTTACATGGGCTATAGAAAGGTGGAGAACTGGGAAAGGGTGATATATCTCCAGTAGTAGAGATGGTACAATTGTTGCAGCCAAAGCAGTTGGCAAATATCACCTAGTGCTACCAACTGGTAATACATTGATTCTTAGCGACTGTTAATTCGTACCAACAAATATTGTGAATATTTTCCTAAATCAAGTGTTGATTGGGTAAGGTATGCAGTATAACAGTGTACACGTTTTGAATCAAACTACAGTTCTAAACGTACACACACAAGAGGAACAGTTCAGAAATGAACGAAGTCTTCTTGTGGGATTGTAGACTGGGTCATATCGATGAAACAAGACTAGCTTAAGTTCCATAAGGATGCATATTTGAATCCATTCGAATTTACATCTTATGAAACTTGCCAGTCATGTCTCAAAGACTAGGTGACCAAATCTCTGTTTACTGGAAACGAAGAAAGAGCTACTGAACTCTTGGACAAATACATGTTGATGTATGCAGTCCTATGTCTAAACATGCCAGGGATGGTTTCGCGTACTTTATTACATTTACCGATGTTTTCTCAAGATACGGACATGTGTTCTTGTTGAAACACAAAACTGAATCTTTTGAGAATTTCAAGGAATATAAGTACGAAGATTAAGAACCAGATGGGTAAAAGTATTCAAATCCTTCGATATGATCGGGAAGGAGAATACTTGGGCATGGAATTCCGAGACTATTTAAAGAGAATGAGATTCTCTCTCAGTTTACTCCTCCAGGGTAAAAGTATTCAAATCCTTCAAACTTTCTTTCTCTTCTATTCCCTTCTATTCTCTTTTCTTTTCTTTTTAAAAAAATAAACCTTTGTTTGAAAATTTTAAAATAGATAGAAAAGTTAAGATGTAGTATGCTTCTTTAGAGAAAGGTTTAAGTGTGCCATGACTACATAAGCATGGTTAACACCCCATTAAACCTAATTCAACATGCACATATGTGTGCAAGTTCAAAAATAATTAAATAAAATATTAACTAATTAAATAAAATGTGAAGAAAATATTTATTAGTTAAATTTCATTTAAAACCCCGTATAATCGCTTAATTAACACTATCCGCATTCTAAAGTGTTACAATCTTCCCCCTTAAAAAAATTCGGTCCCCGAATTTAAAATCTTACCAGGCATACCTTCAAAAAGATGAGGGAATTTCTTCCGCATCTCGCTCTCGGCTTCCCATGTGACCTTTTCGCTTTTCGGGCCACGCCAAAGAACCTTGACAGATGGTAAGACCCTTGACCTCAGTTTCTTCACCTGCCGATCCAGAATGACCACCGGCTGCTCGGTGAAAGAAAGATCGCGCTCAAGCTGAACGGTCAAGTGCTGAATCATATGGGAAGGGTCATGAAGGTACTTGCGAAGCATCGAAACATGAAATACGGGGTGAACATCCGGAAAACGGAAGGAAGTGCCAAACGATAGGCAACGGTACCAACTCTAGGACTAAGCTTCCCCTTCTTCCCAAATCTCATCACACCCTTCATCGGAGAAATCCGTAGGAATACATGATCACCCACTGCGAACTCAATTCTGCGGCGACGACGGTCGGCGTAAGACTTCTGCCTGCACTGGGCCGCTCTCATCCTGTCCTGGATCAACTGGATCTTCTCCGCAGTCTCCTGGACTAGCTGTGGTCCCAAAATCCTGCTCTCGCTGAGTTCGGTTCCACAGACTGGCGATCGACACTTCCTACCATACAAGGCCTCAAAAGGTGCCATCTAAATCGTCTCCTGAAAGCTGTAATTGTAGGAGAACTCTATCAAAGGCAAGTGTCGGTCCCAACTGCCACCAAAATCGAACACGCACGCACGAAACATATCCTCAAGAGTCTGTATAGTCCGCTCTGACTAACCATCGATCTGCGGATGGAAATCGGTGCTAAAACTCAACCGGGTACCCAAAGCTTCCTGAAGTTTCTGCCAAAGACGGCTGGTAAACTGGGTTCCCCTGTCGGATACGAAGCATGTAGGAACGTCGTGCAAATGCACAATCTTATCAATGTACAACTGAGGATACTGAGCAAAACCGAAAGTGGTCTTCACTGGAAGGAAGTGAGCCGCTTTCGTCAACCGGTCAACAATCACCCAAATGGAGTCATACCCTCGACTGGACTTGGGTAAACCCACAATGAAATCCATGGAGATCTGCTCCCATTTCCACTCCGGAATGGGTAAAGGCCGCAACTCTCCTGCCGGTCTCTGATGCTCAGCCTTGACCTGATGACAAGTCAGGCACCTCGAAACGAAATCCGAAACATCGCTCTTCATCCCTTCCCACCAGTAGACATCTCTCAAGTCACGATACATCTTGGTGGAACCGGGATGAACACTGTAAGCCGACTGATGTGCCTGCTCTAGGATCTCGCGTCTCAGCCCCTCGGTATTTGGTACACACAGACGAGTCTCAAAACGTAGCACACCCTGGTCATCAATCAAAAACTCCGACTCTCTACCCTGTCGAACATGCTCAAAAATCTTAGACAAACGAGCATCTTTGGGCTGCGCCTCACGGATACGATCAAGTAGAAGTGGACGGACGCGGACATGAGAAAGTTGTCCCCCAGTCGAGGTAAACTCAAACTGCACTCTACTGTCGCACAAGATCTGCCAATCTGTAGAAGACTGTCTCGGAACAACGCTCAATTGGGACAAGCTGCCTCCGGGCCTACGACTCAAAGCATCAGCTACTACATTCGCCTTGCCCGGGTGATAAAGGATCTCACAAGCATAATCCTTCACGAGCTCCATCCAACAGCGCTGTCTCAAATTCAGATCCCGCTGCTGGAAGATGTACTTCAAGCTCTTGTGGTCCGTGAAGATCTGACATGACTCCCCATACAAGTAGTGTCTCCAAATCTTAAGCGCAAAGACCACTGCGGCCATCTCAAGATAATGAGTGGGATAGTTCTGCTCATGCTTCTTCAGCTGCCGAGAAGCGTAGGCGATAACTTTATCATGCTGCATCAATACACAACCGAGCCCCACTCGAGAAGCATCACTGTAGACGACATAGACGCCCATTCCAAAAGGTAAAGATAAAACTGGTGCAGTCGTCAACCGAGTCTTCAACTGCTGAAAACTCTGCTCGCATGCCTCAGTCCAAAGAAAAGGGACCCCCTTCCGGCTCAGTCCGGTCAGCGGTGCAGCGATACTCGAGAAATCCTACACGAAACGGCGGTAATAACCAGCTAAGCCCAAAAAGCTGCGGATTTTAGTCACCAATACAGGTCTGGGCCAAAGCTGTACATCCTCGATCTTCTTCGGGTCCACACGAATACCGTCTCCCGTAACTACATGACCCAAGAAGTCGACACTATCAAGCCAGAAAGCACACTTCAAGAATTTAGCAAACAGCTGGTGCTCTCTCAATGTCTGCAAAGCAATACTCAGGTGCTGCTCATGCTCCTCTCGACTTCTGGAATATACCAGAATGTCATCAATAAACACAATAATGAACTGGTCGAGGAACGGTCTGAAAATCCGGTTCATCATCCATGAACGCTGTTGGGGCATTGGTGAGTCCGAACGACATCACCAAAAACTCATAATGCCCGTAGCGCGTACGAAAAGCAGTCTTCGGAATGTCATCATTCCGAACCTGCAACTGATCATAACCCGACCTCAAATAAATCTTGGAAAAATGTTCTGCCCCCTGGAGCTGATCAAACAAATCGTCAATGCGAGGTAATGGATACCTATTCCGCACTGTAACTCGGTTCAATTGACGATAATCAACGCACAACCTCAAACTGTCGTCCTTCTTCTTGACGAACAAAACATGAGCTCCGCAAGGCGAAACACTCGGACGCACAAGTCCCCTATCAAGAAACCCTTGCAACTGATCCTTAATCTCTTTCAGCTCCGCCGGGGCCATCCGATAAGGCGGTATAGAAATAGGCCCCGTGCCAGGGATCAAATCAATGCAAACTCAATATCGTGCTCTGGCGGCAAACCAGGTAACTCATCGGGAAATACGTCGGGAAACTCTTTCACAATAGGAACTCGGTCCAACGAGTCTACTGTGGCACTGGTATCACGAATAAAAGCTAAGAATCCCCGACATCCTCTCCTCAAAAGCCAACTAGCGCAAAGGGCAGAAATCAAACTATGAGGGGGAGGCACTACGGTCCCCCTGCACAACAAGAACCGACTCGCCCAGAAAACAAAACCTGACTGCCTTTTCACGGTAGTCCACAAACGCATAGCAAGTAGCTAGCCAGTCCATGCCAAAGAGAACGTCGAAGTCCAACATATCAAGAAGGAACAAGTCGACGACAAAACTCTATCTCCAATACGGACGGTACACGACCGAAACATATGTCGCGCAATAAAAGACTCTCCAACAGGAGTAATCACAACAAGCGGCTGATCTAGCAAAGACGACTCTCGGCCCAACCTCGGCACGAAGTGTGTGGAAACATACGAGTGAGTAGACCCCAGATCAAATAAAACATGCGCATCAAAAGAGCATACAGAAAAAGTACCTGACACAACTGCATTCGATGCCTGCGCGTCCTGATGAGTCAAAGAAAATACCCGAGCCTGCCCTCTACCGGAAGCTGGCTGACCTCCGCCTCTGCCACCTCGTCTTCTCTGAACAAAACCTCCGCGGCCGACCTCTCTAAGAATAAGTCTGACGCGGAGCAACAACAGGCGTAAGAGGCAACACTCTCTGAGTTGGAGAAGGTGGTAAGGTAACATGTGAAACCACTGCCTTGCCCTGGCGTACCTCAGTACAATCTCTAATGTGATGATACTGACTCCCACACTGGAAACACCTAGACAAATGTTGTTGACCCTGTGGGTAAGAGCTATATAATCGGCCTTGTCTCGAGCCTCCGCTACCCCCATGGCCTGAAAAGAATTTGTCACGGCGTCTATATATGGGTCCCCGGGCTGGTACATCAGTACGGATCCTCTTCGGTTGAACGACCGAAGTCTCGGAAAGACGCTCCTCAACCAGTAAGGTTGTATCCACCACGGCTGCATGTGTCGAAATGCTGGGCGCCGATGAGGAGGAACAACTGGGTAATCAGCCCTCGTACAAATCTCTTGACACGCCTCTCCTCAGTATCCACTAAATACGGAGCATACACCGATAGCTGGGTAAACTGAACATCGTACTCCACCACTGTCATAACCGGAGTCTGGCGCAACGACTCAAATCTGCGAGCTCTAGCATCACTAACACTCTGAGGGAGGAATCGGGCAAGAAACACCATCGTAAACTCAACCCAGGTCATAGGAGGAAGACCTGCTGCTCGACCTCTCTCTAAAGACTCGCGCCAGGTCTGGGTAAGACCCTCCACACGGAAACTAGCGAACTCCACCTATCTCGTGTCGGAGCATTCAACGAACGACAAATCCTAGCCATCCGATCGATGAACGACTGTGGATCCTCAGCTGCGTCCGTGCCTGTGAAAATCGGAGGCTTCAGCCTCATGAGCTCAGATAAGGATACGGTGATAACCTCCGTAGCTGTAGGTACGACTACCGGAACAGTAGGCATCATCACGGTCCCCGTAACAGGTGGGACAACCTCCGATATCTGCGCTCGACTGGCCTCAACCAACGACCCCGTCATTTGGCACAAATCCTGCATACCGGCCTCTAGTCTAGTAATACGATCCGGAGAAGGTGGATCAAACTGCTCCTGTAAAATAGGCATACCGCCCCGGTCAGCCCTCGTCTCAGACAAGCCTTCCCTGACCTCGGTTCTCATGGAAGCTCTCTGTGCCCTCATAGTCTTCGGCGACATAGTGGCTGGAATAAGGAAATAGGATTCGATAAGAACATAGAAATTGAATCATAAGGATATATAAAATAAAGGAAGGAATTCAAGCAACATGTCCTAACGTCACTTAGGCGGAGTACCGTGTCGTAAGTATAACATACACACGCTACGTCACTCTGCTTAAGCTACCTACTCCATCATACCAAGGTCATCCTACACTCCGAAAGGTAAAACCTAACGCTCTGATACCAACTTTGTCATGACCCAAATTAGGAATGTGACCGGCACTTAAATCTCGCAACGTCTAAAGGCGTAACGTAATCCAAGTAAGCCGACAACCCAGAAATCTAAACCATAAAAAGTAGAAAGATAGAACATTTAAAACATTTAAAAATCTTAAGTTAATTTATTTATTTAAAAATTTCGGCAGCATCTCCTTTGTAAAAACTAGCCCCAAACGGGTACAAGCATAACATAAATATAAAGCATCCCAAACGGGAGCAACTCACGCCAAAAGGCGAAACACAACCACAACAAGTTTATATAATATATATATATATATATATACGACGCCATATCGAAGGAATAAGCAATAAGGAAGTGAAACAACGTCACAACAAAAGAAAACATCCGACTCAACGAGCTCGACACCCAAAGTCACAAATAATACAATACTGATCCTCACAAACTCGTCTCTAAGTCAACGTACATGAAAGTGGTGGATGGAGAGTACTAGATACAATAAGATATACGATGAGATCATACGGATAACCGCAAAACCACCTACCTATCCAAAAATGACGACCAACAACAGCGGTATCCGTAGAAATAGAAGAAATGAGAAGCCCTGCCGCGACTATACTGAGGGTCGAACCTGAAAACACTGTGGCACAACGGGGATGAGTTGCCAACTCATGAATAGTAAATAACATCGTACAGATAATCGCAAGTATGCATGAAAAGCGATAATCTGAAATATGCAATCTGATGGCACAAATATAACAATACAGATATATAGTAAAATCATGATCAAGGTACTCCACCGGGGTACAACAACTACATGAAACAATTATGTCTAATAAATCCTGAGTATGGAATAACACATAAAACCTCATGTATGAATCATCATCATGGAAAATCGATGTCTATCAACGACATCCCAAATCCCAATATCTCAGGCGCCACATACTCCGATCGGCCCTCATATATATATATATATATATATATATATATATATATATATATATATATATATATATCATAACCCCATGAAGGTATCCTCCGAACATCCGTCGAGTTCTATACAATCATCGGTAGGTAGTGTTCCCTCTGCCAGGCTCATCGTCTATACCACAAAAATCATTTCTTATCCCAAGGTACCATACCGGGTCCACCATGTATCCGCAAACGGCATCTGCCAACTCCTCGAATCGGGTCTCGAAAACAAGCTCAGCCGAGAAAACTCATGGTGGACGTCTCGAAATATCATATCAAAGAAATGCATTTCTTTATAAGCAATATAGTATATTTTCCCTTTTAAATATAACCGCGGTTCTCAAATCCAGAAATCACATAAAATCAATACATCAATGCATATGTCCATGAAAAACGAGATATGCAAATACGGAACAGTAATGTGAGCATATCAAGGGAAAACCGCTCTTTTAAGTATATCAAGTTTTCAAAGGTATTTTGCGGTTTCCCAAATCACCGAAGTCGAAATGCAACATCATATAAGAGTAAATATGTGGCTAACAATGTATGTATGTAAGCATGATACAATTCACATGCACAATAGGACAACAATTAATATCTAACTATGAATGATAAAGAAAACGATGCAATATATGTTATCCATAGTAATTTCTATAGTGTGCGTGTCATGTCAATTACTAACGGTGTGTGTGTGGCATACAATTCAGTACTCGTGCAACATGAACCGTTAGAAATGGTGTAGTGTCCAATCAATACAGTATCAATGTACAACAGGTAATGGGATGTGCAAGATGATGTTTATGCACAATTAATGTATATACTAACAACATAGGTTTATATCACTAAATCCAACCCTCGACGCTTAGCGCCATATGGGCGATTCCCCATAGTTATTAAATCTACTCACCGATGATCTCGAGCTAGGTGAATCCAACCACCTCTTTCCCTTTCTTTTCAGCGCCCGAAGTCCATGAAATTGATCCTAATATCGCATCAAAAACATAACAAATGCAAATTAGAAACTTCCCGATAATACACACAAACAATGCTTAAATCAACGTACCAACTTCCACAAGCTATTTAAGTGTTAGCTTAGTGGCGAACGTGTGTAGCGACACTCTAAACCAACCTAAGTGTAGCTAGCTATACGAAGTACAAAACCGTGTCGGATATCCATATCGCGCGTTATCGAAACACTAGAAACTAGCAAAGTGCTTCCAGATTTTGCCTACAATCAATATCGGAAAATCAATCAGTACCAAACACCAATAATAACCTACAGAAACCTACCCTCAAAAACACAACTCCCCAGGTGCCTGAAAATCCGGTGACATCGGAATTTTCTATTCCTCGCCGGTTCTACTAGGAGGGTTTGGGTCCGGGTCTCAGGTGTACACTCAGGGCTCCTAACACTATACTACTGTATTGCTAGATTTTACTGTAGACTAACTTAGTGATAGCAGATTCCAGAGACACCAAAACATACACAAAAATACGATATTTGCACAAAACCATAACTTTAGTGTTTTAAAACTGAAACTAATAAGCATACAACTTCATTAGAGCCTAATAAGGGTATAAAGATCACTACCTCACCAAAACTTAGGAAAAATCCTAGCTTTCCAAGCTCCAAGTCATCACAAGGGCTTTAGCATGAATTGTGAAGGATTTTGTGAGGTTGGGTTGGAGTTTTGGCTTTGGTTTGTGATGCAATCATATAAATCAAGTGGAGAACTTGATTTGTAGTGAAGGAGGATAGAGTAACTGAGTTGGGATTAATAATTGAGAGAGTGAGATGAGAATGAGAGAATTTGTGAAGGAATTGAGTGTATGTGTTGTGAGGTGAGTGTATGTGAGTGTGAGTGTATGAGGTGAGTGTATGTGAGTGTTACACTCACTCTCCCTCTCATTAAAGCCATTAATGGCAGCCATCCCCCACAAGTCTCAAGAGTTCAAACTTTCTTTCTCTTATATTCCCTTCTATTCTCTTTTCTTTTCTTTTTTAAAAAAATAAACCTTTCTTTGAAAAATTTAAAATAGATAGACAAGTTAAGATGTAGTATGCTTGTTTAGAGAAAGGTTTAAGTGTGCCATGACTACATAAGCATGGTTAACACGTCATTAAACCAAATTCAACATGCACATATGTCTGCAAGTTCAAAAATAATTAAATAAAATATTAATTAATTAAATAAAATGTGAAGAAAATATTTATTAGTTAAATTTCATTTAAAAACCCGTATTATCGCTTAATTAACACTATCCGCATTCTAAAGTGTTACAATGCCTATGTATTGTTGTATATATGTTTTTGGATCAAAATATACAAGGGAGGTGCTGCCCAAATTTTTAAAGACGAAACATGTTTTCAATTGTAGTATAATCCACTTGCATTTTCATGTTTCATTAGCTATGCATTTAAAAAAACATGATTAATTATACCTTTATTTCAAACTGCACCCCTACTATTTTCCGCAAAATGGTTTAGATTTTCTGGGCTTCGGCTTACTTGATTTACGTTACGCCTTTAGACGTTGCGTAATTTAAGTGCCGGTCACGTGCTAAATTTCGGGTCGTGACAAAAAATAAAAGAAAAGAAGAAAATAAAGTGAGCAAAATTCATATTTCATCAACCTACACTAATCTAGCCCATTAGTTTAGGTTGTTTGCTTCACTAATACTTTGATTAGTGAAGAGTGAGCTTGAGTCAGAGAGACTTCAAGGTGGATCATCTTCGGCTTCGAAGACTGCAAAGCAAGCTCATTCCTTTCACCAAGTGGAGTCTAAGAAGAGTTCTAGAGACTACTACTTGGAGCTTTAGAAGTGAATGGCCGGTCTACAAAAGTTGTATTATCTTTTCACTTAGTGTAGAACTTGTTTTCTTACACTAAAACCCTAATTCTCTAGTTCGATTCTAGGTTAGTATAGCTTAGATCTCTAGATTTTTAAAATTGCATACTTGATGCTTGTATAAACCTAGTAGAGGTACTAAGACATACTTTCACAAACACCAATGGTTATGGGATTAACCATCGCCTCATACAGGGTCAAGAAACGTACACACTAGTCTACTTTGGAACATCGATGCCCTGTCTCGATACTCCCTCGACTAGGAACTATTAAAGGATGTACTTGCGGACTACACAAGCCCTACTAGTATGATCTGCATCATAGTCCTGGTAGTCAAGCCAACATCCTAAGGGCTTTATCAACATGTATCAATGAGATAGTAAACTAAAACAAATGCACATGTTTAGATAAAGAGCAACCAGATAGCATATTATCATGTCGAGCAAGAAAGTCCTCTATATATATGTCCAAGCATCCACTATAATATACAATAATGGCCTCTAGGGCTTACATATTCCTAACAATCTCCCACTTTCACTAAGGCCAGTTGTTGTAGTATCGCATACCCAACATCCCAAAAAGTCTTTCAAACTGCGTCTGGAGGAGGGCCTTCATGAGTCGATCCGCCGTATTGTCCTTCGTATCTACTCTCCTGACCTCGATCTCACGGCAATCAACTATCTTCCGAATTAGGTGATACCGCCTCAGAATATGTCTGGATCGCTGATGGGACCGGGGTTCCTTGGCCAAAGCCACAGCTCCATTGTTATCACAATATAAGGATATTGGATCCTCAATGGATGGAACCACTCCAAGTTCAATAATGAACTTTTTCATCCAGACAGTCTCTTTGGCAGCATCGTTAGCAACGATGTATTCAGCCTCCATCGTCGAGTCTGCATGTATCGGTATCTTGCTTGGAACTCTTCCAACATACTGCCCCTCTATTGAGGGTGAAGACAAAGCCCGAGACAGACTTGTTGTCATCTTTATCACTCTGTAAGCTCGAATCGGTAAAGGACTCCACTTGGAGTTCTCCGTTACCATACACCAAGAACATCTCTTTAGTCCTTCTCAAGTACTTAAGAATGTTCTTCATAGCTATCTAGTGCTTCTCCCCCGGGTATGATTAATACCTACTTACCATACTAAGCGCGTAAGCTATATCCGGTCAGGTGCATAACATCGCGTACATGGTAGACCCAACTGCAGAAGCATAGGGTATCACGTTCATGCGAGCCCTCTCCAAATCAGTCTTGGGAGACATTTCTTTGGAGAGAGTGATTCCTGAACAAGCGGGTAAATTACCACGCTTAGAATCTTCCATACTAAACATCTTTAGTATGGTGTCTATGTACCTGTATTGGGACAATCCCAACATCCTTTTAGATCTATCTCTATAGATCATTATCCCCAGAATGCAGGAGGCATCACCCAGATCTTTCATGAAGAACTTTTGTGATAGGAAGAGTTTGACCGAGTGCAGCATAAGAACATCATTTCCTATCAAAAGTATGTCATCTACGTACAATACGAGGAAGACAACCTTACTCTCTACAACCTTTTTATATATACATGGTTCATCTACGTTTTTGATGAAGTCAAATTCTTTGACTGCTACATCAAAACAGATGTTTCAGCTCCGCGACACCTGCTTTAATCCGTAGATTGATTTAAGTAGCTTGCACACCTTTCCACTGCTCCCACTGTCTACGAAGCCCTCTGGCTGTGTCATATACACGCTCTCTTCTAAATCAGCATTTAGAAAAGCGGTCTTGACGTCCATCTGCCAGATTTCATAGTCATGGTATGCAGCAATGGAAAGCAGAATCCTGATGGACTTAAGCAAAGCCACTGGTGAAAAGGTTTAATCATAGTCGACATCTGTTCGTTGACGAAAACCTTTTGCTACAAGTCTAGCTTTGAAGGTCTCAACCTTTCCATTTACACCAATTTTCTTATTAAAGATCCACTTGCTCCCAATGGGTTATTCCCCTTCAGGAGCAACTTTCAAAGTCCATACTTTGTTGGTGTACATGGATTCCATCTCTGATCGCATAGTATCCAGCCATTTCATAGGGTCCCCACTTATGATGGCCTGCTCGAAACTAGTTGGGTCATCATCTTCCATAATGCAATCCTCGATCCCACCGTCTATGAGAAAATCATGGTATCTCTTAGGTGGATGAGAAACCCTACTAGATCTGCGGAGTGGTTGAGCTTCGTTGGGGACTATCGAATCCTCCGGTTCTACCAAATCTTCTATTGCAGTTTATGTTTCTGGAACTTCTTCCTGTTCAACCTCATTACCACTAATTTCTTTTATAAGAAATTCCTTTTCTAAAAAGGTGGCATGTTGAGCAATAAAACACCTTTTGTTCCTCTATGTGGTTGAATAGATATCCATGTGAATTCTTTGGATATCCCACAAACTTGCAAAGAACTGATCTTGTCTCAAGCTTGTCCGGATTTTGCTTTTTGACATAGGCCAAACAACCTCATATCTTACCTCGTTTAAGATATGGTCTCTTTCCACTCCATATCTCATATGGTGTTTTAGGCATAGATTTTGATGGAACTTGATTCAATACGTATGCAGCTGTCTCAAGTGCATAACTCCAAAAGGAAATAGATAACTCAGCAGTACTCATCATAGAGCACACCATATCTAATAAGGTGCGATTCCTCTGCTCCGATACTCCATTGTGCTGTGGTATATACGGAGGAGTAAGCTGAGAGAGAATCACATTCTCTTTTAGATAATCTTGGGATTTCATGCTTAAGTATTCACTTCCTCGATCAGATCGAAGGATTTTAATACTTTTACCTATCGGTTCCCTACTTCTCTCTTATATTTCTTGAATTTCTCAAAAGCTTCAGATTTGTGTTTCAACAGGAACACATGTCCGAAACTTGAGAGATCATCGGTGAATATAATGAAGTATGAGAAACCATTCCATGCATGTGTAGACATAAGACCGCATGCATCACTATGTATATGTCCCAAGAGATCAGTAGCTCTTTCTCCGTGTCCAGTAAACGGAGTTTTGGTCATCTTTCCTTTGAGACATGATTGACAAGATTCATAAGATGTAAATTCAAACAGATTCAAATATCTATCTTTATGCAACATAGCCAGTCTGGTCGCATTGATATGACAAGTCTACGGTGCCACAAGAAGGCTTCGTTCATTTATGAACTTTTTCTCTTATGTGTGTTCTGTATATTCAGAACTGTATTTTGATTTAGAACGTATATACCATTACTTAACGTACCAAACCTAATCAACACTTGATTTAGGAAAATGTTCATAATATTTTTCTGTAATGAAAAGTTATATCCTCCTTTATCTAATAAAGAAACGGATATTATATTGCACATCATCGATGGTACGAAATAATAGTCGTTCAAAATCAATATATTACCATTTGGTAATAATAGGTGATATTCGCTGACCGCTTCGGCAGCAACAATTGCACCATTCCCTACCCTGAGAGACATATCACCATTTCCCAGTTCTCTACTTCTCTTTAACCCTTGTAACAGATTACAAATATGGGATCCTGATCCGGAATCCAATACCCAGGACGTAGAGCAAACTAAGAAAAAGTTCTCAATAACTAACACACCCGAAGAAGATGCATCAGAATGCTCTTTCTTCATCCGGGTGGCGTGGAAATCCTTGCATTCCCCTATCTCTTGCCCAGACTCATGACTATTGTTATAAGATAGAGCGGAACCAATGTTCCCCAGCCTAGTATAATAAGCGGGTTCGGTCAATACATCCATATTATTATCTTGATTAAGGCGTGGCATTGTCGCTACCTGGAGAAAGAGAGAAGAAAACACTTTAGCGTGCGCTCTTGCAAGATTAGACTGGTTATTATCTTATCTAATTAGGATGGCTCCCACTGTTTTTATCAAATCTTCCTTCAAACCCTAAATGGTAAGATTAGCCGGGATTAATCACACCCTACAAGTTACTAATCGGTCAGCCAGGCAGGTGTTGGTACTCCGAAGGAGTCTCCCTGTGCTTTCGCATGGAACTAATTAAATAACCTCATTTCCGCATGGGCATAACCCCATTAACACCTTTCTTAGACACCTACTTGATTAGCTAATTGTGAAGTGGAAAACTCTCCCAGGAGTAACACTTACTCGCAGTGGGTATCGGGATCCAACTATCATATAGAAGGTATGCAATCACATTGCAAATTTCAACACTTGAAATTCTCGATATATGTTTTTACCCCATGCGGTTTATGACCTTGACATGGTCAACATACCATAAACCGCAAGTAAAGTTCTACCCGTCATTTCGTGATTGAATTAGACCCACCCGCATGACCCTTGACAAGGTTAACAAAGCCGTATGAATACCCTAACCAATCGCATCAACATGCAGCAGAAAAGCACTAATCAGCTACCGAACTCTACGCCTTGACAAGGTCAACAAACGCAGCACGAATACTAAATAGTACCTATCTGAAATGACGGAGGGCTACGACTGGTTTTGAAGAAAAACCTTTAACGTAATGAACTTGATATCGTTGTAGAATCTAGTGATTTGAGTAGGAGTGGTTTAAGCTCCGCTTTAAAATCGAGTAGTTTTCAAAACAAACCGAGTGGGTTGTAGCATATGCTAGTTTTTCTAAAGAGGTCATTCCCTGTGAAGGGATCTAGGCTCTTTCCTCATCGAATGAGGCGGGATATTCATAATAGAATACCCCTATGCAAAGTAAGAACTAGAGCTGCCTTTTTGAAAATTTGATTCTACAACATCTTTTAGGTTTCTTTTCTTTTCATTAATCTTATTAATGGCGTCCCATCATTTATGTTTCCTAAACATCACAGAAGAAATGAAAATAAAACACACTTATATGCCATCCGCATTCGCCACAGGGACCCGGGTCTTCACCGTAAGGTTGCTTAACTTACGGCAGGGCGGGGTCAGGACTAGCGCGGATGCAAAACATATATAGTGTATATCATTTATATAAGTAGCATTCGTCCCACGCAGTTATATGATCACATCACAGAAACATCAGAAGCAGATATATGAAATATAGGATATACTAGGGGGTCCGTGTTTTAGATTAAGCCAGTAATGAAAAATACGGATTCCACGGTCGTGATGAATAGCCTAGCCCACACCCCTAGACCTCTACGGGAGCGGCAAGCAACCCTGCCAATTCTAGAGTTAGGCAACCGGTCTCGACTCCTCGAGATGGCCTCCCACTGGACTCTAGAACCCGGTTACTTGTATTCCCCCCTTGGGTCTATCCTAATGCGGAAAAGTAAATAATATACATCAAATGGAGACAACAACCTCAACCCGGAAGTGTCCTAATAAAAGAATATTACATACAAATATTTACATGAATGAAAATTAAAAAAACTCTCATCTCACGTAAAACCCCCCGGCTATTCAATCACGACGATCCAATTGTTAGTTATGTGTATGCCCTAGAGGCCATTATTGTACATATGATGTATATTATAGTGGATGCTTGGACATATATAGAGAGGACTTTCTTGCTCGACATGATTGTATGCTATCTGGTTGCACTTTGTCTTAACATGTAGACTTGTATTGTGATACTGTCTTGCTCTCACATGTTGATAAAGCCTTTAGGATGTGTACTTGACTACCAGGAATATGATAAAGATCATACTAGTAGGGCCACGATAGTCCACAAGTACATCCTTTAATTGTTCCTAGTCGAGGGTGTATCGAGACAGAGCATCGATATTCCAGAGTAGACTAGCGTATACGCTACTTGACCCATATGATGGGCGATGGATGATCCTACATCCATTGGTGTTTGACATCAAAGATGGTATACAAGTGCTCAGTGGAGACTGGGTACACTGAACGGACTCGCCGAGAACATTTAGTTGGTATTATACCTATCGTCAGATAGCAGTTCTCTGGTGACACTGGTACCGGTTAGTCTGTAGACTCGAGATCGTCATAGAGTCTTGTGTGATTCCCACCGTTCTTTGATTTCCACCTTACCATGTTCAAGAGAACGTGCAAAACGGTGGCTTTTGGGTACAGTCCCGAATCACATGGAGGCAAAGAGCGATAGGAGGGGTTTCGTCTCTCCCGGTATTGGGGGTTGATGTTGCGCCGTGCCGATTGGCTATAACAGGAAGTCTCTAGCCCGGGCTGATATGGAGATCTACTGGTAAGTGTTATCAGTAGTTTCTTGAGCCGTTATGAGCCTCACATCGGCACGACTTATCAGTTACCGGGGTCTGACGTTTACCACCCCTAGACTGGATATGCGACATATCAGACAAAGAGACCGGACTGTACAGTAGTGTTACTGACAGACTTTACAGGAGTATGAGCAGGCTTGATTGTTGATCTTCTGATCACTCAATACCTGGGTAACCGTTACGTCCAGCTAGTACCGCTGACGGCTTGTGGGTGACTGATATGATCATCACCTACTGCCGGCGTATTGACGAGTCTTTAGAGTCCTACACAGAGGTTTACTAGCTCAGGCCAAACGAAGTAGGAGCACATATGTGATATGTGCGGGACCGAGATTAATACGAGTATGTGATACCGTATTCTATTCTCGCAATATGTGATATCGGTCGGTTATATATGATATAGCTGGGTTATCGAATCAAGTGTTGATTCGATAAAATGATACATATGATATTAGTCGGTTATATGTGATATAGCCGGATTATTGAATCAAGTGTTGATTTGATAATTTAATGCATAATAATATATTTGATATATTAATTTACATTAACTAATACTTGCTCACTTAAGCATTTCTATTTCTCACTTTAGCACACTTAATATATATGTGATATATATTAATTGTGTTTTCTTTTTTGTCATGCTTGATTATACATGCAACATGGGTGTATGAGACTTACAACATACTCATTATAATGTAGGGTTTAGTTATTTAAAGTAAATCTAAAATTAGATGGAAATTGTTCAGGGTTGAAGTTTGTAGAAGCTTGTGGAACCATTGACTTAGTCCACTAATTTTGTTTTACTTAAGATATTTATTAACCCAACCATTCTAATTAGCCATGGTTATGTCTCTACAAGGGTTAATATGAGATATTAGCTCACCCATGGTTGCTATTCTCACACACAACATTATCTTCTTCATCTTCATCTTCATCTTCATCAAGAGCTTAGCACTCTTGATTTTGAGGAAGTAAGGAAAAATAGTAAGCAAAAGAATTCTAAAGTGAGCAAAATTCCTACTTCATCATCCTCTACTAGATTAGCCATTTAGTTTAGGGTGTTATCTTCATTAATCCCTAATTAGTGAAGAGGTATCTTGAGTTGGTGTCTCCTCAAAGTAGATCATCTTCGGCCTCGAAGATCATTGAGCAAGCTCGTTCATTTCGACTAATGGTGCCTACGGAGAGTCCGGATCACCACTACTTGGAGCGAAGGGACTTCTACACGGAGGATTTGAAGTGAAGGATCGGTCTACAAAGGTTGTATTCCATATTCACTTAGATGTAAAGATGTTTACATATTGTAATGTCTAATTCTCAAGTTAAGATTCTAGGGTTAGGGTTAAGTAGCATGGCAAATTTTTTAATTTGGCATGGACGATACGTCCCGAAACCTTGCTGTTGTGCGGGGTAACCCTACGGTGGTATCAAAGCCAAGCTAGAGAATTAGACGATATTTGTTAGATTACGAAACCGAAACTACTCCATAACTTGAAACATTAAAATCTAGTTTCTGTCGATTTTTAAATGGCCTCTAAATTTTTTTTAAGCAACTGCAGAATCTTATATGAGATGTAACATGAACACTGAACAAATAAGAACTCATTTGGTCGGTTTGACCCGGTGACATGGCCTAAAATTCTGAGCTGGCCGGCCCCTGTGCTCTGTTTTGGTTCGTATTCGTTTGGTGTTCTAGTCTCTGGGTTTTGGTGTTTCAGGCGTTGCTTGTTTTTTCTCAAATTGCATGAGATGTTAATTTTCTATAAAGGAAATTTGGAGTGTTTCGTAGTCGTAATTCTAACATTGTTTCGGGTTTTTTTAGACGGCGTTAAAAAGTTTGAACGGATATCAATAACCTATTTTTTCTCTCGACGGAAAATTTTCCAACAGTTGGATTTTTTCCAAGTTAAAGAACATTCAAAATTCATGCAAGTAATGCGATGGACCCTCCAGAAGAACGAAACCCTAACTCGATTCTATGACCGTAAGAACCGCCGCCAAATCCTAGGGTTTACGATAGTTCCGCGGCGCCATAGGTGAGGCAAGGGTTGACCCTTCTACGGTTGGTCCATAGGTACTGTGGCATGTACTGAGTATTTTTAAACTACGCTCAAGTGTTGAGCTCTTTGGAAAATTTTGGGTGTTTGTTGATTCGATCGGAATGTTTAACATCGTCTAGCTTTTTCTGGAATGTGATACAATATTTGGAATCCATATTGTTAGGCATGAAATCTGGAGTATGTGATATTTCGGGTTTATGATGTCTAAGGTGATTGTGGATTCCAAATGTTGTAGTTTGACATTTTCTTTTCTGCGGTCGTAAGTGTAATATGTGGTATATCGCCGGTTTCGTTGCTATATGTCAATGACAATTGGGATACGCATATTTACTTACGTTGATGACATGTGATGTTATATTGGATCGTCGTGTTTTGAATAGCCGAGGGTTTTATGTGAGATGAGAGTTTTTATTTTCATTCATGTAAAATTCATTGTATGTAATATTCTTTTATTAGGGCACTTCCGGGTTGAGGATGATGTCACCATTATTGTATATTATTTACTTTTCCGCATTAGGATAGACCCAAGGAGGGGAGCACAAGTAACCGGGTTCAAGAGTCCAGTGGGAGACCATCTCGTGGAGTCGAGTCCGAGTCTCCTAACTCTAGAATTGGTAGGATTGCTTGTCGCTCTCGTAGGGGGCTAGGGATGTTGGTTTGGCTATTCATCGCGACCGTGGAATCCGTGTTTTATACCGGCTTAATTTAAAACACGGAATTCCTAGCATATCCAATATTTCATATATTATCTTCTGCTGCTGATATTCTATGATGTTATCACTTTATATGCGTGAGACGGATGCTTTATTATTATATATATGATATATAATAAACGTTGCTTTTGTTTTGCCCCCGCGCTAGTCCCGCCCCGCTATGCCGTTAGTTAAGTAACCTAACGGTGCATAACGGGACACTGAGGCGAATGCTGATGGCATAAGTGTACATTGTATTTTCGTTTCTTCTGTGATGCTTAAGAAGCATAAATGATGGGACTTCATTAATGAGATTAATGAAAAAGAAAGAAACCTAAAAAGATGTTCTGGAATCAAATTTTCAAAAAGGGTAGCTCTAGTTTTTGCTTTGCATAGCGGTATTCCTTGTAGAATATCCAGTACCTTATTCGATAAGAAAAGAGCCGAGATCCCTTCACCGGGAGTGACCTCATTAGCGAAACTAGCAGATGCTACAACCCACTCGGTTTTGTCTTTTGATTGCTTCTCTAGTTCTTGCTTTGCATAGTGGTATTTGTGAAATATCCTGCACCTTATTTGATAAGGAAAGAGCCGAGATCCCTTCACCGGGAGTGACCTCTTTAGCGAAACTAGTAAAAGCCTAAAAAACACTCCTTTTCAAAATCACTAGATTCTACAGTGATATCAAGTTCATTGCGCAAAAGGTTTTCTTAAAAACCTGCCGTAGCCCTCCGTCATTTCAGATAAGGACTAGTTAGTATTCGTGCTGCGTTTGTTGGCCTTCGTCAAGGCGTAGTGTGCGGTAGTTGATTAGTACTTATCTACTTATAGCATGTGATGCGATTGATTAGGTAGTCGTGCGACTTTGTTGGCCTTCGTCAAGGGTCGTGCGTGAGGGTTTAATTCAATCAAAAAAATGTACGAGTTGAACTTGACTAGCGTCCTATGGTTTGTTGGCCTTCGTCAAGGTCATAGGAAGCTAGGGGTAAAAGTATTATCAAGAATTTCAAGTGTTAAAATTTGCAATGAGATTTCATACCTTCTATGAGATTGTTGGATCCCGATACCCACTGCGAGTAAGAGTTACTCCTGGGAGAATTTTACACATCACAATTAGCCAATCAAGTAGGTGTCTAGAAAGGTGTTAACGGGGTCATGCCTCTAGGAAAACGAGATTTATTTTAATTAGGTCCGTGCGAAAGCACGGGGAACCTCCTTCAAAGTACCGACACTGGCCTGGCTGAAAGATTGGCGAACTTGTAAGCTGTAATTAATCTCGGCTACTCTTACCTTTTTGGGTTTGAAGGAACATTTGATAAAAAACAGTGGGAGCCATTCTGATTAGATAAGATAATAACCAATCTAATCTTGCAAGAGTATACGCTAAAGTGTTTTCTTCTCTCTCTCTCTAGGTAGCGACCATGTCAGGCCTTAATCAAGATAATAATATAGGTGTATTGACTGAACCCGCTTGTTATACTGAGCAGGGGAACGTTGGTTCTGTTCTTTCTTATAATTGTTATAAGACTGAGTAGGGAATAGAGGAATATCCGGATTCCAACGCCACCCAAACGAAGAATAAGCATGTTGATGCATCTTCTTCGGGTGTGTTAGTTACCGAGAACTGTTTCTCAGTACACTCTATGTCCTGGGTATTAGATACCGGATCGGGATCCCACATATGTAATATGTTACATGGGCTAAGGAAAGGTAGAGAACTGGGAATGTGTGATCATTCCATAAAAGTAGGGAATGGTGCAAATGTTGAAGCCAAAGCAGTTGGCGAATATCACCATGTATTACCAAATGGTAATACATTGATTCTGAACGAATGCTATTACATACCGAACCTGATATGCAATCTTATATCAGTTTCTTTATTAAGTAAAGAAGGATATAATTTTGTAATACAAGATAATATTATGAATATCTTTCTGAATCAAAAGTTGATTGGATCAGGCTCGTTAAATAATGGATTATACGTTTTAAATCAAACCACAGTTCTTAATGTACAAAACACACACAAGAGGATGAGTTCAGAAATGAACGAATCCTTCTTGTGGTATTGTAGACTAGGTCATATCAATGCGACACGACTAGCTAAGTTACATAACGATGGATATTTGAATCCGTTCGAATTATCATTTTATGAAACTTGCCAGTCAAGTCTCACAGGAAAGATGACCAAAATTCCGTTTAGTGGACACGGAGAAAGAGTTATGGAACTCTTGGGACTGATACATAGTGATGTATAAGGTCCCATATCTACACATGCCCGGAATGGTTCCTCGTACTTCATTACATTCACTGACGATCTCTCAAGATACGGACATGTGTTCCTGTTGAAACACAAGTCTGAAGCTTTTGAGAAATTCAAATAATATAAGCATGAAGTTGAGAACTAGACGGGTAAAAGTATTAAAATCCTTCGATCTGATCGAGGAGGAGAATACTTGAGCAATGAGTTCCTGGAATATCTAAAAGAAAATGGGATTCTCTCTCAGCTTACTCCTCCATATACACCATAGCACAATGGTGTATCGGAACGGAGGAATCGCACCCTATTAGATATGGAGCGCTCAATGATGAGCACCGTTGAGTTACTCATTTCCTTTTGGGGTTATGCGCTGGAGATGGTCGCATACCTATTGAATAGAGTTCCAACCAAATCGGTGCCTACCACTTCATTAGAGATATGGAATAGGAATAGACCATCTCTTAAACGAGTTAAGATATGGGGTTGTCCGGCCTATGTTAAAAAGAAAAATCCGGACAAGCTCGAGACAAGATCAGTTCTTTGCAAGTTTATGGGATATCCAAACAATTTGTATGGATATCATTTCTACCTCAGTGAGGAACAAAAGGTGTTTGTTGCTCAACATGCCACCTTTCAAAAAAAGGAATTTCTTGTAAAAGAGATTAGTGGTAAAGAGGTAGAGCTGGAAGGATTTCCAACCGCACAAACTACAAAAGAAGATTTGGTAGAACCGGAGGATTCGATAGTTCCAAATGAACCTCAGCCTCTCCGCCGATCTAGTAGGGTTCCTCATCCACCTGAGAGATACTACGGGTTTCTCATTGATGGCGGGAGCGAAGATTGCGTCATGGAAGATGATGATCCAACTAGCTTCGAGCAGGCCATCACGAGTGGGGACTCTGTGAAATGGCTGGATGCAATGTGATCTGAGATGGAATCCATGTACATCAACAAAGTATGGACTTTGGAAGATGCTCCTGAAGGGGTAAAACCCATCGGAAGCAAGTGGATCTTCAAGAATTTTTTTTATGTAGATTGGAAAGTTGAGACTTTCAAAGCTAGACTTGTTGCAAAAGGTTTTCGTCAATGACCAGGTGTGGATTATGATGAAACCTTTTCTTCAGTGGCTATGCTTAAGTCCATCCGGATCCTATTTGCCATCGCCGCATACCATGACTACGAAATCTGGCAAATGGATGTTAAGACCGTCTTTCTAAATGGTGATTTAGAAGAGAGCGTGTACATGACTCAGCCAGAGGGCTTCATGGACAGTGGGAGCTGCGGAAAGGTGTGCAAGCTGCTTAAATCCATCTACGGTTTAGGCATCGCGGAGTTGGAACATCTGTTTTGATATGGTGGTCAAAGAGTTTGACTTCATCAAGAACGTAGATGAACCTTGTATATACAAGAAGGTGGCAGAGAGTAAGGTTGTCTTCCTCGTATTGTACGTAGATGACATACTCTTGATAGGAAATGATGTTCCTATGCTGCACTCGGTCAAGCTCTTCTTATCACATAGATTCTCAATGAAAGATCTAGGTGATGCCTCCTACATCTTGGGGATTAAAATCTATAGAGATAGATCTAAACGGATACTGGGATTGTCCTAATCCAGGTATATTGACACCATACTAAAGAGGTTTAGTATGGAAGATTCCAAGCGTGTGAATTTACCCACGATCTCTGGACTCATTCTCTCCAAAGAGATGTCTCCCAAGACTGATTTGGAGAGAGCTCGCATGCAAGGGATATCCTATGCTTCGGCAGTAGGCTCTATCATGTACGTGATGCTATGTACCAGACCCGATGTAACATACTCACTAAGTGTAGTGAGTAGGTATCAAGCAGATCCCGGAGAGAATCACTGGATAGCTGTGAAGAACATTCTCAAGTACTTGAGAAGGACTAAAGAGATATTCTTGGTGCATGGTAACGGTGAACTCCAAGTAGAGTCCTTTACTGATTCGACCTTCCAGAGTGATAAGGATGACTCTAAGTCGGTCTCGGGATTTTTCTTTACCTTCAATGGAGGGGTGGTTTGTTGGAAGAGTTCCAAACAGGAAACCGTGGCAAACTCGACGATGGAGGCTGAATACATCGCTGCCAATGATGCTGCCAAAGAGGCTGTCTCGATGAAGAAGTTCATAAACGAACTTGGAGTGGTTCCGTCCATCGAGCATCCAATACCTTTGTATTGTGATAACAATGGAGCTGTGGCTTTGGCCAAGGAACCCAGGTCGCATCAGCGATCCAGGCATATTCTGAGGCGGTATCACCTGATCTGGGAGATAGTTGATCGTTGAGAGATCGAGGTCAGGAGAGTTGACACGAAGAACAACACAACGGATCCACTCACAAAGGCCATACCCCAGATACAATTTGAGAGACTCTTCAGGATGTTGGGTATAAGATACTACAACAACTGGCCTTGGTGCAAGTGGGAGATTGTTAGTTATGTGTATTCTCTAGAGGCTATTATTGTACATATGATGTATATTATAGTGGATGCTTGGACATATATCGAGAGGACTTTCTTGCTCGACATGATAATATGCTATCGGGTTGCACTTTGTCTTAACATGCAGACTTGTATTTTGATATTGTCTTGCTCTCTCATGTTGATAAAGCCCTTAGGATGTGTACTTGACTACCAGGACTATGATAGAGATCATACTAGTGGGGCCACGATAGTCTACAAGTGTGTCCTTTAATTGTTCCTAGTCGAGGGTGTATCGAGACAGAGCATTGATATTCCAGAGTAGACTAGTGTATATGCTTATTGACCCATATGATGGGCGATGGATGATCCCACATCCATTGGTGTTTGACATCAAAGATGGTATACGGGTGCTCAGTGGAGACTGAGTAAACTGAACGGACTCGCCGAGAACTCTTAGTTGGTATTATACCTATCGTCAGATAGCAGTTCTCTGGTGACACTGGTACAGGTTAGTCTGTAGACCCGAGATTGTCATAGAGACTTGTGTGATTCCTACTGTGCTTTGATTTCCAACTTACCACGTTCAAGAGAACGTGCAAAACGGTGACTTTTGGGTACAACCCCGAATCACATGGAGGCAATGAGCGATAGGAGGGGTTTCGTCTCTCCCGGTATTGGGGGTTGATGTTGCGCCGTGCTCGATTGGCTATAACAGAAAGTCCCTGGCCATGGCTGATACGGAGATCTACTGGTAAGTGTTATCAGTAGTTTCTCGACCCGTTATGCGCCTCACATCGGCATGACTTATCAATTACTGGGGTCTGACGTTTACCACCCCTAGACTGGATATGCAACATATCAGACAAAAAGACCGGACTGTACGGTAGTGTTACTGACAGGCTTTACAGTAGTATGAGCAGGCTTGCTTGTTGATCTTCTGATCGCTCAATACCCGTGTAGCCGTTACGTCCAGCTAGTACCGCTGACGGCTTATGGGTGACTGATATGATCATCACCTACTGCCGGCGTATTGACGAGTCTTTAGAGTCCTACACAGAGGTTTACTGGTTCAGGCAAAATGAAGTAGGAGCACATATGTGATATGTGCGGGACCAAGATTAATACGAGTATGTGATACCGTATTCTATTCTCGCGATATTTAATATCGGTCAGTTATATGTGATATAGCCAGGTTATCGAATCAAGTGTTGATTCGATAAGATGATACATATGATATTAGTCGGTTAAAAGTGATATAGCGGGATTATTGAATCAAGTGTTGATTTGATAATTTAATGCATAATTATATATTTGATATATTAATTTACATTAACTAATACTTGCTCACTTAAGCATTTCTATTTCTCACTTTAGCACACTTAATATATATGTGATATATATTAATTGTGTTTTCTTTTCTGTCATGCTTAATTATACATGCAACATGGGTGTATGAGACTTACATCATACTCATTATAATGTAGGGTTTATTTATTTAAAGTAAATATAAAATTAGATGGAATATTGTTCATGGTTGAAGCTTGTAGAAGCTTGTGGAACCTTTGACTTAGTCCATTAATTTTGTTTTACTTAAGATATTTATTAACCCAACCATTCTAATTAGCCATGGTTATGTCTCTACAAGGGTTAATATGAGATATTATCTCACCCATGGTTGCTATTCTCACACACAACATTATCTTCTTCATCTTCATCTTCATCAAGAGCTTAGCACTCTTGCTTTTGAGGAAGTGAGGAAAAATAGTGAGAAAAAGAATTCTAAAGTGAGCAAAATTCCTACTTCATCATCCTCTACTAGATTAGCCATTTAGTTTAGGGTGTTATCTTCACCAATCCCTAATTAGTGAAGAGGTATCTTGAGTTGGTGTCTCCTCAAAGTAGATCATCTTCGGCTTCGAAGATCATTGAGCAAGCTCGTTCATTTCGACTAATGGAGCCTACGGAGAGTCCGGATCACCACTACTTGGAGCGAAGGGACTTCTACACGGAGGATTTGAAGTGAAGGATCGGTCTACAAAGGTTGTATTCCATATTCACTTAGATATAAAGATGTTTACATATTGTATTGTCTAATTCTCAAGTTAAGATTCTAAGGTTAGGGTTAAGTAGCATGGCTAAATATTTTAAATTGGCATGGACGATACGTCCCGAAACCTTGCTGTTGTGCGGGGTAACCCTACAGTGGTATCAGAGTCAAGCTAGAGAATTAGACGATGTTTGTTAGATTACGAAACCGAAACTACTCCATAACTTGAAACATTGAAATCTAGTTTCTGTCGATTTTTAAATGGCCTCTAAAATTTTTATTAAGCAACTGCAGAATGTTATATGAGATGTAACATGAACACTGAACAAATACGAACTCATTTGGCTGGATTTGACCCTGTGACATGGCCTAAAATTCCGAGCTGGCCGGGCCCCTATGCTCTATTTTGGTTTGTATTCGTTTGGTCTCTGGGTTTTGGTGTTTCAGGTGTTGCTTGTTTTTTCTAAAATTGCATGAGATGTTAATTTTCTATAAAGGCAATTCAGAGTGTTTCGTAGTCATAATTCTAACATTGTTTCGGGTTTTTTAGACGACGTTAAATGGTTCGAACGGATATCAATAACCCAATTTTTCCCTCGACGAAATTTTTTCGAAGAGTTGGATTTTTTCCAAGTTAAAGAACATTCAAAATTCATGCAAGTAATGCGATGGACCCTCTAGAAGAACGAAACTCTAACTCGATTCTATGACCGTAAGAACCGCCGCCAAACCCTAGGGTTTGCGATAGTTCCGCGGCGCTATAGGTGAAGCAAGGGCTGAACTTTCTACGGGTTGTCTATAGGTACTGTGGCATGTACTGAGTATTTTTAAACTACGCTCAAGTGTTGAGCTCTTTGGGAAATTTTGGGTGTTTGTTGATTCGATCGGAATGTTTAACATCGTTTAGCTTTTTCTGGAATGTGATACAATATTTGGAATTCATATTGTTAGGCATGAAATCCGGAGTATGTGATATTTCGGGTTTATGATGTCTTAGGTGATTGTGGATTCCAAATGTTGTAGTTTGACATCTTCTTTTCTGCTATCGTAAGTGTAATATGTGGTGTATCGCCGGTTTCGTCGCTATATGTCAACAACAATTGGGATACGCATATTTACTTACGTTGATAACATGTGTTGTTATGTGTTGCTGTGATATGTTATATTGGATCGTCGTGTTTTGCATAGCCGGGGTTTTTATATGACATGAGAGTTTTTATTTTCATTCATGTAAAATTCATTGTATGTAATATTCTTTTATTGGGGCACTTCCGGGTTGAGGATGATGTCACCATTGTTATATATTATTTACTTTTCCGTATTAGGATAGACCCAAAGTGGGGAGCACAAGTAACCGGGTTCAAGAATCCAGTGGGAGACCATCTCGAGGAGTCGAGTACAGGTCTCCTAACTCTAGAATTGGTAGGGTTGCTTACCGCTCTCGTAGGGGTATAGGGTTGTGGGTTTGGCTATTCATCGCGGCCGTGGAATTCGTGCTTTATACTGGCTTAATTTAAAACACGGAATTCCTAGCATATCCAATATTTCATATGTTATCTTCTGCTGCTGATATTCTATGATGTGATCACTTTATATGCGTGAGACGAATGCTTTATTATTATATATGTGATATATAATAAACGTTGCTTATGTTGTGCACCCGCGCTAGTCTCGCCCCGCTATGCCGTTTATTAAGTAACCTAACGGTGCATAACGGGACACTGAGGCGAAAGCAGATGGCATAAGCGTACGTTGTATTTTCGTTTCTTCTGTGATGCTTAGGAAGCATAAATGATGGGACTTCATTAATGAGATTAATGAAAAAGAAAGAAACCTAAAAAGATGTTGTGGAATCAAATTTTCAAAAAGGGTAGCTCTAGTTTTTGCTTTGCATAGCGGTATTTCTTGTAGAATATCCAGCACCTTATTCGATAAGGAAAGAGCCGAGATCCCTTCACAGGGAGTGACCTCTTTAGCGAAACCAGCAGATGCTACAACCCACTCGGTTTTGTCTTTTGGTTGCTTCTCTTTTTCTTGCTTTACATAGTGGTATTTTTGAAATATCCTGCACCTTATTCGATAAGGAAAGAGCCGAGATCCCTTCACCGGGAGTGACCTCTTTAGCGAAACTAGCAAAAGCCTAAAAAACACTCCTTTTCAAAATCACTAGATTCTACAACGATATCAAGTTCATTGCGCAAAAGGTTTTCTTAAAAACCTGTCGTAGCCCTTCGTCATTTCAGATAAGGACTAGTTAGTATTCGTGCTGCGCTTGTTGGCCTTCGTCAAGGCGTAGTGTGCGGTAGCTGATTAGTACTTATCTGCTTATAGCATGTGATGCGTGTAGGGTGTTTTTCGTCACCCCATTGAGACCATGAATACACACGCGCTAGTCAGGCGTACTACAGATTCCCCCTGCCTAGGGTAGGCTGGGGTTTATTGGTTGTGGGGATCCGAATCTCCGGCAGCCGCGGACTAAGCTGCCGTTATTTACCCCTCGCCTTTGGAGCGAGAGAACCTCCGATTGACGGGTTAAACTGGTCATGCGAACTCAACGTGCAGTTTACGTGTGTTTTTGTTTTGGAGGGGGGTTGGATATATCGAGAGCCACGCAGAGTTTTTACGGGGGTCCCGCTACCCGGTTAGCGGGCTGGGGGTCAAGGGGGCTAGCAGCCCCCTTGCGGGGTGCAGGGCAGCGCCCGGGCCCAAAATTTTTTTTGGGAAGGACAGTGTTGTGGAGTATGTATATGTGTGTCTGTATATACATATATGTAAAAAGAAATAAAGAGAAAGGGCATCCAGAGGATGCGTGGGGAAAAGCGCCAACGCTTTGGGCGCTAGCGCTCTACGTGTCAGCACGTGGGCGCTCGGGCGCTAGCGCCCAAAGCGCTAGCGCTCTGAGCGCAAGAGCGCCAACGCTTTAGGCACTAGCGCTCTACGTGTCAGCACATAGGCGCTCGGGCGCTAGCGCTCTGAGCGCAAGAGCGCTAGCGCTCCACGTGTCAGCACGTGGGCGCTCGGGCGCTAGCGCCTTAAGCGCTAGCACTCTGAGCGCAAGAGCGCTCGCGCTCCACGTGTCAGCACGTGGGCGCTCGGGCGCAAAAAGGGAATTGGTCCCTGCAATGGGAGTTGTACTCCCAGAAAGGAGCACTTATTATTTTGTGTGTGTGTGTGTGTGTGTGTATGAGGAGTTAAACTCCTAAGATGTTTGGAAGCTGATGAAGGGCTTCTCCCCTTGAGCCCTAGTTCTTCCCCAAAGTAGGGTTTCTGGAGATGGGTCTCCTTCTTCTACCTTTGTTGGCCGGATCTTGAAGATCAAGAGATGTGAGATCTAAAAATCTCTCCTTTTTGAGATCAAATGACAGATCCAAGTTCCCCTTTGTGGGTTTTGTGGTGAAAAACTATTTAGTTTTGGAAAAGGAAGAGTAAAACTCTTGATTTAATTCAAAAGAAAGAAGAAGATTTGGAACCTTCAGAAAGGGGAAAGAGGCACAAACCCTAGGTTTTTGAGTGAATGAAAAAGTGTCTTTTTTATTCATCATCATGTTGCCTTTTATAGGCTTACATATTTACATATAGCCCCTTGGGCTTTAACAAAATGACATTTTGCCCATCCCATGGCTCATGTGCCATTTCTTTTTGCACATAAGCCATGGGCTTACAAAAATTTGGTTTTATGCCCATTTTGTTTACATTCATGCATAAAAAATTGCATAAAAAATTACATAAAAATTATTTCTTACATGATTTTTATTTCGGCATGGCGGAAGGCCGGACGCTTCGTGTTCGGGCTCGACCTGGGCATTGGCCCACTTGCTTGGGCTTGGGCCTACCTGGCTTGGGGTTGACCTAGACTTTGACTTGGTCAACCGAGGTGCAAATTTTGACTTAAACAAAGTGCCCCCCATCAATAAATGCACACCACATATGTAAGTCGTTTGCATGAAATTGATGGATCTTCTTTCACGTGGAGGCGACTTGCCTTGGTTCCCACTTTTTGGGATGCACTGCCCTTTTTACGACGTGGACGGTCGACGCTTAACGCGTCTCCGAGACGAAGTGTCCGTGGTAGACGTTTCCCTGGCCCGGAGTGATCCGGTTCCTGCTTTGTAGGAAGCCTGCACTGCCCGTTTTGCGACATGGACGGTCGACGCTCTGATCCGGAGAGATTTGGTTCCCGATTTGTGGGAAGCCTGCACTGCCCGTTTTGCGACATAGACGGTCGACGCTCTGATCCGGAGCGATTTGGTTCCCGATTTGTGGGAAGCCTGCACTGCCTTTTTTGCGACATGGACGGTCGACGCTCTGATCCGGAGCGATTTGGTTCCCGATTTGTGGGAAGCCTGCACTGCCCTTTTTACGACATGGACGGTCGACGCTTGACGCGTCTCCGAGACGGAGTGTCAGTGGTAGACTTTTCCCTGGCCCGGAGTGATCTGGTTACTGCTTTGTAGGAAGCCTGCACTGCCCTTTTTGCGACATGGACGGTTGACGCTTGACGCGTCTCCGAGACGGAGTGTCCGTGGTAGACGTTTCCCTGGCCCGGAGTGATCTGGTTCCTGCTTTGTAGGAAGCCTGTGCTGCCTTTTTTACGACATGGATGGTCAATGCTGCCCTTTTTGCGACTTGGACGGTCGTTGCTGCCCTTTTAGCGACTTGGACGGTCGGTGCTGCCCTTTTAGCGTCGTGGATGGTCGGTGCTGCCCTTTTAACGACTTGGACGGTCGATGCTGCCCTTTTCGCGACGTGGACGGTCGGTTCTGCCCTTTTAGCGACGTGGACGGTCGGTGCTGCCCTTTTTGCGAGGTGGACGGTCGGTTCTGCCCTTTTAGCGACGTGGACGGTCGGTTCTGCCCTTTTTGCGCTTGGACCGTCGGTACTGCCCTTTTAGCGACGTGGACGGTCTGTTCTGCCCTTTTTGCGACTTGGACGGTCGGTGCTGCCCTTTTAGCGACGTGGACGGTCGGTTCTTCCCTTTTTACGACTTGGACGGTCCGTGCTGCCCTTTTAGCCACATGGACGGTTGGTTCTGCCCTTTTTATGACTTTGACGGTCGGTGCTGCCCTTTTAGCGACGCGGACGGTCAGTTCTGCCCTTTCTGCGACTTGGACGGTCGGTGCTGCCCTTTTATCGACTTGGACGGTCGGTTCTGCCCTTTTTGCAACTTGGACGGTCGGTTCTGCCCTTTTTGCGACTTGGACGGTCGGTTCTGCCCGTTTTGCGACTTGGATGGTCGTTGCTGCCCTTTTAGCGACGTGGACAGTCGATGCTGCCCTTTTAGCGACGTAGACGGTCGGTGCTGCCCTTTTTGCGACTTGGACGGTCGGTTCTGCCCTTTTTGTGACTTGGACGGTCGGTTCTACCCTTTTTGGGACTTGGACGGTCGATGCTGCCCTTTTAGCGACGTGGACGGTCGGTGCTCTGATCCGGAACGATTTGGTTCCCGATTTGTGGGAAGCCCGCACTGCCCGTTTTGCGACATGGATGGTCGACGCTTGACGCGTCTCCGAGACGGAGTGTCCGTGGTAGACTTTTCCCTGGCTCGGAGTGATCTGGTTCCAGCTTTGTAGGAAGCCTGCACTGCCCTTTTTGCGACATGGATGGTCGACGCTCTGATCCGGAGCGATTTGGTTCCTGCTTTATAGGAAGCCTGCACTGCCCTTTTTGCGACATGGACGATCGACGCTTTGACCTGGAGCGATTTGGTTCCCGATTTGTGGGAAGCCTGCACTGCCCGTTTTGCGACATGGACGGTCGACGCTCTGATCCGGAGCGATTTGGTTCCTGCTTTGTAGGAAGCCTGCACTGCCCTTTTTGCGACATGGACGGTCGATGCTCTGACCCGTAGCGATTTGGTTCCCGATTTGTAGGAAGCCTGCACTGCCCGTTTTGCGACATGGACGGTCGACGCTCTGATCCGGAGCGATTTGGTTCCCGATTTGTGGGAAGCCTGCACTGCCCGTTTTACGACATGGACGGTTGACGCTTGTCGCGTCTCCGAGACGGAGTGTCCGTGGTAGACTTTTCCCTGGCCCGGAGTGATCTGGCTCCTACTTTGTAGGAAGCCTGCACTGCCCTTTTTGCGACATGGACGGTCGACGCTCTGATCCGGAGCGATTTGGTTCCTGCTTTGTAGGAAGCATGCACTGCCCTTTTTGCGACATGGACGGTCGACGCTCTGACCCGGAGCGATTTGGTTCTCGATTTGTGGGAAGCCCGCACTGCCCGTTTTGTGACATGGACGGTCGACGCTCTGATCCGGAGCGATTTGGTTCCTGCTTTGTAGGAAGCCTGCACTGCCCTTTTTGCGACATGGACGGTCGACGCTCTGACCCGGAGCGATTTGGTTCCCGATTTGTGGGAAGCATGCACTGCCCGTTTTGCGACATGGACGGTCAACGCTCTGATCCAGAGTGATTTGGTTCCCGATTTGTGGGAAGCCTGCACTGCCCGTTTTACGACATGGACGGTCGACGCTTGACGCGTCTCCGAGACGGAGTGTCCGTGGTAGACTTTTCCCTGGCCCGGAGTGATCTGGTTATTACTTTGTAGGAAGCATGCACTGCCCTTTTTGCGACATGGACGGTTGACGCTCTGATTCGAAGCGATTTGGTTCCTGCTTTGTAGGAAGCCTGCACTGCCATTTTTGCGACATGGACGGTCGACGCTTGATTTGACTTTCTCTGCTTCTTGCAGTGTCAGGGGTGAACTTGACTTGCTCCGCTTCTTGCGGTGTCGAGATTTGATTCTGACTTGCTCCGCTTTATGCGGTGTCGGAGTTGAAGTTGACTTGTTGATTGTGATTGTGGTTGACATCAGCATCGCTACACTGGAATATGGCACCAGGAGTGGATCATCATTTGCCATGAGAGGATTTAGGGATTTTGGTTTTCTGTCGGCATCTGCATTGCTGCACTGGAATAATGCCAGGAGCAACTCATCATTTGCCCCGGAAGGATTTAGGAATTGGTTTTTGTTTGGCATCTGCATTGCTGCACTGGAATAATGCCAGGAGCAACTCATCATTTGCCCCGGAAGGATTTAGGAATTGGTGACTTAGGAGACAGGTTTAGGTCCACATCACCTAAGGCTTTTCAATTTTATGGGCCGTAAGGGTCCCATAAAAGCATTTTCTCCCCACGAGTCGAAAGGATCTCGTAGGTGTATTTTCTCCTTAGGAGCCGTGGGGACTCTTAAGTGTGTTGCTCCTTTGTGAGTCGTAAGGATCTCACGCAGGAATTTTCTCCTCACAAAGTCGAGAGGACTTTGTGAGTGCATTTCATCTCTTTTCTACGAGTTTGCGCCCTTTCGGGTTTTCACAAACTCGCCGGTAGTCCTGCTGTTTTTACTCACGGAGCCCTTTCGGGTTTTCATCCGTGCCCGTTTTGCTTGTGGACATACCTTTTTTTTCCTTTTTTTTTGACCGCTGGTGGGACTTTAAAAGTAGTCTCACCGGCAGGATTTAGGAGAGATAGGGGTCGTTTACGCCCGTGGATTGTATACGGTTTTGCAGGATGTATGATCCAGACCGTAGGGCCGGAAAAATTTAGGGACTTTGTCGGCGTCTACATCGCTGCACTGGAATATGGTACCAGGAGCGACTCATCATTCGCCGTTGGGGTATGGGATTTGGAATTTGGTTGGCGTCTGCATCGCTGCACTGGAATATGGTACCAGGAGCGACTCATCATCCGCCGTTGGGACATTCAGAGTTTGGTTGGCGTCTGTATCGCTGCACTGGAATATGGTGCCAGGAGCGACTCATCATTCGCCATTGGGGTATGAGATTTGGAATTTGGTTGGCGTCTGCATCGCTGCACTGGAATATGGTACCAGGAGCGACTCATCATTCGCCATTTAGGGTTTGGGGAGCGATGGCTTAGGAGATAGGTTTAGATCCCTATCTCCTAAGGCTTTTCAATTTTATTGGCCGTGAGGGTCCCATAAAAGCATTTTCTCCCTACGAGTCGTAAGGATCCCCCGCAGGTGTATTTTCTCCTTAGGAGTCGTGAGGACTGCTAAGTGAGTTTTTCCTTTATGAGTCGTAAGGATCCCACAAAGGTTTGTTCTCCTCATGTATCGTGAGGACACATGAGTGGGTTTTCTCAATGGAGCATAATTCCAAAGGCGGAGACCAGCCACTGGACTGGTGATTGCAGTGGGGAATGAATGTGATGAGAATTATTTGAGCCCGTGGATTGTATACGGCAGTCAATTTGGGGACTAACCGTAGGGCCAGGAGAATTTTGAGAAATTGGATTTTGGTTGGCGTCTGCATCGCTGCACTGGAATATGGTACCAAGAGCGACTCATCATTCGCCGTTGTTTTGTTTTTGTTTTTTTTGTTTTTGTATATATTTTTTTTGTTTTACCGCGATTGCTCTATCATTTCAGCTTTTCTTATCGCGAAGGTCGCGATTGCCCCATCATTTCGGTTTTTTATTCGCGGTTGCCCCATCATTTCAGCTTTTTATTCGCGGTTGCCCCATCATTTCGGCTTTTCCTTTTTTATTTACACACATTTTTTACACATTTTTTACACATTTTTTTTACATTCCTAGTTTAACGAGTTAGAGGTCGACTGTTCCCAGTTTAATGACGTGGTGGTCGATTGTTTTCAGTGAAAGGCAGATGTCTGAGAGAATCAGTTTCACGAAGATCTTCGGTCTCCGTTTGTGTAAAATTGGCGGTTGCGACTTGACTGTTTATTAACACGCCTTTGGACAGTTCTATCTCTCCTGCCTTGTTTTGCTTTTCGACCTAATCTTTGAAGACGAAGCAGTCCTCAATGGCATGACCTATCACTCTGTGATAGGAGCAGTATTTGGGGTCGTCAGTCATATTCGCTTCCTGCGGTCTTTTTGACTCTGGCAGCTGTAGACCGTTCCTCAGGGCGTCTTTGAATATTTTACGGATTTTGTCCCTTCTGAAGGAATAGACCTTGTCCAGCTTCTCTTTCAGTGGAGATTCTCCTCCCTCTTCGAACACTGGCTTCCGAGGCTGGTTGGCACTAGGCCCGCTTATCCCTCGCTTATTTCGGTTAGCTGAAGTGTTAAAAGACTCAGCATCGTCGGGATTTCCGCCTTTGCGACTATCGTACTTTCGGTTTCTCCAGGACCTATTGTTATTTTGGGAGTCAGAGGAGGACTCCAGCTTTGAGCGTTCCAACATCTGGACTTTCCTGGTCAGCTCTTGGAATGTTTTGAGACCCGCGGTGCATAGAAACGGGGCCATCCAATTGTTGAGATGTCCGACGAGGAGACCGACAGATTAGTCATGCTCTATCGGCGGTTCACATTTGACGGAGAGATTGCGCCATCGGGTTATAAAATCCGTACTGCTTTCGTTGTTCTTGGGCTTGGTCCTTACGAGCTCGGCAATGGTGATCTTATCGCTGACGCTGATAAACCTTTGTCGAAACAAAGATTCCATTTGGACGAAAGTAGTAACGGAGCCATCCGGTATGCTCGCGTACCAGTCGAAAGCAACATCGGTCAAGCTATTAACGAACTGGCGGAGGAGAAGCGCATCGTTGCCCCCAGTGTTCCCGCATGAGGCTTTGAAGTGGGCGATGTGCTGATTCGCATTCCCCGTCCCATCGAATCTTCCGAATTTGGGGATGACATAGCCGCTAGGAAATTCTACCAGATCATACTGAGAAGGATATGGTCTCCCACTACTGCTGATATCTTTTTGCGCTTCGGCTTCGGCCACCAAAGTTTTGACTTTGCCGACAACCAAATCCATGATTTGATCTTGAGTTAGCGGGCTACTGTCATCGGTAGCCAAGACATCTCCCGAGATAGGATGCGACTGATTTTCATGCGGTTCGCCCACTTTTGGATTTAAAGGAATAAGCGTCGGCTGCTTTAGGGCACCATTTCCCGGTTCACGAGCAGAGCCCTGCGCTTGATTGGGCGGCTGAGAGGCAAGTTGGGCTGTGAGCTATAAGACGACATTTGTCAAGTCGTCAATTTTTGAGTAATACTTGGCCATCTCCTTGTCTTTGTTTCTGAGCTGCTTTCGAAGCTCTTGGAGAAGTTGCTGCTCTGCGTTCTTGGGACGGAAGATTGGCTCATCTTCGCTTTCCGAGCCCGACTCCTCATGAACTGAGAGCTCTCTCTGCTTATCAGCCTCACTGGGAGGGTCTTCATTACCTTCCAGAGGAGGCTAGCCTTGGTATGTGGCAGCCATATCCACGCCATATTGGATTTGGGATGTGGTGGCCCCGTCCTTGCTCTTGCTGCGCGTGCCCACCATATAGACAGTGTGGATAACACAATCAGCCATCCCCTCATCTTTGGCAGGGTAACCCTGTTCCTCGAACCTCATGAGGTTCAGCCTAGCAGGAGCCCTAGCCCTTTTATTGGCTCTGTATATGAGCCTTTTCTGCCTTAGCTTCTCAATTTTAAGGGCTTGGTGGGCATCTGTTTCCTCGGAAGCCACCGTGAGTCGATTAGCGGGGAGCTTAGAGAAGACACCCGATCGAGCAGTTGTCAAGGGCACCATCGGAGCTTGCTCGGGATGCCTTGTTGCTTTGCTGGTGTTGATGGCCTTGCCCCCAGCTGGGGCCAAGGAAAGTCGTTCAAACACCGACTTGCGTTTGAGTTGGGGCATCTTCGAGACCACCACATTTGGCCTCTTGCCTTTCGAGACCGGCTTGTCTGTCACCGGGCCTTGAGGTGCAGGGATGGCATTAACCGATACGAACAGGATAGAGCCGAATGGTAGTGGCGGCTCTTCCCATTGTCGCCCGAGACTGGCCGGAAGGACCGTCCTGGCGTCCATCTTCATCGTGTAGAAGATGGGAGCTGAGTTCATCTTTGGAGACATTGTTGAAAGGTGATTGCTTGAAAATCCTGCATGAAAGAGCATTATTTTAGTATAAATATAGATATGTATATTGATTGAGTTCGCATGAACGTTTAACCCGAAATATGGGAGGAGAGATTGGTCCCACCGGGCTTCCAGAGTCTGTAGGGTGTTTTTCGTCACCCCATTAAGATGGGAATACGCGCGCGCTTGTCAGGCGTACTATAGATTCCTCCTGCCTAGGGTAGGCCGGGGTTTATTGATTGTGGGGATCTGAATCTCCGGCAGCCGCGGACTAAGCTGGCGTTAATTGCCCTTCGCCTTTGGAGTGAGGGAACCTCCGATTGACAGGTTAAACTGGTCAAGTGAACTCAACGTGCAGTGTACGTGTGTTTTTGTTTTGGAGGGAGGTTGGATATATCGGGAGCCACGCAGAGTTTTTACGGGGGTCCCGCTACCCGGTTAGCGGGCTGGGGGTCCAGGGGACTAGCAGCCCCCTTGCGGGGTGCGGGGCAGCGCTCGGGCCCAAAATTTTTTTGGGGAAGGACAGTGATGTGGAGTATGTATGTGTGTGTGTGTATATACATATATGTAAAAAAAATAAAGAGAAAGGGCATCCAGAGGACGCGTGGGGAAAAGTGCCAGCGCTTTGGGCGCTAGCGCTCCACGTGTCAGCACGTGGGCGCTCGGGCGCATCCAGAGTCTTGTGTGTGCTCCCACTATACTTTGATTTCCACCCCACCACGGCTTAACTATGTCGTGCAAACAGGTGGCTTTTGGGTACAGTCCCAAGGCATATAGAGGCAATGAGCGATAGGAGGGGTTTCGTCTCTCCCGGTATTAGGGGTTGATGTTGCGCTATACTCGATTGGCTATAAAAGGAAGTCCCTGGCCAGGGCTGATGAGATTTACTCATAAGTGTTATCAGTAGTTTCTCGATCTGTTATAGGCCATATACATGCATGACTTATTGAGTTATTGGGGTCGACAATACCATCCCTAGACTAGATATGTAGCATATCTGACGAAGAGACAGGACTGTACAGTGAGTGTTGCCAGTTGGCTCCACGGGAGTTTTGACAGCTTCGCTTGTTTTTCTTCTGTTCACTCAATACCTGGGAGCAGTTACGTACAGCTAGTGCCGCTGACGGTTTGTAGGTATGTGATATGATCACTACCTACTGCTAGCGTATTGATGAGTCTAAGAGTCCCACGGAGGGGTTTCCTAGCTTAAGCGAAACGATGTGGGGTGCATATGGGGATATGCGCGGGAGCTTGATTAAATGCGAGTATATGATACTGCATTTTAATCTGGCATTTTCTATTGGTCGGGTCGTATGTGATATGACTGGTTTATTGAATCAAGTGTTGATTTAATATCAATGACCATTAGCTCATTTATTAAACCCTTTTCTTTTATTTGTATGCATGAATGTATGTATGTATATATATTGATATGAATGCACACATCCATACATACATGTGTCATGGTTGATGATACATTGGGGATGACTATGCAAGACTCACATGGAATCTATTTATATATATTTTTTATTATTGATAAAAGGAAATTGGGAATTAAATCATGGTTGGATTTCTTCTACACTCTTCTTTAATTGTCCAAAGTCATAACCATGGTTTCATTTCCTATTATCTTTTAACTCAATATAAAAAATATCTAGATATTTATTAGCTATGGTTAAGGGTGAGTGTGACTCTCTCTTATATACTTTTATTGTCATTATTTTCGAGATAATTCTCATATGAGCTCAAGCTAAGCCATTCTCCTCCTCCTTCCTCCTCTAAGCTCTGTAGCTCCTCAAAAGTGAGTGAAGAAAATTAAAAGGAAAGGTTTTTAAGTAAGATTACAACCCACATCACCAATCTATATTAGTCTATCCCACTAGTGTAGGTTGTTTTCTTCACTTCCACATAGGTCAAGTGAAGCTTGGAGCTTGTGCCAAGGGACTCCGTGGTGGATCGTCGTGGACTTCGAAGGACTCAAGTGAACCCGTCCAAACTACAAGTTGATCCAAGGAGACAAGGAAGAGAGGTCTACAAAGGTTGTATTTCTTCCCTCTGTTAGTTATGTATATGCCCTAGAGGCCATTGTTGTACATATGATGTATATTATAATGGATGCTTGGATATATATAGAGATGACTTTCTTGCTCGTCATGATAGTATGCTATTTGGTTTCACTTTATCTTAACATGTTGACTTGTATTGGTTTACTGTTTTTCTCTCACATGTTGATAAAGCCCTTAGGATCTGTACTCGACTACTGGGACTATGATGAGATCATACTAGTGGGGCCTTGGTAGTCGATGAGTACATCCTATAACTGTTCCTAGTCGAGGGTATATCGAGACAGGGCATCGATACACCAGAGTAGACTAGCGTATACGCATCTTGACCCATATGATGGGCGATGGATGATCCCACATCCATCTGTGTTTGACATTAGAGATGGTGTACGGGTGCTCAGTGGAGACTGGGTATACTGGACGGACTCGCCGAGAACTCCCAGATGGTGATATACCACACGTCAGATGGCAATTCTCCAGTGACACTGGTACAGGGTAGTCTGTAGACCCGAGATCGTCATAGAGTCTTGTGTGATTCCCACTGTGCTTTGATTTCCACCTTACCACGTCCAAGAGGGCGTGCAAAACGGTGGCTTTTGGGTACAGTCCCGAATCACATGGAGGCAATGAGCGATAGGAGGGGATTCGTCTCTCCCGGTATAGGGAGTTGATGTTGTGCTGTGTTCGATTGGCTATAACTGGAAGTCCCTGGCCAGGGCTGATATAGAGATTTACTGGTAAGTGTTACTAGTAGTTTCTCGACCCGTTATGAGCCACACATCGACACGACTTATCGGTTACTGGGGTCTGACGTATACCACCCCTAGACTTGATATGCGGCATATCAGACGAACAGACCCGACTGTACGGGAGTGTTACTGATTGGATTCACTGGAGAACGCACAGGCTAGCTTGTTGATCTTCTGATCGCTCAATACCTGGGTGGCTGTTACGTTTAGCTGACCGCTTGCAGCTTGTAGGTGTTTGATATGATCATCACCTGCTACCGGCGTATTGACGATTCTTTAGAGTCCTACACAAAGGTTTCTTGGCTCAGGCGAAACGGAGTAGAGGCATATATGTGATATGTGCAGGACCGAGAATAATGCGATATGAGATACCGTATTATATTCTCGCGATATTTAGATATGAACCGAGACATCGGATCAAGTGTTGATTCGATGAATTGGTACATGATATATTAGTCGGTAATATTCGATATAGCCGGATCATCAAATCAAGTGTTGATTCGATGATTTAATGTATAATAATATATATGATATATTGTATTACATTATCTAATATTGGCTCGCTTTATTATTTCATTTTCTCACTGGATGATACATTGATATATATGCGATATATGTTAATTGTATTATTTTCTTTTGTTGCAAATATATAATATATATGTGATACATATTATTGTGACATGATATGATTTATTGTTAAATATGTTTAAGGATGATTAAATGAGGTTAGGGTTTGATTAGGGTTAGTTGCTTCATGCACCTTCTAGAAGCAATTTCTTTTGTCATGGTTAAGATATTTCTTGGTGACTCATTTCTAAACCTAACCAAACCCTAACTCTAGTTTATTCTCTACACATTATTAGCCACTCATCCTTGACCATGGTTGATATATCAATCATATAGTTTTATTTCTATTCATCACAAAAGGATTTATCATTATCTTTTCCATTATCATCTTCTTCTCTCTTGAAAAAGCCCACTAGAAATTCTTTATGTGATGAATAAATATGACAAAATGATTTAAAAAGAAAGCATAAATACTACTCTCTCATCCTCATCTCATCTAGCCCATGAGATTAGTGTGTTCATCTCTTTAGAGTGAGAAAGCTTGAGTCTTTGCAACTTCGACGTAGATCATCGGAGATTTGGAACACTTCAAGCTAGCATGGATCGTTCGAGTCGTGGAGCCTCTCATGAGTCCGGGAGATCGTGGATCGCGGCAAAGGGACTTCTACCGGAGCTTGTGAAGCGAAGGAGCGGACTACAAAGGTTGTAATCCCTCACACTTAGATAAAAGTTATCATCTTGCATGTTTAACCCTAATAATCTAGCAAAGATCCCGGCTTTGGGTTGTTCGGCACGTCTAAATTTTTATCCGGGCATGTTTGATGCCTTATGAACCTTCACAAGAGTGCCTAGGAACCCTACAGTGGTATCAGAGCCTAGCTAGAGCATTAGGCGATGTGTTTACGAAGTTAAAACTCCGATCGAACCCGTACAGACAAAATTTAACCCCTCTCTGGAAATTTTTCAAATTTTAGGATTTTTCTGAATTAAAAATATGTAAAAAAATCAGCAGGGAATTCTAAGAATTACCATGAAATACGGGCCCACAACTCCACGAAAACGCGGCGGAACCACGGCGGAAGCATGCTTTCCGCGGCGGTTCCGCGGCCGTTTTGTGGAATTGTGACACGTGGCTTCATGGTATTATCGGTAGTTGCTTGTTGATGCTTCTGGGTATTTTTAAACTGTTTTAAGTGTTAAGACTTCTGGGGTTTGTTTTGTAATAGAAGATTCGATCGAAATATTTAAATTCGTATTTCTTTCCGGATATTTAGAAACTGTTAAACTATTTGAACGGATATCATTAACTCACTGTTTCCCGGCACGGCAAACTTTCAAGTGTTGAATTTTTATCGGGTTTAGATCTTTCGGAAAAATTGTACAAGTTAAGCGGTGGACCCTCTAGAAGACAAGAAACCTTAACTCGATTATGTGACCGTCTTGAACTGCCTTTTGAACCTTCGGGTTTGGGGCAGTACGGCGTGCCACATGTGAGGCGTTGGCTTGACCCTTCTACGGCTGGATCACCGATACTGTGACATATTCTGGGATTATTTGAACTCCGCTCAAGTGTTGAGCAATTTGGGAAATTTTGGGTATTTGATTATCTGTTCGAAAAGTTTATACTGTCTATTTATCTGGAATGTGATACAATATGTGGAATTCATAGAGTTAGGCATGAAATGCGAAGTATGTGATATTTCGGATTTACGATGTCTAAAGTGATTGTGGATTCCAAATGTTGTAGTTTTACGCTTTCTTTTCTATGACCGTAAATGTAATATGTGATATCGCCGGTTTCGTTGCTATATGTCAACGACAATTGAGATGCGCATATTTACTTACGTTGATGATATGTGATATTATGTGTTGCTGTGATATGTTATATTGGATCGTCGCGTTCTGAATAGCCGGGGGTTTTATGTGAGATGAGGGTTTTTATTTTCATTCATGTAAAATTCATTTGTAATGTAATATTCTTTTATTTGGGGCACTTCCAGGTTGAGGTTGATGTCACCAGTGTATATTATTTAGTTTTCCGCATTAGGCAGACCCAAAGAGGGGAGCACAAGTAACCGGGTTCTAGGGTCCAGTGGGAGGCCATCTCGAGGAGTCGAGACCGTGTCTCCTAACCCTAGAATTGGTAGTGTTACTTGCCGCTCTCGTAGGGGTCTTGGGATGTGGGTTTGGCTATTCGTCGCGACCGTGGAATCCGTGTTTTATACAGGCTCGCATTGAAAACACGGACGTCCTAGTATATCCAATATTTCATATATGTTCTTCTGCTGCAATGTTCTGTGATGAGATCATATTACTGCCTGAGACGAATGCTTATACTATATATATATGCTGATATATAAATATTACTGCTTTCGTTTCTTCTGTGATGCTTAGGAAGCATAAGCTGATGGGATTTTATTAATGAGATTAATAAAAGAAAAGAAACCTAAAGATGTTGTAGAATCAAAACTTTATAAAAAGGGTAGCTACAGTTTTGCTTTGCATAGTGATATATATGATATATCCTGCACCTTATTCGATGGGGAAAGAGCCGACGATCCCTTCACCGGGAGTGACCTCTTTAGCGAAACTGGCAGATGCTACAAAACGCGGTTTGTCTTTTGATTGCTTTTAGAGTTTTTCTTTGCACAGCGGTATATATGATATATCCTGCACCTTATTCGATGAGGAAAGGGCCGACGATCCCTTCACCGGGAGTGACCTCTTTAGCGAAACTAAGAAAAGTCTCAAAAACACTCCTTTTTTAAAAAACCACTCGATTCTACGACGATATCAAGTTCATTACGCTCATGGTTTTTTCTAAAAACCTGCGTAGCCCTCCGTCATTTCAGATAAGTACTACTTAGTATTCGTGCTGCGGTTGTTTGGCCTCTGTCAAGGCGTAGTGTACGGTAGCTAACTAGTGCTTATCTGCTAGCATATGATGCGATTGGATTAAAGTATTCGTACGGCGTAGTTTGGCCTCCGTCAAGGGTCGTACGGGTGGGTTTAATTCAATCAAGAAATGACGGGTTGAACTTGACTAGCGCCCTATGGGTAGTTTGGCCTCCGTCAAGGTCATGGGACGCTAGGGGTAAAAATATTATCGGGAATTTCAAGTATTGAAATTTGCAATGAGATTGCATACCTTCTATGAGATAGTTGGATCCCGATACCCACTGCGAGTAAGTGTTACTCCTGGGAGAGTTTTACACAGGACAATTAGTCATTCAAGTAGGTGTCTAGAAAAGTGTTAACGGGGTTACGCCTCTGGGAAAACGAGGTTTACTTTAATTAGGTCCGTGCGAAAGCACGGGGAACCTCCCTCAAAGTACCAACACTGATCTGGCTGAAAGATTGACGAAATTGTAGGGTGTAATTAATCCCGGCTAATCTTACCTTTTAGGGTTTGAAGGTAGATTTGATAAAAACAGTGGGAGACATCCTGATTAGATAAGATAATAACCAATCTAATCTTGCAAGAGCATACGCTAAAGTGTTTTCTTCTCTCTCTCTCGGTAGCGACCATGTCAGGCCATAATCAAGATAATAATATGGATGTATTGACTAAACCCGCTTATTATACTGAGCAGGGGAACGTTGGACCCGTTCTTTCTTATAAGAGTTATAAGACTGAAAATGGAATAGAAGAATATCTAGATTCTCAAGCCGCCCAAAAGAACATGCATGTTGATGCATCTTCTTCAGGTGTGTTAGTTATTGAGAACTGTTTCTCAGTTCACCCTACGTCCTGGGTATTAGATACCGGATCAGGATCCCACATATGTAAATTGTTACATGGGCTACGAAAAGGTAGAGAACTGGGAAAAGGTGATCATTCCGTTCAAGTAGGGAACAGTGCAAGTATTGTAGCCAAAGCAGTTGGTGAATATCACCTAGTATTGCCAAGTCGTAATACACTGATTCTAAATGAGTGCTATTATATACCGAACATGATGTGCAACATTATATCAGTTTCTTTATTAAGTAAAGAAAGATATAATTTTGTAGTAAAGGATAATGTTATGAACATATTCCTAGATCAAAAGTTGATTGCATCAGGCTCGTTACATAATGGCATATTCATTCTGAATCAGAATACAGTCCTGAATATACAAAACACACACAAGAGGAAAAGTTCAGATATGAACGAATCCTACTTGTGGCATTGTAGACTTGGTCATATCAATGCGAAACGACTGGCTAAGTTACATAAGGATGGTTATTTGAATCCGTTCGAATTATCATCTTATGATACTTGCCATTCATGTCTCAAAGGAAAAATGACCAAAGCTTCGTTTAGTGGACACGGAGAAAGAGTTACTGAACTCTTAGGACTAATACATAGTGATGTATGTGGTCCCATGTCTACGCATGCTAGGAACGGTTCTTCCTACTTCATTACATTCACTGACGATCTCTCTAGATACGGACATGTGTTTCTGATGAAACACAAGTCTGAAGCTTTTGAGAAATTCAGAGAATATAAGCACGAAGTAGAGAACCAAACGGGCAAAAGTATTAAGATTCTTCGATCTGATCGAGGAGGTGAATACTTAAGCAATGAGTTCCTAGATTATCTAAAAGAGAATGGGATTCTCTCTCAGCTTACTCCTCCTTAACACCACAGCACAACGGTGTATCGGAACAAAGAAATCGCACCCTATTAGATATGGTGCGCTTAATGATGAGCACTGCTGAATTACCTATTTCCTTCTGGGGGTATGCGCTTGAGACAGCGGCATACATACTGAATAAAGTTCCTATCAAATCTGTGCCTACCACCCCATATGAGATATGGGAAGGGAAGAGACCATATCTTAATTTTGTTAAGATATGGGGTTGCCCGGCCTATGTTAAAACACACAATCCGGGCAAGCTCGAGGCAAGGTCTGTCCTATGTAAGTTTATTGGATATCCCAAGCATTCGCGAGGGTATATCTTCTACCACTCCGAGGAACAAAAGGTGTTTGTTTCTCGACATGCCACTTTCTTAGAAAAAGATTTTCTTATGAAACAGATTAGTGGCATTGAGGTAGAACCGGAAGAAGTTTCGGCAGAACAAACTGCAACAGATAATTTGGTAGAACCAGAGGATTCAGTAGTACCCAACGAACCCCAGCCTCTCCGCCGATCTAGCAGGGTTTCTCATCCACCTGAGAGATACTACGGTTTTCTCATTGATGGTGGAAGCGAGGATTGCATCATGGAAGATGATGACCCAACTAGTTTCGAGCAGGCCATCACGAGTGGTGACTCTGTGAAATGGCTGGATGCAATGCGATCTGAGATGGAATCCATGTACACCAACAAAGTATGGACTTTGGAAAATGCTCCTGAAGGGGTAAAACCCATAGGGAGCAAGTGGATCTTTAAAATGAAATTTGGTGTAGATGGAAAAGTTGAGACTTTCAAAGCTAGACTTTTAGCAAAGGGTTTTCGTCAACGACCAGGTGTGGATTATGACAAAACCTTTTCTCCAGTGGCTATGCTTAAGTCCATCCGGATCTTACTTGCCATTGCTGCATACCATGACTACGAAATCTGGCAAATGGATGTTAAGACCGCCTTTCTAAACGGTGATTTAGAAGAGAGCGTGTACATGACTCAGCCAGAGGGCTTCGTAGATAGTGGGAGCAGCGGAAAGGTGTGCAAGCTGCTTAAATCCATTTATGGGTTAAAGCAAGCATCGCGGAGTTGGAACATCTGTTTTGATGTTGTAGTCAAAGAGTTTGACTTCATCAAAAATATAGATGAACCTTGTATCTATAAGAAGGTAGCAGAGGGTAAGGTTGTCTTCCTCGTATTGTACGTGGATGACATACTCTTGATAGGAAATGATATTCCTATGCTGCAATCAGTCAAGCTCTTCTTATCACAGAGATTCTCAATGAAAGATCTAGGTGATGCCTCCTGCATATTGGGAATCATGATCTATAGAGATAGATCTAAACGGATACTGGGATTGTCCCAATCCAGGTACATTGACACCATACTAAAGAGGTTTAGTATGGAAGAATCCAAGCGTGGGAACCAACCCACGATCTCTGGACTCACTCTCTCCAAAGAGATGTCTCCTAAGACTGATTTGGAGAGAGCTCGCATGCAAGGGATACCCTATGCTTCGGCAGTAGGCTCTATCATGTATGCGATGCTATGTACCAGACCCGATGTAGCATACTCACTAAGTGTAGTGAGTCGGTATCAAGCAGATCCTGGAGAGAGTCACTGGACAGCTGTGAAGAACATTCTCAAGTACTTGCGAAGGACTAAGGAGATGTTCTTGGTGTATGGTAACGGAGAACTCCAGGTGGAGTCCTTAACCGATTCCAGCTTCCAAAGTGATAAGGACGACTCTGAGTCGCACTCGGGATTTGTCTTTACCCTCAATGGAGGGGCGGTATGTTGGAAGAGTTCCAAACAGGATACCGTTGCAGACTCGACGATGGAGGCTGAATACATCGCTGCCAACGATGCTGCCAAAGAGGCTGTCTGGATAAAGAAGTTCATTACTGAACTTGGAGTGGTTCCATCCATTGAGCATCCAATACCTCTGTATTGCGATAACAATGGAGCTGTGGCATTGGCCAAGGAACCCATATCCCATCAGAAGTCCAGACATATTCTGAGGCGGTATCACCTGATCAGGGAGATAGTTGATCGCCGGGAGATCGAGGTCAGGAGAGTAGATACGAAGGACAACACTGCGGATCCATTCACGAAGGCTATTCCCCAGATACAGTTTGAGAGATTATTCGGGATGCTAGGTATGAGATACTACAGCAGCTGGCCTTAGTTCAAGTGGGAGATTGTTAGTTATGTATATGCCCTAGAGGCCATTGTTGTACATATGATATATATTATAATGGATGCTTGGATATATATAGAGATGACTTTCTTGCTCGTCATGATAGTATGCTATTTGGTTTCACTTTATCTTAACATGTTGACTTGTATTGGTTTACTGTTTTTCTCTCACATGTTGATAAAGCCCTTAGGATCTGTACTCGACTACTGGGACTATGATGAGATCAAACTAGTGGGGCCTTGGTAGTCGATGAGTACATCCTATAACTGTTCCTAGTCGAGGGTATATCGAGACAGGGCATCGATACACCAGAGTAGACTAGCATATACGCATCTTGACCCATATGATGGGCGATGGATGATCCCACATCCATCGGTGTTTGACATCAGAGATGGTGTACGGGTGCTCAGTGGAGACTGGGTACACTGGACGGACTAGCCGAGAACTCCCAGATGGTGATATACCACACGTCAGATGGCAGTTCTCCAGTGACACTGGTACAGGGTAGTCTGTAGACCCGAGATCGTCATAGAGTCTTGTGTGATTCCCACTGTGCTTTGATTTCCACCTTACCACGTCCAAGAGGGCGTGCAAAACGGTGGCTTTTGGATACAGTCCCGAATCACATGGAGGCAATGAGCGATAGGAGGGGATTCGTCTCTCCCGGTATAGGGAGTTGATGTTGTGCTGTGTTCGATTGGCTATAACTGGAAGTCCCTGGCCAGGGCTGATATAGAGATTTACTAGTAAGTGTTACTAGTAGTTTCTCGACTCGTTATGAGCCACACATCGACACGACTTATCGGTTACTGGGGTCTGACGTATATCACCCCTAGACTTGATATGCGACATATCAGACGAACAGACCGGACTGTACGGGAGTGTTACTGATTGGATTCACAGGAGAATGCACAGGCTAGCTTGTTGATCTTCTGATCGCTCAATACCTTGGTGGCTGTTACGTTTAGCTGACCGCTTGCAGCTTGTGGGTGTTTGATATGATCATCACCTGCTACCGGCGTATTGACGATTCTTTAGAGTCCTACACAGAGGTTTCTTGGCTCAGGCGAAACGGAGTAGAGGCACATATATGATATGTGCAGGACCGAGAATAATGCGATATGAGATACCGTATTATATTCTCGCGATATTTAGATATGAACTGAGATATCGGATCAAGTGTTGATTCGATGAATCGGTACATGATATATTAGTCGGTAATATTCGATATAGCCGGATCATCAAATCAAGTGTTGATTCGATGATTTAATGTATATGATATATTGTATTACATTATCTAATATTGGCTCGCTTTATTATTTCATTTTCTCACTGGATGATACATTGATATATATGCGATATATGTTAATTGTATTATTTTCTTTTGTTGCAAATATATAATATATATGTGATATATATTATTGTGACATGATATGATTTATTGTTAAACATGTTTAAGGATGATTAAATGAGGTTAGGGTTTGATTAGGGTTAGTTGCTTCATGCACCTTCTAGAAGCAATTTCTTTTGTCATGGTTAAGATATTTCTTGGTGACTCATTTCTAAACCTAACCAAACCCTAACTCTAGTTTATTCTCTACACATTATTAGCCACTCATCCTTGACCATGGTTGATATATCAATCATATAGTTTTATTTCTATTCATCACAAAAGGATTTTTCATTATCTTTTCCATTATCATCTTCTTCTCTCTTGAAAAAGCCCACTAGAAATTCTTTATGTGATGAATAAATATGAGAAAATGATTTAAAAAGAAAGCATAAATACTACTCTCTCATCCTCATCTCATCTAGCCCATGAGATTAGTGTGTTCATCTATTTAGAGTGAGAAAGCTTGAGTCTTTGCAACTTCGACGTAGATCATCGGAGATTTGGAACACTTCAAGCTAGCATGGATCGTTCGAGTCGTGGAGCCTCTCATGAGTCCGGGAGATCGTGGATCGCGGCAAAGGGACTTCTACTCGGAGCTTGTGAAGCGAAGGAGCGGACTACAAAGGTTGTAATCCCTCACACTTAGATAAAAGTTATCATCTTGCATGTTTAACCCTAATAATCTAGCAAAGATCTCGGCTTTGGGTTGTTCAGCACGTCTAAATTTTTATCCGGGCATGTTTGATGCCTTATGAACCTTCACAAGAGTGCCTAGGAACCCTACACCCTCTTAGTGTTAGACACTTGCTGGTTTATGAAACTTGCTTTTTGTTACCTTGATACTCTAGTTCAATTCTAGGTTAGGTTTAGTTAGCTCCCTAAAATTTTAATGTAGCATGTTTGATGCTTGTCAAAAGCTAGTGAGGGTGCTAAGCAAACCCAGCAGTTGTATTAGAGCCAAGCTAGAGAATTAGACAACGTTAATATAATTACGAAACCGAAACAACTCTGAAACCTCGAAACAAAATCCCTAGTTTCTGTCGAAATTTTTAAGTTCTCTGAAATTTTTTAAACAGGTGCAGAATGTTACATGTGATGTAATATGAACACCAGAGAAAAACGAGACTAAACCGCCGGATTTTGGCCGGCGAAACTCTCTGAAAAACCGGCCCCACCGGTTTTTGTACTGTGTTTTGGCTTCGTTTTCCTCTGGTGTTCCATTCTCTGGGGTTTGGTGTTTAAGGTATTGTTTGTTTTTGCTAGAGATTGCATGTGATGTTATCTTTTTGTAGTGGAAATTCGGAGTGTTTCGTAGTCGTATTTTAACATCGTTTCGGGTTTATATATGTGATACAATATTTGGAATCTATACTAATTAGTTTTGTGAAAATTGATTAGTTGCTTGTAAATTTAACATTTCGGTCTCGGTAGGAATCGGGAATCTTGTTGAATTACCCGATTTCTTTTGAAAAGGTGTTTTCATAGATGAGACCCAAATGTAAGATTTACAATGTTAGGCATGAAATCCGAAATATGTGATATTCCGGGTTTATGATGTCTAAGGGATGTGATTATTCCAAATGTTGTAGTTTGACATTTCTTTTCTGCGACCGGAAGTGTAGTATGTGGTGTATCGCCGGTTTCGTTGCTATACGTCAACGACAATTGGGATACGCATACTTGCTTACGTTGATAACATATGATATTATGTGTTGCTGTGATATGATGTATGGGATCGTCGTGATTGAATGGCCGGGGGTTTTATGTGAGATGAGAGTTTTTTCTTTTCATTAATGTAAAATTCATTGTATGTAATATTCTTTTATTGGGGCACTTCCGGGTTGAGGATGATGTCACCATTGATGTATATTATTAACTTTTCCGTATTAGGATAGACCCAAGGTGGGGAGCACAAGTGATCGGGTTCTAGAGTCCAGTGGGAGGCCATCTCGAGGAGTCGAGACAAGGTCTCCTAACTCTAGAATTGGTAGGGTCACAGAAAGTCGACCTTAGCACCACCATGAGGTTCTAGAGGCATCAAGCACTCCAAATTCAAATTTTTCATGGTGCTAAGTTAGACTATACAAGATCTTTGCTAGAAGTTTAGGTTTTGTCTTTATGATGTGAACAATTAGAGAAAAGAAAAGAGCATACAACCTTTGTAGTTCGAGTCCTTCTCTTCTAAAGCTCCGGGTTGAAGTCCACGCGACTCTACAAGGCTCCTCTTCGAGTTGAACGAACCTCCTTCGTGATCTTCACGCCAAAGACGATCCATCCGAAGTCCTTCTAGCCCAAGCTAACTCTACACTAAACTCCTTTAGTGTAGCAAACACACCACACCAAATTGCTAGTTTCGTGTGGGATGGTGAAGTAGGGGATGTTAAAATCTCACTATATTGTGTTCAAGCTTCATGATTCACATCTCATGTGAGGGTTGAAGCTTGAACCATGACCTTTGAGGAGGAAGATGAAGCTAGAGAGCAAACATGGGAGCAACTCAGAAAAATGGCTAAGTGTTGAGAATGAGACTAGAATGAATGGAAACTTTTGACCCCCACTCATTCAAGCATGGAATTTTGCAATATAAAATTGCAACCATGCTTGAATAGTGAGTCAAGATGAATAAACTATGAATAAAGCCTATGCTTGCAACCATGCTCTCATTTTCCACCTCTTTTCTATTTTTCTCAAAAATAGAAATCATGCCATTCTTCATCATCATCATTATATATATATATATATAATGAAGAATAATTAGTGAGCTAATGATATTAGTTAAGATATAATTATATCACATATAATATATATCACATTACTAAATCAACACTTGATTTAGTAATCCGGTTATATCACATATGACCGACTAATATCATTCATATGTATATCACATTATCAAATCAACACTTGATTCGACAATTTGGTTATATCATATATAACCGAACCGATAACAGATAACTGCCAGATTATAATTCGGTATCACATACTCATATTTAATCAGGCCCACACACATATCAACATATGTGCCATACTTCATTTCGCTCGAACCAGGAAACTTCTGTGTGGGACTCTAAAGACTCGTCAATACGCCAGCAGTAGGTGATGATCACATCAATCACCTACAAGCCGTCACTGGTACTAGCTGGACGTAACGGCTACCCGGGTATTGAGCGATATGAAGATCAACAAGCAAGCTCGTCCATACTCTCCATGAAGCCTATCAGTAACACTACCGTACAGTCCGGTCTCTTCGTCTGATATGTCGCATATCATGTCTAGGGGTGGTAAACGTCAGGCCCCAGTAACGTGATAAGTCATGCCGATGTCTGGCCTATAATGGTTTGAGAAACTACTGATAACACTTATCAGTAAATCTCGGCAGCAGCCCTGGCCAGGGACTTCCAGTTATAGCCAATCGAGCATAGCGCAACATCAACCCCCAATACCGGGAGAGACAAAACCCCTCCTATCGCTAATTGCCTCCATGTGACTCGGGACTGTACGTAAAATCCACATTTTTGCACGACTCTTTTGAACCGTGGTAGGGAGGAAATCAAAGAACAGTAGGAGCCCCAAAAGACTCTATGACGATCTCGGGTCTACAGGCTAACCTGTACCAGTGTCTCCAGAGGACTGCTATTTGACGATAGGTATACTACCATATAGGAGTCCCCGGCGAGTCTTGTTCAGTGTACCCAATCTCCACTGAGCACCCGTATACCATCTTTGATGTCAAACACCAATGGATATGGGATTATCCATCGCCCATCATATGGGTCAAGAAGCGTGTACGTTAGTCTAGTCTGGAATATCGATGCCCTAGTCTCGATATTCCCTCGACTAGGAAATTATTAAAGGATGTACTTTTGGACCACCCTGGCCCCACTAGTATGATCTCATCATAGTCCTGATAGTCAAGTATATATCCTAAGGGCTTTATCAACATGTAAGAGACAGAGAGTATAAATACCAGTCCACATGTTAAGATAAAGGTAACCTGATAGCATACTATCTTGTTGAGAAAGAAAGTCCTCTATATATATGTCCAAGCATCCACTATATCATCAATAATGGCCTCTAGGGCATACATATTACTAACAATCTCCCACTTGCACTAAGGCCAGTTGTTGTAGTATCTCATACCCAACGTCCCAAAAGTCTCACGAATAGCATCTAGGGGATGGCCTCGGTGAGTGGATCCGCTGTGTTATCCTCTGTGTCAACTCTCCTGATCTCGATCTCGTAGAGATCAACTATCTCCCTGATCAGGTGATACTGTCTAAGAATATGTCTGGATCGTTGACAAGACCGGGATTCCTAGGCCAAAGCCACAGCTCCACTGTCATCACTATACACAGGTCTTGGATGCCCAATGGTAGGAACCTAGTTCATCTCATCAACTCTATTCATCCAGACAACCTCTTTGGCAGCATCATTGGTAGCGATGTAATTAGCCTCTATCATCGAGTCTGCTACGGTATATAGCTTGGAACCCTTCCAACATATCGTCCCTCTACCGAGGGTAAAGACAAAACCCGAGACTGAATTTCAGTCGTCCTTATCACTCTGGAAGCTCGACTCAGTAAAGGACTCCATCTGGAGTTCACCGTTACCATACACCAAGAACATCTCTTTAGTCTTTCTCAAGCACTTAAGAATGTTCTTCAGCTGTCCAGTGGTTTTCCCAAAGATCTTTTCGATACTTATTCACTACACCTGGTGAGTAAGCTACATCTGGTCTGGTACATAACATAGCATACATGATTGACCCGTCTGCCAAAGCATAGGGTATCCCTTGTATGCGAGCCCTTTCCAAATCAGTCTCGAGAGACATCTCTTTGGAGAAAGTGATTCCTGAACAAGCGGGTACATTACTTCGCTTAGAATCATCCATACTAATACCCTTTTAACATGGTGACTATGTACCTAGATTGGGACAATCCCAAATCCATTTAGATCTATCTCTATAAATATATAACCCCAGGATGTAGGAGGCATCAGTTAGATCTTTCATGGGGAACCTGTGTGATAAGAGGTGCTTGGCCGAGTGTAGCATAGGAACACCCTTTCCTATCAAGAGTATGTCATCCGCGTACAATACGAGGAAGACAACCATACTCTCTACAACCTTCTTATTTATACATGGTTCATCTACCTTTTTGATGTAGTCAAAATCTTTGACAGCTTCATTAAAACAGATGTTCCATCTCCGCGATGCCTGCTTTAACCCGTAGATGGATTTAAGCAGCTTGCGCATGCTTCAGCTGCTCCCACTGTCTACGAAGCCCTCTGGTAGTGTCATATACGCTATCTTCTAAATCACTATTTAGAAAAGTGGTTTTGACGTGCAGTCTGCCAGATTTCGTAGTCATGGTATGCTGCAATGGCAAGTAGGATCCTGATGGACTTAAGCATAGCTTTGAAAGTCTTAACCTTTTCCATCTACACCAAATTATCTTTCTCAAAGATCCTCTTTCTCCCGATGGGTTTTACCCCTTCAGGAGCAACATCCAAAGCAACACTTTGTTGGTGTACATGGATTCAATCTCAGATCGCATAGCATCCAGCCATTTCACATAGTCTCCACTTGTGATGGCCTGCTCGAAACTAGTTGGGTCATCATCTCCATGATGCAATCCTCGCTCCCACCGTCTACGAGAAAACCATAGTATCTCTCAGGTGGATGAGAAACCCTACTAGATCCGCGGAGAGGCTTCGGTTCGTCAGGGACTATTGAATCCTCCGGTTCCAACAAATCGTCAGTTATAATTTTTGTTTGCTGGAACTACTTCCAGTTTTACCTCATCGCCACTAATTTCTCCACAAGAAATTCCTTTTCCAAAAAGGTGGCATGTCGAGAAACAAAACATCTTTTGTTCCTCGGTGTGGTAGAAGATAAACCCTCGCGAATGGTTGGGATATCCTACAAACTTGCACAGAACTGACCATGCCTTAAGCTTGTCCGGAGTTTGCTTTTCAATATAGGCTGGACAACCCCATATTTTAACTCGTTTAAGAGATGGTCTCTTCCCATTCCATATCTCATATGGAGTGGTAGGCAACAGATTTGATCGGAACTCTATTCAATAGGTATGCAGCTTCTCAAGTGCATGTCCCTGAAAGGAAACAGGCAACTCAGCAGTACTCATCATAGAGCGCACCATATCTCATATGGTGCGATTGCTCCATCCCAATATACAGTTGTGTTGTGGTGTATACGGAGGAGTAAACTGAGAGAGAATCTCATTCTCTTTTGAATAGTCTCAGAATTCCGTGCTCCGGTATTCTTCTCTCCGATCATATCGATGGATTTGAATACCTTTACCCGTCTGGTTCTCTTCTTCGTACTTATATTCCTTGAAATTCTCAAAAGATTCAGTTTCGTGTTTCAATAAGAACATATGTCTGTATCTAGAGAGAACATTGGTGAATGTAATAAAGTATGCGGAACCATTCCTGGCATATGTAGACATAGGACCGCATACATTACCATGTATCTGTCCAAGAGTTCAGTAGCTCTTTCTCCGTTTCCAGTAAATGGAGATTTGGTCACCTAGCCTTTGAGACATGACTGACAAGTTTCATAAGATGTAAAGTCGAACGGATTCAAATATGCATCCTTATGGAACTTTAGCTAGTCTTGTTTCATCGATATGACCCAGTCTACAATGCCACAAGAAGACTTCGTTCATTTCTGAACTGTTGCTCTTGTGTGTGTACGTTTAAAACTATAGTTTGATTTAGAACATGTACACTGTTATACAACATAGCTTACCCAATCAACACTTGATTTAGGAAAATATTCACAATATTTATTGGTACGAAATAACAGTCGCTGAGAATCAATGTATTTCCAGTTGGTAACACCAGATAATATCTGCCAACTGCTTTGGTTGCAACAATTGCACCATTCTCTACTACTAGAGACATATCACCCTTTCCCAGTTCTCCACCTGTTTATAGCCCCTGTAACAAATTACATGTGTGAGATCCTAATTCGGTATCCCATACCCAGGATGTAGAGTAAACTGAGAAACAATTCTTGGTTACGAACACATCCGAAGTCAATGCATTAACATGCTTTTTCTTCGTTTGGGTGGTGTGGGAATCCGAATATTCCCCTATTCCTTGCTCAGACTTATGACAATCATAGGATAGAGCGGAACCTAGCCTAGTATAATAAATAGGTTCGGTCAATACATCCATATTATTTTCTTGATTAAGGCCTAACATGGTCGCTACCTGGAGAGAGAGAGAAGAAAACACTTAGAGCATGCTTTTGCAAGATTAGACTGGTTATTATCTTATCTAATCAGTATGGCTCCCACTGGTTTTATCAAATCTTCCTTCAAACTCTAAAAGGTAAGACTAACCGGGATTAATTACACCCTACAAGTTCGCCAATCTTTCAGCCAGGCCAGTGTCGGTACTTTGAGGGAGGTTCCCCGTGCTTTCGCACAGACCTAATTAAAATAAACCACGTTTTCCCAAGGGCGTAACCCCGTTAACTCCTTTCTAGACACCTACTTGATCGGCTAATTATGATGTGTAAAACTCTCCCAGGAGTAACTCTTACTTGCAGTGGGTATCGGGATCCAACTATCTCATAATTTCATTGCAAATTTCAACACTTGAAATTCCCGATAATATTTTGCCCCTAGCGTCCTACGACCTTGACAGAGGTCAACAAACCATAGTAAGTTCAACCCGCCATTTCATGATTGAATTAAACCTGCCCGCACGACCCTTGACAGAGGTCAACAAGGTCGTACGACTACCCTAATCCAATCGCATCACATGCTTAGCAGATAAGCACTAATCAGCTACCGCACACTACGCCTTGACAGAGGTCAACAAACGCAACACGAATACTAAATAGTACTTATCTGAAATGATGGAGGGCTACGACAGGTTTTAAGAAAACCGTTTGCGTAATGAACTTGATATCGTTGTAGAATCGGGTAATTTTGAAAAGGAGTGTTTTTGAGGGTTTTACTAGTTTCGCTAAAGAGGTCACTCCCGGTGAAGGGATCTCGGCTCTTTCCTCATCGAATGAGGTGCTGGATATTCTACAAGGAATACCGCTATGCAAAGCAAGAACTAAAAAAGCAATCAAAAAACAAAACCGAGTGGGTTGTAGCATTTGCTAGTTTTGCTAAAGAGGTCACTCCCGGTGAAGAGATCTCGGCTCTTTCCTCATCGAATGAAGTGTTGGATATTCATCAAGGAATACCACTATGCAAAGAAATAACTAGAGCTGCCCATTTTGAAAATTTGATTCTACAATATCTTTTGGTTTCTTTCTTTTCATTAATCACATTAATGAAGTCCCATCATTTAATGTTTCCTAAACATCACAGAAAAATGAAACGAAAATAGAACATACGCTTATGCCATTCGCATTCGCCACGGGGCCCGTCATGCACCGTTAGGTTACTTAACTACCGGCAGAGCGGGGGCTGGACTAGCGCGGGTGCAAAACATAAGCAACGTTTATTATATATCATATATATAATATTACATTCGTCTCACGCAGTTATATGATCAACATCACAGAATCAAGCAGCAGAAGCAACATATGAAATATTGGATATACTAGGATGTCAGTGTTTTAAATTTAGCCAATAATGTAAAACACGGATTCCACAGTCGTGATGAATAGCCCAACCCACATCCCTAGACCCCTACGAGAGAGGCAAGTAACCGTGCCAATTCTAGAGTTAGGATACCCGGTCTCAACTCCTTGATATGGTCTCCTACTGGACTCTAGAACCCGGTTACTTGTGCTCCCCGCCTTGGGTCTATCCTAATGCGGAAAAATAAATAATATACAACAATGGTGACATCATCCTCAACCCGGAAGTGCCCCAATAAAAGAATATTACATATAGATTTTACATGAATGAAAATAAAAACCCTCATCTCACATAAAACCTCCCGGCTATTCTTTCACGACGATCCAATAAATCATATCAACAGCAACACATAACATCTCATGTCATCAACGTAAGTAAATATGCGTATCCCGAAACTCGTCGACATATAGCAACCAGATTGGGATACCCCACATATTACACTTACGGTCGCAGAAAAGAAAATAGAAAACTACAATAATTAGAATCCGCAATATCCTTAGATATCATAAACCCAAAATATCTCACATTCCGGATTTCATGCCTAACTTATAAAACTTGCATTTCAGTCTCAAATTGAAAACTCTTTTCAATTGGTTGTCGGATAATTCAACAAGATTCCCGGCATAATGATCGCATACAATACGCAATTGCGACAGTGTTTTGATCCGAATCAAAACTTCGTAGCAATCAATCAATTGAGACTAAACGGCTAGCTTTACAATATACTAACTAGTTTTCATAAACCTAATTAATCCGGATTCTAATAATTGTATCACACACATCACAAAAATTGTAAAGTAACCGCAACATTAGAATTCCGCACGCAATTAGCAAACTAAACCAAATTTTCCAACACTTGAAAAATCCAGTGAGCTAAAGTTCAAAAACCAATTGTTTTAAGCTAATCCGGGATTCGAAACGAACTCGAAACCCGCCCGAATCTTCACGGGGGTGAAGACCCAAGATTAAGTATCTAAAGGGCGGCCTAGAGAGGGTACCCCCACCGCAGAGGCCACCATGAGGTGGCCATGGGTGAGGCAGACCCGAAACTGCCCAAGGTGTGGCAGTTTCGGGTCCCCACCGCCAAGACCACCTTGTGGTGGTCTTGGGGAGTGGGACCAGCCATTCGGTCCCCCCCGGGGTGTCTCCGCGGTGTGCACGCTCCACCCCGCGGCTTCACGGTTCAAACCGTGAGCCCGCGGGGTGTGCAAACAACTCAAAACATCAATTTCGAAACTGTTTTTATAGGCAGTTTTTGCGTGACAAAAACAGCGGATTTCCAACGTCGCTACAAGTTACCCTAATATTCTAGCTTGGTTATGATACCATGAAAGTCGACCTTAGCACCACCATGAGGTTATATAGGCATCAAGCATGCCAAATTCAAAATTTTCATGTTGCTAAGTTAGACTATACAAGATCTTTGCTAGAAGTTTAGGGTTTGCCTATGTGATGTGAACAACTAGAACAACTGGAGAAAAGAAAAGAGCATACAACCTTTGTAGTTCGAGGCCTTCTCTTCTAAAGCTCCAGGTTGAAGTCCGCGCGACTCTACAGGGCTCCTCTTCGGGTTGAACGAACCTCCTTCGTGATCTTCACGCCAAAGACGATCCACTCGAAGTCCCTCTAGCCCAAGCTAACTCTACACTAAACTCCTTTAGTGTAGCAAACACACCACACCAAATTGCTAGTTTGGTGTGGGATGGTGAAGTAGGGGATGTTAAAAGCTCACAAGATTGTTTTCAAGCCTCATGATTCACATCTCATGTGAGGGTTGAAGCTTGAATAATGACCTTTGAGGAGGAAGATGAAGCTAGAGAGCAACCATGGGAGCAACTCAAGAAAAATGGCTAAGTGTTGAGAATGAGACAAGAATGAATGGCAACTCTTGACCCCCCCCACTCATTCAAGCATGGAATTTTGCAATATAAAATTGCAACCATGCTTGAATAGTGAGTCAAGATGAATAAACTATGAATAAAGCCCATGCTTGCAACCATGCTCTCATTTTCCACCTCTTTTCTATTTTTCTCAAAAATAGAAATCATGCCATACTTCATTATATATATATATATATATATATATATAATGAAGAATAATTAGTGAGCTATTGATATTAGTTAAGATATAATTATATCACATTACTAAATCAACACTTGATTTAGTAATCCGGTTATATCACATATGACCGATTAATATCATTCATTTGTATATCACATTATCAAATCAACACTTGATTCGACAATCTGGTTATATCACATATAACTGAACCGATAACTGTCAGATTACAATACGGTATCACATACTCATATTTAATCAGGCCCACACACATATCAACATATGTGCCCTACTTTATTTCGCTCGAACCAGGAAACTTCTGTGTGGGACTCTAAAGACTCGTCAATACGCCCGCAGTAGGTGATGATCACATCAATCACCTACAAGCCGTCAGCGATACTAGCTGGACGTAACGGCTACCGGGGTATTGAGCGATATGAAGATCAACAAGCAAGCTCGTCCATACTCTCCATGAAGCCTATCAGTAACACTACCATACAGTCCGGTCTCTTCGTCTGTTATGTCGCATATCATGTCTTGGGGTGGTAAACGTCAGGCCCCAGTAACGTGATAAGTCATGCCGATATCTGACCTATAACGGTTTGAGAAACTACTGATAACATTTATCAGTAAATATCGGCAGCAGCCCTAGCCAGGGACTTCTAGTTATAGCCAATCGAGCACAGCGTAACATCAACCCCCAATACCGGGAGAGACGAAACCCCTTCTATCGCTCATTACCTCCATGTGACTCGGGACTGTACTCAAAATCAACATGTTAGCACGACTCCTTTGATCCGTGGTAGGGAGGAAATCAAAGCACAGTGGGAGCCCCACAAGACTCTATGACGATCTCGGGTCTACAGACTAATTTGTACCAGTGTCACCAGAGGGCTGCTATCTGACGATAGGTATACTACCACATAGGAGTCCTCGGCGAGTCCTGTTCAGTGTATCCAGTCTCCACTGAGCACCCGTATACCATCTTTGATGTCAAACACCAATGGATGTGGGATCATCCATAGCCAATCATATGGGTCAAGAAGCGTATACACTAGTCTACTCTGGAATATCGATGCCCTAGTCTCGATATTCCCTCGACTAGGAACTTATTAAAGGATGTACTTTTGGAAAACCCTGGCCCCACTAGTATGATCTCATCATAGTCCTGGTAGTCAAGTACATATCCTAAGGGCTTTATCAACATGTAAGAGACAGACAGTATAAATACCAGTCTACATGTTAAGATAAAGGTAACCTGATAGCATACCATCGTGTCGAGCAAGAAAGTCCTCTATATATATGTCCAAGCATCCACTATATCATCAATAATGGCCTCTATGGCATACATATTACTAACAGTCACATGCCGCTCTCGTAGGGGTCTAGGGTGTTGGCTTGGCTATCATCGCGACCATGGAATCCGTATTTTCTATTGTTAGCTAAATACAAAATACGGATCTCCTAGTATATCTTATATTTTTATATATGTGCTTATGCTGCTGATATTCTGTGATGTGATCACTTTATATATTGAGACGAATGGTAGATATTATATATATGATATATAATAAACATTGCTTATATTTTGCATCCGCGCTAGTCCTGCCCCCGCTCTGCCGTTAGTTAAGTAACCTTACGGTGCATGACGGGACCCCATGGCGAATGCGGATGGCATAAGCGTACGTTCTATTTTTGTTTCTTTTCTGTGATGGCTTAAGGACTTAAATGATGGGACTACATTAATGAGATTAATGTAAAGAAAAAGAAACCTAAAATATGTTGTAGAATCGGATTTGAAACTCACTCGGCCTTTTTATGAAAAATCAAGTTTCAAAATTGCGGAGCTTAAGCCACTCCTTTTTAAAAAACTATTTGATTCTATAACGATATCAAGTTCAAAGCATTAAAGGTTTTCTTAAAAACCATCCGCAACCCTCCGTCATTTTAAGAAGTAGAGTACTTAGTTGTTATGTATGTTGATCATAGTCAAGGCGTAGTGTATGGTAGCTAAGTGATGTCTTCCTACACAGCATATGATACGATTAGTTAGGACATTCATATGATTATGTTGATTATAGTCAAGGGTCATGTGAGTGGGTCTAATTAATCACGAAATGACGGGTAGAACTTGACTAGTGCTTATGATATGTTGACCATAGCCAAGGTCATAAGCTACTAGGGGAAAAAAACACATCGGGAGTTTCAAGAGTTGAAATTTGCAATGAGATTGCATACCTTCTATATGATAGTTGGATCCCGATCCCACTGTGAGTAAAAATTACTCCCAGGAGAGTTTTGCACTTTATAATTAGCTAACCTATTAGGTGTTTAGAAAGGTGTCAATGGGGTTATGCCTCTGTGAAAACGAGGTTTACTTTAATTAGGTCCATACGAAAGCACGGGGAACCTCCCTCAAAGTACCGATGTCACGACCCGGAAAAGGCACGTGACTGGCACTTGAATCAAGTGAAGTCTATAGGACCATACCTAATTCAAGTTGTTGGGTTACGGCAGCGCCCCGGCTATTATCCGTGGCCAAATGCGGAACAAAAACTTTTCAAACTTGGTGCTACCACAACCAATTACCCGGATCGTGCCATTTACCGTAAACTAGCAATCTATAAAGTGGTTTAGAGATTATACCGATCGATCTGTGTCCTTCGGTCTTCAATCTCAGCGCCTAGCTCCTCGCCGGCTGCCCCGAACAAGTTCGCTCTCCGATCTCGCTCGTCAAAGTGGCTCCACGTTGAGGATTTTTTATACGGGCTCCCGCTTCAAACCGAAGCAACTCGGATATGAAGTTTGCTAGCCGACATGTCCAAGGTGAAGTAGAGATAGTGTGTGATTACTTTGTCTCAATCACCCTAGGATTCTCAACACATGAGAGGGATAGGGTGGAGGTGAAGAAGAAGCCATGTATGTGTGAAGTGTGAGCTCTCAAGACTTGGCTTGCAAAAGAAAAAGCTATACATGAGAGAGAGAGAGAATGAAGTGGCTACCCTCTCATTGTGTTGTGATGATATATGAGGTATTTTTGTAGAAAAACCAAAGAAAAAATATCACAAAATATCTACCACAAAACCCTTATAAATATCTCACAAAACAATAAAGTATTGTCCATGTCTCATTAATGCCACAAGCCAAAACTTGCCCTCACACTTTACATATAATCAATATTAAACATTAAACCAAAAACCTTAAATGTTTCATACAATAAAAAGAAATGCCATCTCCAAAGTAATCTTGTAACGAATTACAAGAATACCCCTCTTCCGTATATACATACCCGCATCCGTATTCCGACTGAATATGAATACTACGAGACGAAAGTAATCCAACAATCTAATACTAGGATCCGACTTAAATCAAAGCCCACTAGTATGATCCGTCCGATCATGATCCGTGCACGAGTGCACGTATATAATCGAACCCTGACATAAAACCATACGGCCTTTACAACGTTTCGCCCGAACATGGGAAACTTTCTGTGGGGGACTTTAAAAACTCGTCAATACGCTGGCAGTGGGTTTAACCACAAGCACGTCAGTGGCACTAGCTGTACGTAACGGCTGCCCATGTATTGAGCGAAAGGGAAGCTGACGAGCGAACTCATCCTGAAACCCTACTGAGCTTATTTGTGACAATCTCCGTACAGTCCGGTCTGTTCGTCTATGAGTATCGCATATCGGGCCTAGGGGGATGGTAAACGTCAGACCCCCAATAGCGGTAAAAGTTATGTCGGAGTGTAGCCCAGAACACCTTAAGAAACTATTGGAATACCTACCAGTAAATCTCACTTACCTTGGCCAAGGACTTTGTGTAATGGCTTTCCTAAACACAACGCGATATCAACCCCCAATACCGAGAGAGACGAATCCTATATAACCGCCACTGCCTCCAAGTGCTTCGGGACTGCACCCAACTACTGCCTGTTTGCACGACTCCTTTGAGCCGTGGTAGGATAGCAATCAAAGAACAGTAGGAACACACTTAAGACGAAATAGCAGTGTCAAGTCAACGGACTAAACTGTACTCATGTCACCTGGGAACTGCTACCTGACGATAGGCATAATACCAACTAGCAGTACCCCTGCGAGTCCGTCCGGTGTACTCATAACCCAATGAGCGCCTGTATACATCTTAGGTGAACCAACCGACACCAATGGCTTGTGAGATCGGCCATCGCCCCTCGTCGGGGTCTCGATCCGTATACACTAGTCTACTCTCGGAGTATCGATGCTCAGTCTCGAAACTCCCACGACAAGGGACACTTTAAGGATGTGCTTATAGACTACCAAACTCTCACGTATATGATCGCGATCATACTGCTGGTAGTCAAGCAAGAATCCTATGGGCTCTATCAACGTGTAATAGTGATCTGTAATGTCACCTGAAGTATGTACACGATGATAAAGACAAACCAGATAGCATACTATCATCTCGAGTGAGACTGTTCTACCGGTATAGGTTCTCCCTCAATCATTGCAGTTATGTGCCTGTGATCCAATAATTGACTTGAGGGCACTATAGCCAAGAATCTCCCACTTGCACTTAAGGCTAATTATTGCGATGTCGCATACTCACGGCCCGTGTGATACCGAACACCCAACTCCTCTACTAATAAGTTTCACAAAGCTCGTTTGTGAAACTATTGCATTCGAGAAATAGCCTCAGTGAGTGGATCCACTCTGATGTTTCTTTCTATGTCTCTCTTAATCTCAAGTTCGCAGAGAAAGCCAGCTCCCGAAATGAGCAATACCTGTCTTAGAATATGTCTGGATATCTGATGGGATCCAGTTCACAAATGAACTCCAAATCCAGCAAACTTCTTAGACTGTATCGTCAACTGAATTTAATCAATATCCTGCGCCATGCCTCCCTCAGTATACGCTTGGACTACCTGTCCAAACTACCACCCCTCGTCAGAGGGAAAACTATAACTCTGACTGTCACTCTGTCATCCAGGTCACCTTGGAAGCCTGGAATGATAACCGTCTCCCGAAGGAGGCTGTCGTTATCATATCCCTAGAACATGTCACTTATGTTCTGAAACTGCTTCCGATCGTTTCTCCAGGATTGGATTAATACATCAACTTATTGCATCTAGTGCAAAAACAACATCTGGTGTGGTACTTGACATCTCATGATTGACTCAATTGCCTAAGCAAGTGATATGCCAATCATGTACATCCCTCTCCCCTTTAGTCTGTAAGACACCTTTAGAGAGGGTGACTCCATCACCTGCAGGTTTACCACCATGCCAGGAGTCGTCCATTCTAAAATACCTTTATAATACTGTCTAAGTACCCAGATTGGGACACTTCCCAAATCTAGATCTAAAACCATAGATCTAGTGACCAGAATGTCTAATATTATATCCATATCCTATGTGGAGAGACCACTGTGTGACAACCACAGTATAACCGATTGTAGGATAGGAATTTTACTTCCTATAACGTGCATGTCATCCAAATACCAGGACATCACACACTTACTACTTTCTTAACAGATCCATCTTCTATTCTGATGAAATCAAAACCTATGACTGTCACATCAAAAAAATAGATCATCTATCTCCGCTATATCTGCTTTAGTCTATAAATAGACATAAGCTACTTGTCCACTATGCTTCCGTTGCTCCCACTGACTACAACAACACTCTGGCAGAGTCATATACACGTGCACTTCTAAAGCTAGTTTAGAACGACGCCATATCCATCCTCCTGCTGGGTCTCATAATCTGGAATAACAGTAGTGTCAAGTCTGGGTAAACAAGAACTCCCTGCCACCGTATTTGTGGATACCGGAGTACCTTTTGGGTGCCTGAGGTTACCTACCATATTTGCGGAGTGGCTAATGGAATGTCAAACCTGATTTAATCTTTAGGTTCTATCAAATTTTCTGTAATCGTTTGCGTTTCTGGAATAACTTCCAGTTCTGCCATACTCCCACTACTGTTTTCTAAAAAAATCTATTTTACTAAAACTGTAGCGAGTCAAGAACAATATCACTATTGATCTTCCAGATGGTAGAAAATTATCCCTCGTCATAGCCTGGGATAACGCACAAACTGCCATTACAGAAACATGCCTTGAGTTATCCAGAGTCTGGTTTTAAGCATAAGCCGGACAACTCCATATACCTTAACATCGTTAAGATATGATCCATTCTATATACAATATAGAAACAGAGGCACTGATTTAATTGGAACCAGATTCAAAACATGCAGCTGTCTCCAGTGCATGTCAACTAAAAGGAGAGAGGCCGATCAACATTACTCAACTTAGGAGTGCATCCAATTATGAATAACCTGAAAGAGAAACAAGTTCTCAAAACCATTACTATCAACTGAATACCAAACACAAGTATCTACATCTTCGATCACCTTAAAGAATCCTGATACTTATAACACATGGTTCTCTACTTTATTCTTGTACCTATAACTTCTCAAAACTTAGACTTTGTATTTCTACGAAACACATGTCTAAAACTGGAGAAGTTACAAGTAAACAGAATATAGTACGAGTACCAACCCCTCTGTCCTAATGGACACTGGACGACATACCATATTTTGTATAAGTCCCCTGAGTTTAATAACTCAAACCCTATGCGTTGTAGGTTGAAAACTGTACCATGGTTATGAAGAATTACACTGCTATTGAATGCTCCTTACCTAACCATCAACTGATACAGGTAAATGTCATAGACATAATTTCAAAAAGTTATATCTCACTTTATAAAATAAACGAACAGATATATCAATTTGAAATTGGTGCATAACAACGGATATTCAAAACCAAATATTTGCCGTCCGGCAAATACGCAGGCGATTTCCTCAAATATCGCCAATTACAACGAATTCCAATATAATGAGGATGATCACCTAATTCACAATAAGTTACTCCCACTCATCATCTGTAAAACCATACAGATATGAGAAGCAGACCTGGTAAATACATACCCTGGAATAAGGATCTAATTGGGAAATCAGTTTTCTGTTACCAACACATAGTGAAGCTGAAACATTAAAATGTTTCGTAGGGGTATCCTGGTATTCCTAGTAATACCTCTTCCATTATCATATTCATGACTGTAACCGTAAATTTCTTTGTCATCTCTCAAAATCCCTTTATTTGTCTTTACTCATTACCTTCTGTACACCACCCTTAAGCAAATGGATTTCTTCCTTCCCTACTGATCGGCACCAGCCTATGGTTTGGAAGAAGACTATCCAATAAGCGTAATAGGTGTACTCTCCTAATTCTAAGAGTACTCGCAACCTGAGAGAAGGTAAAGATAAAAGACAACTGAATAAACCTTATTCTATTTCTCCTAAACCAGAATCCATCCCCGAACTGGAACAAGTTCCTTCGAGTTCGTATATAACCATACGATGGATTATCCAATAAACTGTGGATCTTCGTAATGATACGGGGTGTTCTGGAGAAATCCAAAAGTAAAGTAGGAGTGGCGATGAAATACGTGGTTTGGTCATGAATGATAGCAGTCGCAATTTACTTTGCCCTCTTTCTAATCCCTTTATTTGTCTTTACTTATTACCTTCTGTACACCTCACTTAGGCTAATTGGTTTTCTTCTTTCCCTACCTTTCGGCACCTGCCTATGGTTTTGAAGAAGACTATCCAATAAGCGCAATAGGTGTACCCTCTCCTAATCCTAGGAGCCCTCACAACCTGTGAGAAGGTAAAAGGAAAAGACAACTGAATAGTCCAATTCATTCTCTCCAGAACCAGAATCCATCCTCGAAAAAATTCCATCGGGTTCGTATGTAACTATATGATGAATTTATGCAATGGAAGTGGATGTTCATAGTGATACGGGGTGTTCTGGAGAAATGAAAGGGTAAAAGGAGTGGCAATGATGTATGCAACTCAGGCAATCCAAAAGCCATTGTTTTAAGAAAGTTTGGTTAACTTGGTTACTGAGTTACAGTCTAGGATCGGGTCATGGTCGCTGTCAAAGAGAGAGAGAGAAAAGAAACACTCAGCGTGCACTCTAACCGAGATCAGAATGGTTAATCATTTTATCTAATCAGGATGTCTCCCACTGTATCTCAAATTCTCCTCCAAACCTGAAAGAAGAATTTAGTCGGGATCACCCGAGGAGTAAACCAACTCATCAGTGGGTATCGGGATCCAACTATCATCGCAAGATAACTTAATGGAATCCACTCAAGTCACCACACTCCAGAAGGTATGCGCATGCCTGGCAAGTTTCAGTTTCTTTTGAAACTCCTGATGTGATTTTTACCCCTAGGACCCAAGTGACCTTGACGAATAATCAACAAATCAAAAGGTCCTAGTCAAGTTCAACCCGTCATTATCTTGATTGTGTTAAACCCACCCGCACGACCCTTGATGAATGATCAACAAAGTCGTACGACCGTCCTAACCAATCCACATATCCATGCGACAGAAAAGCATTACAGAGCTACCACACACTACGCCTCGGCGAATAGCAACGACAAACGTAGCACGAATACTAAGCAATACTAATCTGAAATGACGGAGGGCTACGGCTGGTTTTTGGCGAAAAACCTTTAACGTAATGAACTTGATATCGTTGAAAGAACCGGAAAGCTTTTTACAAATGTATAGTGGCGAAAACCTTTGCTAAAGAGGTCACTCCCGGTGAAGGGATCTCGGCTCTTTCTCCGTAGAATGAGGTGCAGGATATTCCAAACTGAATACCGCGATGCAAAGCAAAAAGTAATCGACTATAGTGAAGTTATTACCCTGATGCAAACTTCTGCCCAAGGGGTCACACCCGATGAAGGGATCTCGGCCCTTGCCTCGTCGAATGAGGTGCTGGATATTCATAACCGAATACCGCTGTGCAAAACAAAAGAGAACGCCCTAGTAATAAAAACTTTTTTAAAATTGTTCCAACAACATCGAATAGGTCTGTTTTCCTTGCATTGATCTGAATCAACGCAGTCCCATCAATTAATCACACCAGAAAAGAACGAAAATATGATGTATGTATATGCCATCTGCATTCGCCACTGGGTCCCGTCATCACCCGTTAGGTTACATAACTAACGACAGAGCGGGGAATGGACTAGCGTGGGTGTAAAACACATACAACATCTACTAGTATATATATCAATATATAATAATCGCTCCAGGCGTGATAAATGCAACATCACAGATAAGTAATAAGCATCATAGAACAATACAGATAATCTGGGAGCCCCGGGTTTCCTTTGAGCCGCAACAGAAACCCGACGTTCCCCTGGTCGTGTGGATAGCCTGTGCAATGAAAACCTAGACCCCTACGAGTGCGGCAAGTTACCTACCAAAACCAGAAGTGAGGCAGCCCCTTTAGCAAAGTGAATGGGCCACCCAGCACTTCACGGAATCCGGTAACTTGAGCACCCCTCCTTGGGTCAACCTGTACCCCCTACGAGTGTGGCGAATAGCCCGCCAATTCTAGAGTGAAGCCCCCTCCGTCTCAAAACCATGAGATGCGGGCCCGTTGCCCTCTAGAACCCGGCTATCCGTGCACTCCACCTTGGGGTAATCCTAGTATAGAAAATAAAATATGCACAACGGGTACATCGACCTCAACCCGGTCGTGCCCCAAAAGAATAATATACAAACAGGCAGTGACGGAAATCCACATGTCGGACGCTCGCCCCACGATATCAAATGTACAAATAAAACTAAACTGTACTAACATTGCACGCAAGCTATCCACCACGACAATCCGCAACATCACAGCACAACACAGAACATCAACGTGAACGTCACGTTCGCAAACCCGTCTAAAAGGACTATAGCGATTAGACAAGTTGTACCGCTTGAATGACATTCACGGTCGCAGATAGTAAATACTGCAAACATTAAACAATGTTAGAAATTATCGAGTTCGAAATAACCCCGAATAGCCCCGAAACAAGTAGCTAAAACCATATCCAAACTGGGTTAAACAAACAATACCACTGCAACAACATTCCAGAGACTAAACCACACCCAAAAACGGAAACCCAGAAGCTTCATTTTAGCCGGCCTCCTCGGAATTTTGAGCATTGTGCTCGGCCAAATTTTGGTGGAAGCGCCTCGTATTTGGGGTGTATTTTATAGGTCATGTCAGTAGTCTTCTGCAGTTATTTAAATAATTTTTAAAGGAACTAAAAAAATCAATAGAAACTGGAATGCAGTGTGTAGTGAATCGGGTTTGTTTCGATTTCGATAGTTTAACATTGTCTAAACAAGCTAGTTAAGGGTTAATGGGTTGGCTCTGATACCATGTTGGGTTACGGCAGCGCCCCGGCCATCATTCGTGGCCAAATGCAGAACAAAAACTTTTCAAACTTGGCGCTACCACAACCAATTACCTGGATCGTGCCATTTACCGAAAACTATCAATCTATAAAGTGGTTTAGAGATTATACTGATCGATCCGTGTCCTTCACTCTTCAATCTCTGCACATAGCTCCTCGCCGGCTGCCCCGAACAAGTCCGCTCTCTGATCTCGCTCGTCGAAGTGGCTCCACGTCGAGGATTCTTTATACGGGCTCCCGCTTCAAACCGAAGCAACTCGGACATGAAGTTTGCTAGCCGACATGTGCAAGGTGAAGTAGAGATAGTGTGTGATTACTTTGTCTCAATCACCCTAGGATTCTCAACACATGAGAGGGATAGGGTGGAGGTGAAGAAGAAGCCATGTATGTGTGAAGTGCGAGCTCTCATGACTTGGCTTGCAAAAGAAAAGGCAATACATGAGAGAGAGAGAGAGAGAGAATGAAGTGGCTGCCCTCTCATTGTGTTGTGATGATATATGAAGTATTTTTGTAGAAAAACCAAAGAAAAAATATCACAAAATATCTACCACAAAACCCTCATAAATATCTCACAAAACAATAAAGCATAGTCCATGTCTCATTAATGCCATAAGCCAAAACTTGCCCTCACACTTTACACATAATCAATATTAAACATTTAACCAGACACCCTAAATGTTTAATACAATAAAAAGAAATGGCATCTCCAAAAAAATCTTGTAACGAATTACAAGAATACCCCTCATCCGTATATACATACCCGCATCCGTTTTCCGACTGAATACGAACACTACAAGATGAAAGTAATCCAACAATCTAATACTAGGATCCGTCTTGAACCAAAGCCCACTAGTATGATCCGTCCGATCATGATCCGGACATATATGATCGAACCCTGCCCTAAAACCATACGGCCTCTACAACATTTCGCCCGAAGCAGGGAAATCCTCTGTATGGGACTCTAAAGACTCGTCAATACGCTGGCAGTGGGTTTAACCACAAGCACGTCAGTGGCACTAGCTGTACGTAACGGCTTCCCATGTATTGAGCGAAAGGGAAGCTGACGAGCGAACTCATCCTGAAACCCTACTGAGCCTATCTGTGACAATCTCCATACAGTCCGGTCTGTTCGTCTATGACTATCGCATATCGGGCCTATGGGGATGGTAAACGTCAGACCCCCAATAGCGGTATAAGTCGTGTCGGAGTGTAGCCCAGAACACCTTGAGAAACTACTGGAATACCAACCGGTAAATCTCACTTGCCTTGGCCAAGGACTTTGTGTAATGGCTCTCCTAAACACAGCGCGATATCAACCACCAATACCGGGAGAGACGAATCCTACCTAACCGCCACTGCCTCCAAGTGCTTCGGGACTGCACCCAACTACTACCTGTTTGCACGGCTCTTTTGAGCCGTGGTAGGGTAGCAATCAAAGAACAGTGGGAACACACTTGAGGCGAAGTAGCAGTGTCAAGTCAACGGACTAAGCTGTACTCATGTCATCTGAGAACTGCTACCTGACGATAGGCATAATACCAACTAGCAGTACCCCTGCGAGTCCGTCCGGTATACTCATAACCCAATGAGCACCTGTATACATCTTAGGTGAACCAACTGACACCAATGGCTTGTGAGACTGGCCATCGCCTCTCGTCGGGGTCTCGATCCGTATACACTAGTATACTCTCGGAGTATCGATGCCAAGTCTCGAAACTCCCACGACTAGGGACACTTTAAGGATGTGCTATAAACTACCCAACTCTCACGTATATGATCGCCATCATACTGCTGGTAGTCAAGCAAGAATCCAATGGGCTCTATCAACGTGTAATAGTGATCTGTAATGTCACCTGAAGCATGTATACGATGATAAAGACAAACCAGATAGCATATTATCATCTCGAGTGAGACTGTTCTACCGGTATAGGTCCTTCCTCAATCATTGTAATCACGTGCCTGTGATCCAATAATTGGCTTGAGGGCACTATAGCCAACACAAGTAAGCCAAAAGCCCAGAAATCTAAACCTTTTTAGGGGGAAAATAGTGGAGGTGAAGTTTTGAAATAATAGTGTAATGAAAACAAGTTCCGTCTACAAAACATAGATAATAGTATACGAAAACACAATGTTTATATTTAACTTGAAAACATTTTCGTCATTGAAAATTTCGACAGCACCTCCTTTGTATAACTTAACCCGAAAACGGTACAAACGATATAATATAAGGCATCCCCAAGCTGGAGCTAGCTTTTCGCCAATTGGTGGTAACAACCACGCAAGCAATATAAATATACAACGCCGAAGGTGAGGATCAAACTTGGAAAGAAAGTGAGAAAAACAAACATCATCAAGAATACCAGAAGCAACAATAAATCCATAAGCGCGACTCTAAGGCCGAAAGAATATACAACTGTGGGTTTCTAAGTCTACTAAATATACAAGTCTGGTTGATGGGGCTTAACTAGATACAACTGAAATAAATATACAAATACAACCGGTGGTCACGATGCAAGTGAACCACCTACCAACCAATCACCCGGAAGGAAGCAGTGTGCCAGCAAGCCGCAACGGAACATGTACGGCCGAACCTGCAAGAAACGGTGGCACAACGGGGGTGAGTTACCAACTCATGAGTAGAAGACATCACCGAGTAAAAATTGCATGTATGACGATCGCCTAGGTCATACAGTACAATAATAATAATACTCTAACATCGAATAAAAGCAAGGTAACAGTAGCATAAAAGTGATACTAAGGTACTCGTGTCCATGTCATAAGATGTGAATCATGTACGAATGCATCATCAGGTGGGTGTGTCCAGCAACGACACACAAGAATCAAAATAAAACTGGAGTGTCCAACACCGACACTCGAACATCATGAAACCCATGTCCAACATCGACACTTAAATCCTCGGATCTCAGGCACTGCATCTTCTGATCGGCCCCCATATCCATCTCACGACTCCGGTCGGTATCCTCCGGATAACCGCCGAGTCCAAACTATCACCGGTGGGTAGTGCTCCCCTGCCAGGCTCATCGTCTACAACTCGAGCTTATTGCCCCGGGGTACCTTACCGGGTCCACCATGTACCCGCAGATGGATCATCCTATTCCTCGAATAGGGTCTCGAAAACCAAGCTTAGAACCGAGAAAACATCATGGTGGACACGAAATATCATATCAAGGAAAACCGCATCTTTCTCTTTAAAAATAATCATAAGTTTATAACATTCACATGCGGTTTCCCAAATCCAGAAATCTCATGAAAGATCTGAAATCTCAACATCACGAGTCAATGAACAGTGAATATCGGCATAAAGCCACACAATAGTACATAACAGAATGAATATATAAATGCATGGGGTAACTAAGCAAGGAATGCAATATCTAAACAAGCATATGAGAGCAAGCATACTAATAATGTATTGAAACTACCAGCTAGCGGCTTATACCAATAAAGTAATATTTTCTAAAGTGTACGTGACATGGAAATTACCGATGATGATGTGTGTGAGCCGGCAACCAAGTGTACGTGCAACATGCGCATCATCGGTAATGGCGCAGGTGTCCTAGCAGTCGATATCAAACAACTAATGAAAACACATAAACACATCTACAATGTGATGAGAACAGTATGAGTACAACAAAAGTGAATATTTAAAACAACAGCATAATCAACTATATAACTATATACGAGCCATACAGTTATAGTATTTAAAATAACATGAATCGTTGTTTTTAGAAAAGTTAAGACTACGATGTTTTGAGAAAGAAATATCAGTTTGAAAATCCGTAGCATCCCTCAGTTGCCCATTTGAAAATACCGACGATTCCCTAGTTTTGAAAATAGGTATGACTCGAACTATATTCTAACGTCTACTTACTAAATTAAGAAAACTAACTAAAAGGATAAACTAAAACCTGGGTCAAGTAATGGAAGACTATACGTATCCGAGTCGATATATCAAGTAGTCAGCGATCCAGCCACATATCGCCATGTACGCTAATATCTATCGTACGGTATCCTCAAGTCAAAAGTGCGGATCGATCATCATATAAGCCTCGTACGGTAATATCCATCGTACGACATCTTCAAATCGAGGGTACGGGTCAAATATCATATATATATCATCATTCGTGTAAGATCATCATCGTACAATATCGTGATCAGGGGTACGGATCTAAGGTCTCATACAACCTGATATCTCACCAAGTCACATGTTACATGTTTGAATACATATCGCCCAACGATCCTTATAATATCATATCACGACTCGATCACATATCAAATCTCACGGCATCATTCCTGATCACAACACTCATCTCCATATATCATATACTATCCTCATCACCCGTGTATATGTATATATATACACACATACACACCTATATATATACACATATACACAAAAAATCAAGTGTGTGTGTGCGCGTGTGACTACATATAACCTGCGATTCGCCACTAAGGAAATCATCCTATAGGTCTTCCTAGATCAACCCAATCTAACCTAAGGTCTTCTAAATACCCTATTGGCTAAGTATCCAGATATCGCATCCAAACTTACTAATATAGTAATACCCTATCCTACGGTTGTGGGGGTGCTAAACGCCATCCACTCGACTTCCCCCGTAGATATACATCTACTCACCTTGATTCTCGCTTGCCGAACTCGATGATACCTTGCTCTCCCTCATCATCCCGAAGTCCACACGAAGGTACCTACAGTTCAAACACGTCGTATCGTAAACAAGAATCCAACACGCAAACCGATATGGCACATGAAATACACATAGGTTAGAACCTATGGTCCAAGCATGCAAGAATAGCCAAACAACCCTCGACGTTAATGTACAAATGTCAAACGACAGAGTCAAAATCCAAATATCCTAAAATCCAGTTTCAAAAGTCGCAAAACATCGCCAGAAATAAGGTAAAACGACTCTAGATTTTTCTTAAAGTAAAATTAGATTTTTTTTTTGCATATAGGGTAGGTCTAGTTATCTAATTAGTGAGCTACAGACCAAGTTTCACACCCCAATTCCAAAATTGGGCCGCAAATTGCAGCCAAATAGAATAAAACGGCGGCCAAATTATGAAAGCTTCGGCTTGGGTTTCTAGGGTAACTTCCTAGTGTTCTGCACATCTCACTGTATCTGCAAAATATTTTTCAAAGTCCTCGAGTCATAGAAGATTCTATTTGATCACCACAATTGCAACAAAACCCGATGTCGGCCAAGTTCAAAGTTCATGTCTTGAGGTTTACTCTCTGGTTTTGTCCAAAATACTAACACAACAGGGGTTTGTGATCACAACTAAACCTCAATTGCACCATCACAAGTCATAAAAACTCCTAACCTTCATCTAGGAATTTTCCGACATCACTAAACTACATTAGTTGAATTCTAAACTACTATAGGAGGTAAGGAAACTCAATTTCTAAACTAAAGATGTAAGATATACCTCATATGGCAACTGAAGAATATTCTTGGGTTGTCCAAAGTATTCAAAACCATAACTTGATTGGCCCATGGTGTTTTTGGAGAGTCTGGGATCAATTTTTGTCAAGGGGGTATAGTGTTTTAGTGTGGATTTTGGGGTGTTACATGGTGGATGAGGAGGTGGAGGAAGTGGGGGATGAAAGAGCAGACGAATGGAGGAAGTAGTGAAGAAATGAAGTGGAGGCTAAGGTCAAACATAACCCCCCCTCTCTCTCATCCTCACCCAAGCCCATACCTCATGGTCTCTTGGTCTCCCCTCTCTCCAAAATATCTCTAATTTAAATCCCTTTTTATTTTCCTTTTTAAAGAAACACAAAACAAAAACCATACATAAATGAAAAATGAAGAATTAAAGCCATGGTCAATAGAAATGTAACAAGTATTTTTACAACATGACATGGAGCATGTCATGTGCATAATCAACCTTAAAGCATAATTAATACATATTAATCAAATTTATTAATAAACTCGTATACAAACAATTATATAAATATTTATAAAATATCCAAATCAACTTAACACCTTAAAAAAATCACTAATTATATTAATTTTCCAAACTATCGGTATATAGTTATGCCATATAATTAAATCTAATCTCCATACATTAAAATATTCATAATATTTATTATTTTAATTATTTAAATTCCCAAAAATAATATTTTATTTTTCTGAAATGTTACAGTCTTCCCCCCTTAAATAAATTCGGTCCCCGAATTTAAATTTAAACCCCCGAAATACCTAAAACCTTTCAGTCAATCAATCAAATCCACGGGGCTTCGAGTATCATGAACACATAAAACATATTATAGCGCAATGTATGCGCAATGAAAACGAGTGTAAAACTCAAAATCAAAACTCCGTCAAGCGTTAAGCCATCATGGGAGTTAATGCGCAAACACTAGTGCCAAGATCCATTACGAAAATCAATACGATGTAATTAAGAGAATATAATATATATAGTACGCATCTCGTGAAATCGTGAAGACAACTAGAATAAAGTGCATGCAAAATTCCCATTTCAAATTGCCGTGCGATGCGCGTATCACGGCACAAGTAGCGGACGTTCATTGGCAAAGAATATATATATATATATATATATATATATATATATATATATATATATATATTTTGTTTAACATACACGTCCTGCCTTTTGAAAATAATTTAGAGGGTTTTTCTTAGTAAAGTTTCCGTATCACTCATGGACATGTAGGAAAATATGGAGGATATAGCTCCTTTTGAAAATCCCCTCGGTAAAATATTGATGCATGCAAAAACACCCAGGTACCGTCCTTAGACTAGTCCTGTTCGTTTACTAAACCATATAGTATATAAGTCATGAAAACATGATGCTCGAAAGAAATCGAACTCAAATAGCGCATACAAAAGTGCCACGTGCTGCACGGAAATCGAAATCAAACACGGGTGCCATGAAAGAGTACAGAAACAAACTAAGTGCAACAGGTGTGCACAAAAACATATGTCAAGTGCAACGGGTGTGCACTACAACAACATCAGGTGCATCTGATATGCAAAAAGAATCTCGATTTAGTGCATCCGGTGTGCACAAAATTGCATCAACTGCGCCAAGTGTGCACAAGAACATCAATCGAGTGCACAAAGTGCACGAAAACGAACATCGAGTATCAAAATCGAAATCAACGGTATACGACATACACCAAATCAAATCAAGTATACCATGGAAAATAACTCATAAACATGTGCATTTGTGAACACAAAATCATGTCAATACTGAAAACTCGTGTAACTACACCGAATGCATAAGTCAAAATCATGTGCAACCCATATGCATGAAATCAAATCAATATCTCAGAATGTATAAAAAAAACCAAAATCAAGTGCAATGGGTATGCACAAAACGAACATCAGTACAACTGATACATGAAACATGAATCAAGTGCAACCATGGTCACATAAACCCCAATCAAGAAACTAAATCATTAGAACACCGAAATAAAATGATGAAAATGCTATCTCTAAATCTCCAAGACGCAATATAATAACAGTCGTCGAGGTGCAATAGAATATCGACTTGCCTCTTGCCCACGGTCTGGCGTCCTCTGCTCTTATGTCCTTGTTTCTCACTGCAGGTCACTAGTTACATGACTCCTCGGCCCGACAGCCTGATTCGGGGTACTGACGGAAACAGTCCCGTTCTGGCGCTTTCTCTGAAGATCTTTTGACCAATTTACATGGTCGCTCATAACGTATCACGTCAATGATGGCAGCCTCTGGCCCACTGAGTATTTGTGATACAACCAATCCTGGGTCCAAGTCTTTATCATGAAGTACTCTCGAAAAAAATCCTGTCAGGGTCTCTTCTCAATCTCGTCTCTGCTGGACTTCCCGGAAGTTGGCATTCTTTACTCAATCTGTTTCTTTTTCCGAAACAGTCGCATACTCATCATGACCTTTTTCTGGAAGTACATCCGCATCCAACGCCTCTGCGCCGTAACAAGCCTCTGACATCAACGGAGTGGAACGTCAACTCGTTAAAATCTCATACGAACCTCTTGCTTCGCTTCCCTTCGGTATAGACCAAATCAGAATTATCTCTTCGTAGCTGTGTAGACTGCGCTCCAATCGACTACAGTCATATCTGGAGTCTCTTTCGAAGCTACAAACAGGCATCTCTAATATTCTGTAGGAGGCATCTGGCCAATTTCGTCCTCAGAAACTTGTCCGAGTCATCGGAGGAATACACTTCATTCGTCCGTTCTCGATCAACTCACAACGCATCCGGGTAAGGTCCTTCTATCCGAAGCCGATCAACTTACTGATCTTACATCGGAGCATCCAACGAACAAAAGGTCCTAGTCTTATCTAAGGGTGACTAGCGATCTTCTATCACATTCCTGAGTGTAATCTCATGCTGCAATAGTTTTCAATGTCTGGGGGCGATATCTTGGCATTCTCAGTAACAGCTGGCTCATCTGTCCGCACGGTAGACAACGCCTCAATCATCTGGAGTTAACGGTACCCTAGTAGTCTCCGCAATACGGCTGGCCTCTGGCAATAGCCAAGCATCTGTTGTAGATCTCGAACGCTCGTGTCAACGGAACAAAAATCTAGATTACAATATATCGATGTGCTTCGTATGCTACCGGAAAACAACCTGGTCAGTCCTCATCCCTGACGAGCTCATGCTGACCGCATCTCTAGCCATAGCTCTCTCCGCTCGTGTAACTATAGTAATGGAAACCACAATCCGACATCGATGAGGATAGATCATAGGAACGAATAGAAATACAGTGCTTAAGAAATGTACATCTTAATGCTTCTTAAGCGGAGTAGCGTATCATAAGTATGCCGCAGAACATACACGTGATACGTCACTCTACTTAAGTCGCTTACTCCATCAACTAAGGTTAACCTTACGCGACGAAAGTTCGGGTCTAATACCCCCTCGTCCAAGTCTAAGTTCCGTAAGGTCAAGCCTAGGTTCCGAATATAAATATACGCCCTAGACACTGCATAGTCAAACCAAGACTCGAACCAAGGTTAAACCTAACGCTCTGATACCAACTTTGTCACGACCCGGAAAAGGCACGTGACTGGCACTTGAATCATGTGAAGTCTATAGGACCCCACCTAATTCAAGTAAGCCAAAAGCCCAGAAATCTAAACCTTTTTAGGGGAAAATAGTGGATGTGAAGTTTTTGAAATAACGGTGTAATGAAAACAAGTTCCTTCTATAAAACACAGATAATAGTATACGAAAACACAATGTTTATATTTAACTTGAAAACATTTTCATCATTGAAAATTTGGGCAGCACCTCCTTTGTATAACTTAAACCGAAAACGGTACAAACGATATAATATAAGGCATCCCCAAGCGGGAGCTAGCTTTTCACCAATTGGTGGAATCAACCACACAAGCAATATAAATATACAACGCCGAAGGCGAGGATCAAAACACAGAAAGAAAGTGAGAAAACTAAACATCATCAAGAATACCAGAAGTAACAAAAAATCCATAAGCGCGAATCTAAGGCCGAAGAATATACAACTGTGGGTTTCTAAGTCTACTAAATATACAAGTCTGGTTGATGGAGCTTAACTAGATACAACTGAAATAAATATACAAATACAACTGGTGGTCACGATGCAAGTGAACCACCTACCAACCAATCACCCGGAAGGAAGCAGTGTGCTAGCAAGCCGCAAAGGAACCTGTACGGACAAACCTGCAAGAAACTGGGGCACAACGGGGGGTGTTACCAACTCGTGAGTAGAAGACATCACCGAGTAGAAATCGCATGTATGACGATCTCCTAGGTCATACAGTACAATAATAATAATACTCTAACATCGAATAAAAGCAAGGTAGCAGTAGCATAAAAGTGATACCAAGGTACTCGTGTCCATGTCATAAGATATGAATCATGTACGAATGGATCATCAGGTGGGTGTGTCCAGCAACGACACACAAGAATCATAAAAAAACTGGAGTGTCTAACACCGACACTCGAACATCATGAAACCCGTGTCCAGCATTGACACGTAAATCCTCGGATCTCAGGCGCCGCATCCTCTGATCGGCCCTCATATCCATCTCACGACTCCGGTCAGTATCCTCCGGATAACCGCCGGGTCCAAACTATCACCGGTAGGTAGTGCTCCCCTGCCAGGCTCATCGTCTACAACTCGAGCTTATTGCCCCGGGGTACTTTACCGGGTCCACCATGTACCCGCAGACGGTTCATCCTACTCCTCGAATCGGGTCTCGAAAACCAAGTTCGGAACCGAGAAAACATCATGGTGGACACGAAATATCATATCAAGGAAAACTGCATCTTTCTCTTTAAAAATAATCATAAGTTTGTAAAATTCACATGCGGTTTCCCAAATCCAGAAATCTCATGAAAGATCCGAAATCTCAACATCACGAGTCAATGAATAGTGAATATCGGCATTAATCCACACAATACATAACAGAATGAATATATAAATGCATGGGGTAACTAAGCAAGGAATGCAATATCTAAACTAACATATGAGAGCAAGTATACTAATAATGTGTTGAAACTACCAATTAGCATGTTATACCAATGAAGTAACATTTTCTAAATTATACGTGACATGGCAATTACCGATGATGATATGTGTGAGCCGGCAAGAAAGTGTACGTGCAACATGCGCATCATCGGTAATGGCGCAGGTGTCCTAGCAGTCGATATCAAACAACTAATGGAAACACATAAACACATCTACAATGCGATGAGAACAGTATGAATACAACAGAAGTAAATATTTAAAACAACAGCATAATCTACTATATAACTATATACGAGCCATATAGTTATAGTATTTAAAATAACACGAATCGTTGTTTTTAGAAAAGTGGGGGCTACGATGTTTTGAGAAAGAAATACCAGTTTGAAAATCTGTAACATCCCTCGGTTGCTCATTTGAAAATACCGACGATTCGCTAGTTTTGAAAATAGGTATGACTCAAACTATATTCTAACGTCTACTTACTAAATTAAGAAAACTAACTAAAAGGCTAAACAAAAACCTGGGTCAAGTAATGGAAGACTATACGTATTCGAGTCGATATATCAAGTAGTCGGCGATCCAGCCTCGTATCGTCACGTACGCTAATATCTATCGTACGGTATCCTCAAGTCAAAAGTGCGGATCGATCATCATATAAGCCTCGTACGGTAATATCCATCGTACGACATCTTCAAATCGAGGGTACGGGTCAAATATCATATGTATATCATCATTCGTGCGGTATCATCATCATACAATATCGTGATCAAGGGTACTGATCTAAGGTCTCGTACAACCTAATATCTCACCAAGTCACATGTTACATGTTACATGTTTGAATACATATCGCCCAACGATCCTTATAATATCATATCACGACTCGATCACATATCAAATCTCACGGTATCATACCCGATCACATCGACTCATCTCCATATATCATATGCTATCCTCATCACCCGTGTGTGTGTGTGTGTGTGTATAGACACACACATAGAGACCTATATATATACATATATACACACAAAATCAAGTGTGTGTGTGTGTGCGCGCGCGACTACATATAACCTGCGATTCGCCACCAAGGTAATCATCCTATAGATAGGTCTTCTTAGATGAACCTAATCTAACCAAAGGTTTTCTAAATACCCTATTGGCTAAGTATCCAGATATCGTATCCAAACATACTAATACAGTAATACCCTATTCTACGGTTGCGGGGGTGCTATACGCCATCCACCCGACTTCCCCCGTAGATATACATCTACTCACCTTGATCCTCGCTTGCCGAAGTCGATGACACCTTGCTCTCCCTCGTCGTCCCGAAGTCCACACGAAGGTACCTACAGTTCAGACACGTCGTATCGTAAACAAGAATCCAACACGCAAACCGATATGGCACACAAAACACACATAGGTTAGAACCTATGGTCCAAGCATGCAAGAATAGCCAAACAACCCTCGACGTTAACGTACAAACGTCAAACGACAGAGTCAAAACCCAAATATCCAAAAATCAAGTTTCAAAAGTCGCAAAACATCGCCAGAAATAAGGTAAAATGACTCTAGATTTTTCTTAAAGTAAAATTAGACTTTTTTTGCATACAGGGTAGGTATAGTTATCTAACTAGTGAGCTACAGACCAAGTTTCACACCCTAATTCCAAAATTGGGCCGCAAATTGCGGCCGAATAGAATAAAACGGCGGCCAAATTATGAAGTCTTAGGCTTGGGTTTCTAGGGTAGCTTCCTAGTGGTCTGCACATCTCACTGTATCTGCAAAATATTTTTCAAAGTCCTCGACTGTCACGACCCGGAATGGCACGTGACTGGCATTTGAATCATGTGAAGTCTATATAGGACCCCACCTAATTCAAGTAAACCAAAATCCCAGAAATCTAAACCATTTGAAAAGAGAGTGAAGGAAAAACTTGTTTAAAAGTTAACATATAATTTCACTTTGAAAGTCGTTGTAAACATTTTTAAAAAAAAGCATCAAGTTTTCCCAAAAATTTCGGAAGAGTTTCCTTTGTAAATACTAGCCCCAAACGGGTATAAACATGCATATACATATAAATGATGAATAAAGGCATCCCCAAGCGAGAGCTAGCTCTTCGCCAATTGGCGGAAACAACCACACAAGCAATATAATATACAACGCCGAAGGGCGAGGATCAAAACTCCGAAAGAAACCACATCCTCAAGAAAACCAGAGAAAAACCATAATAATACAAGTGCGCGACTCTAAGGTCGAAAGAATATACAACTGGTCTTCTAAGTCTATAAATTAATACAAGTCTGGTTGATGGAGTTTACTAGATACAACTGAAATAAATAAAGTACAATGGTGGTCACGATGCAAGTGAACCGACCTACCAAGCAATCACCCGGAAGGAAGCAGTGTGTCAGCTAGCCGCAACGAAACCTGTACGGCAAAACCTGCAAGAAATTGTTGCACAACGGGGGTGAGTTGCCAACTCGTGAGTAGAAAACATCACCGAGAAGAAATCGCATGTATGACTCTCTCCTAGGTCATACAATAATATCCTCATAAATATAACCTGAAGCATCTAATAATGGCAAGGGTAAACATCTATACATAAGTGTAATACCAAGTGCTCGTGTCAGTGCCTCACGTAGCAACATATA
>JASDDO010000006.1:151944204-152089204 GCA_030015575.1 Agapanthus africanus
GTACCCAGGCCATAAATTGCGGCCAAAATGAGATAATTTGCGGCCTAAACTTGAAGATATGGTCTCGGGTTTTGGGGTTAGCTTCTAGGTTTCCTGCACATCTCTCAGTCTTCACTAAATATTTTTCAGGTGCCCCGGGTCATAGCAGATCTCTAATTATCATCACAATTCCCACAATCTTCCTATATCGGGGTTTCTAAGTTTGTGAATTAGGGTTTTAATCTCTGGTTTTGTCCAGAATTCTAACACTAAAAGGGGTTTTATGGCCTCTACTAACCTCAATTACACTTCACAACTCATACAATTCCCTAACCCTCATCTTGGAATTTTCCAAGATCACTAAACCTCACTTAATGAATTCTAAACTAAAAATAGAAGTTAAGAAACATAATTACTACACTAATGGTGAAACAATTACCTCATTTGGCAACTCATGAATTTTCTTGAGTTGATCCAAGTGCTCAAAATCATAGCTTGATCCCACCATGGTCTTTGTGAGGAGCTTGTGCACATTTTTAGTGAAGGGAAAATGATGTTTTGATGTGTTTTAAGGGGTGTAGTGAGGAGGGAGAGGAGGGGGAAGAAGAGGGCATCCATGGAGATGAGGGAGAAGAAGAAATGATGAAGGTGATGAAGTGAGGAAATAATGCCATGGTCAAAGGAAGACCCCTCACCCTCTTTCTCTCTCTCTCTCTCTCTTGCCCATACCTCCATATTTTAATCTTTATTCATTTATTTTCTTTTCTTTTTTAAATTTCTAACAAAACAAAAAACCAAATAACAAAAGAATTGAAGCATGGTTTTAAATCAACAAAAGAAATGTAACAAGTATTATGCAACATATCATGTTGCATATCACACTTAATGAAAAATTAGTAAACACTAATCGAGTTTAGTAATAACCCATACACAATTAATTGTATAAATTTTATAAAGTGTCTAAGTCATATAATATTCTTTCAAAATCAACATTCAAATGTAATTTTCCAATATTTCCCAATTTATCAGTATTTTAATTATACCATATCATTTAAAACTAATCTCCACACATTAAAATATTCATAATATTTATTATTCAATTATATAAATTCCCAACAATAATATTTTATTTTTCTGAAATGTTACATCGAGTCATAGCAGATTCATTTGATCAACACAATTGCAACAAAACCCGATGTCGGCCAAGTTCAAAGTTCATGTCTTGAGGTTTACTCTCTGGTTTTGTCCAAAATACTAACACAACAGAAGTTTGTGATCATAACTAAACATCAATTGCACCATCACAAGTCATAAAAACTCATAACCCTCATCTAGGAATTTTCCGACATCACTAAACTACATTAGTTGAATTCTAAACTGCTATAGGAGGTAAGGAAACTCAATTTATAAACTAAAGATGTAAGATATACCTCATATGGCAACTGAAGAAGATTCTTGGGTTGTCCAATGTGTTCAAAACCATAACTTGATTGGCCCATGGTGTTTTTGGAGAGGTTGGGATCAATTTTTGTCAAGGGGATATAGTGTTTTAGTGTGGATTTGGGGGTGTTACATGGTGGATGAGGAGGTGGAGGAAGTGGGGGATGAAAGAGCAGACGAATGGAGGAAGTAGTGAAGAAATGAAGTGGAGGCTAAGGTCAAACATAACCCCCCCTCTCTCTCTCATCCTCACCCAAGCCCATAGCTCATAGTCTCTTGTTCTCCACTCTCTCCAAAATATCTCTAATTTAAATCCCTTTTTATTTTCCTTTTTAAAGAAACACAAAACAAAAATCATACATAAATGAAAAATGAAGAATTAAAGCCATGGTCAATAGAAATGTAACAAGTATTTTTACACCATGACATGGTGCATGTCATGTGCATAATCAAGCTTAAAGCATAATTAATACATATTAATCAAATTTATTAATAAACTCGTATACAAACAATTATATAAATATTTATAAAATATCCAAAGCAACTTAACACCTTCAAAAAAATCACTTATTATATTAATTTTCCAAACTATCGGTATATAGTTATGACATATCATTAAAACTAATCTCCATACATTAAAATATTCATAATATTTATTATTTTAACTATTTAAATTCCCAAAAATAATTTTTTTTCTGAAATGTTACAACCGACACTGGCCTGGCTGAACGGTCAGCGAAGTTGTAGAATGTAATTAATCCTGGCTAATTTTCTTTTTAAGGTTTGAAGGAAAATTTGATAAAAGCAGTGGGAGACATCAATTAGATAAGATAATAACCAATCTGATCTTTGCAACAGTTTTCGCTGAGTGTATTCTTTTCTCTCTCCTAATGGTAGATACCCATGACTGGACTTAAGCTTCTGTTAGAGAAAAATAAACTGACTGGACCTAACCATGAAGACTGACTGAGGAATATTAACATTGCCCTTACGTATGATAAGGTATCATATGTCCTCACTGCCTCAGCCCCTTCTAGCCCAGGCTCTGAATCTTTCTGTTGCGGATAGGTAGATCTGCAAGACATGGGATATTGACTGTGTCGCTGCCAAATGACTCACGCTTGCCTCGATAGATAATGTACATCAAAAGCAGCATGAGAAGATGGACGTTCAATCCATCTTTCTCCATACAAAGGATTTGTATGGAGAGCAATCTCGTACCCTGCGCTAGGAGGCATCTAAAAGGTTGCTTCAGATGAGAATGTCTCCTGGCACATCAGTAGGTGATCACGTCTTAAAAATGATAGCTCTTATTGAAGAGCTTGAGGGCCATGGATGGACCATGGAGAACGAATAGTATATTGATATTGTTCTGCAGTCTCTCCCCCTGCCTTTGCTCCATTCATTGTGAACTTCAACATGCACAACATGGAAAAGTCACTACCTGAACTTCTCAATATGTTGAGAAGTGAAGAAAGCACGCTTAAGACAGCAAAAACTCCAGCTTTGCTTGCTGGGACATCTTCCTCTTCTCTCCCAAAAGCCAAGGCCAAGGGAAAGATAAAGAAGAAACCCACCAAACCGAGAGGTGGAGTGAAAAAGGTAAAAGGGAGAGACAAATCCAAGGCTGAGGAGTCAGGAAAAGGAGAATGTTTCTACTGCAAGAAGTCGGGACACTGGAAGCGAAACTGTATTGAATACATCGCTGATCTCGGGAAAAAGAAGCATGGTGATGCTTCCGCTTCAGGTGTGTTTGTGACTGAAAACCGTTTTTCTATAAACTCTGCTTCCTGGGTATTGGATACCGGTTCAGGTTCTCACATCAGCAATTGCGTGCAGGGACTGAGAAATAGCAGTGTTTTGAAGACCGGTGATCATACTCTCCGAGTTGGAAATGGTTCCAATGTACATGCAGTATCAGTGGGAGAGTATCACCTGGGGTTGCCATTGGGTTGTATATTGGTTTTGAACCCATGTTATTATGTACCTAGTATTCTTTGTAATATAATATCCGTTTCTTTGTTAGACAATGAAGGATATCATTTTGTAATGCAGAATAATGTTATGAACATTAACCTGAATCAAGAGTTGATTGGATATGGTACACTTAATAACGGGATATACATCCTAAATCAACACACAGTTTTCAACATACAACACACAAATAAAAGAAAATTTTCAGATATAAATGAACCTTTTCTTTGGCATTGTAGACTTGGTCATATTAACGAAACAAGACTAAACAAGCTTCATAAAAATGGATTTTTAAATCCTTTTGAATATAAATCTTATGCGACTTGTCAGTCTTGTATCAAAGGTAAGATGACTAAAACTCCGTTTACTGGACACGGAGAAAGAGCTACAGAACTCTTGGGCCTCATACATAGTGATGTATGCTGGCCAATATCTACATATGCGAGAGGTGGTTTTTCCTACTTCATAACTTTTACTGATGATTTCTCAAGATTCGGTCATGTGTTTTTATAAAAGCATAGGTCTGAAGCTTTGGAGAAATTCAAAGAGTACAAACTTGAAGTAGAAAAACTAACAGGCATGAGCATCAAGAAACTTCGATCAGATCGAGGTGGAGAGTATCTCAGTACAGAGTTTTCGGACTTCCTAAAAGAGAATAGTATTCTCTCTCAGCTCACTCCCCCTTACACACCACAGCACAACGGCGTGTCAGCGCGGTGAAATCGTACCCTATTAGATATGGTGTGATCCATGATGAGTGATGCTGAGTCACCTCTCTCCTTTTGGGGGCATGCATTAGAAACTGCAGCATATCTGTTGAACAGGGTTCCAACCAAGACCGTGTCTACTACTCCATATGAGATATGGCATGGGAAGAGACCATCTCTTAAATGAGTTAGGATTTGGGGTTGTCCGTCTTTTGTCAAAAAGCATAATCCAGACAAACTCGAGACACGATCGGTTCAGTGTATATTTGTAGGATATCCAAAACATTCGTATGGATATCTTTTCTACCATAAGGAGGAACTAAGAGTGTTTGTTTCTCAACATGCCATAATTTTAGAAAATAAAATTTTTACAAATAATACTGATGGCAATGCGGTAGAACTAGAAGAAGTTCTAGAGACACAAGTTACAAATGACGACTTGGTTGAACCTGATGTTGCAACAGAAACTTATGAACCTCGGCCACTCCGTAGATCAAGTAGGACTTCTCGTCCACCGGAGAGATACTACGGTTTCCTCATTGATGGTGATAGAGAAGATTGCATCATGGATGATGACGGCCCTACTAGTTTTCAGCAAGCTATCACGAGTGGTGACTCTGTGAAGTGGCTGGATGCCATGAGATCCGAAACGGAGTCTATGTACACCAACAAAGTGTGGACTTTGGAAGTTGTACCCTCTGGGGTAAAACCCGTAGGGTGCAAATGGATCTTTAAGAGAAAGATTGGTGTAGATGGGCAGGTGGAGACCTATAAGGCAAGGCTTGTGGCGAAAGGATTTCGTCAAAGACCAAGATTAGACTATGACGAAACCTTTTCTCCTGTAGCCATGATTAAATCCATTCGGATCCTACTTGCTATTGCTGCTCACTACGACTATGAAATCTGGCAGATGGATGTTAAAATTGCATTTCTAAATGGTGATTTAGAAGAGTGCGTTTATATGGATCAGCCAGAGGGCTTCGTTGATAGTGGGAGCAGCGGGAAAGCATGTAGGCTGCTTAAATCCATTTATGGATTAAAGCAGGCATCACGGAGTTGGAACACTGTTTTGATGATGCAATCAAAGAGTTTAATTTCGTCAAAAACTCAGATGAACCTTCTATTTATAAGAAGATTGTAGGGAGTGAAAGTCGACCATAGCACCACCATGAGATTTAAGTAGCATCAAGCATGCCAAATTTTAATTTTTATTAGGTGCTAAGTTAGACTATACAAGTTCTTTGCTAGAATATTAGGATTTTCTATGATGATGTGAACAACTAGAGAAAGTGAAAGATGGTTATACCCTTATAGATCGAGTCCTTCACTTCACATGCTCCATGTAGTAGTCCCCCGACTCCACTAGGCTCCACTTGAGTCTTTGGACGAGCTTCCTCCGATGACCTTCGTACCGAAGATGATCCACGCGAAGTCCCTCCACCTCAAGCTACCTCTACACTAAACTCTTTAGCGTAGTAAACACGCTACCCTCGATCGCTAGTAAAGTGTAGGATGGTGAAGTAGGGGATGTTAAAAGCTCACAAGTTCGTGTTCAAGCTTCATGGTTCACATCACATGTGAGGGTTGAAGCTTGAACTATAGCAATTGAGGAAGAAGAAGAAGCTAGAGAGCAACTCATGGGAGCAACTCATGAAAATTGCTAAGTGATGTTCAAGCTTCATGGTTCACATCACGATTTTCTATTTTCAACTCATGAAAATGGCAACTCTTGACCCCCACTCATTCAAGCATGGAATTTTGCAATATAAAATTGCAACCATGCTTGAATAGTGAGTCAAGATGAATAAAAAAATTTAACTCCCATGCTTGCAACCATGCTCTCAATTTACACCTCATTTCTATATTTCTCAAAAATAGAAAATCAATCCATGCTTCATAATTATATATATATATATATATATATATATATATATATACTTAATGAAGAATAATTAGTGAGCTAATGATATTAGTTAAGACATAATTATATCACATATAATATATATCACATTATTAAATCAACACTTGATCTAATAATCCGGTTATACCACATATGACCGGCTAATATCATTTATCTTTATATCACATTATGGAATCAACACTTGATTCGACAATCTGGTTATATCACATGTAGCCGAACCGATTACAGATGACTGCCAGATTACAATACGGTATCACATACTCATATTTAATCAGGCCCACACACATATCACATATGTGTCCTACTTCGTTTCGCTTGAACCTGGGAACTTCTGTGTGGGACTCGAAAGACTCGTCAATACGCCAGCAGTAGGTGATGATCACATCAGTCACCTACAAGCCGTCAGCGGTACTAGCTGGACGTAACGGCTACCAGGGTATTGAGCGATATGAAGATCAACAAGCAAGCATGTCCATAGTCTCCATGAAGCCTATCAGTAACACTACCGTACAGTCCGGTCTCTTCGTCTGATATGTCGCATATCATGTCTAGGGGTGGAAATCGTCAAACCCCAGTAACGTGATAAGTCATGCCGATGTCTGGCCTATAAAGGTTCGAGAAACTACTGATAACACTTATCAGTAAATCTCGGCAGCAGCCCCGGCCAGGGACTTCTAGTTATAGCCAATCAAGCATAGCGCAACATCAGCCCCCAATACCGGGAGAGACGAAACCCCTCCTATCGCTCATTGCCTCCATGCCACTCGGGACTGTACCCAAAATCCACCTGTTTGCACATCTCCTTTGAGCGTGATAAGGAGGAAACCAAAGCACAGTGGGAGCCGCACAAGACTCTATGACGATCTCGGATCTACAGACTAACCTTTACCCATGTGACTAGAGGACTGCTATCTGACTATAGGTATACTACTACATAGGAGTCCTCGGCCAGTCCTATTCGGTGTACCCATTCTCTAATGAGCACCTGTGTACAATCTTTGATGTCACACACCAACGGTTGTGGGATCAACCATCGCCCTCTAAGGGACAAGAACGTGTTAGTTATATGTATGCCCTAGAGGCCATTACTGTACATGCGATGTATATTGTAGTGGATGCTTAGACATATATAGGGAGGGCTTTCTTGCTCGACATGATAGTATGCTATCTGGTTGCACTTTATCTTAACATGTACACTTATTGTCTCTTTATTATATGTTGATAAAGCCCTTAGGATGAGTACTTGACTACCAGGATTATGATGCAGATCATACTAGTAGGGCAGAGGTAGTCGGTAAGTACATCCTTAGATTGTTCCTAGTCGTAGGAGTATCGAGACAGGGCATCGATACTCCAGAGTAGACTAAGGTATGCGCTTCTTGACCATATGATGGGCGATGGCTGATCCCACATCCATTGATGTTTGACATCAGAGAAGGTATACGGGTGCTCAGTTGAGACTGGGTACACTGAACGGGCTCGCCGAGAACTCCTAGATGGTATTATACCTATCGTTAGATAGCAGTTCTCTGGTGACACTGGTACAGGTTAGTCTGTCGACCCGAGATCGTCATAGAGTCTTGTGTGATTCCCACTGTGCTTTGATTTCCACCATACCACGGTCAAAAGATCATGCAAAAAGGTGGTTTTTGGATATAGTCCCGAGTCACATGGAGGCAATGAGCGATAGGAGGAGATTCGTCTCTCCCGGTATTGGGAGTTGATGTTGCGCTATGCTCGATTGGCCATAACAGGAAATCCCCGGCCAGGATTGCTGATATCTACTGGTAAGTGTTATCAGTAGTTTCTCGAACCGTTATGGACCTTGCATCGGCATAACTTATCAGGCTATTGGGGTCTGATGTTATACCACCCCAGGCTGTGATATGCGACATATCAGACGAAGTGACCTGACTGTACGGTAGTGTTACTGATTGGATTCGTAGGAGTATGAGCATGCTTGCTTGTTGATCTTCTAATCGCTCAATACCCGGGTGGCCGTTACGTTTAGCAGACCGCTTGCGGCTTGTGGGTGTTTGATATGATCATCACCTACTGCCGGCGTATTGACGAGTCTTTAGAGTCCTACACAGAGGTTTCCTGGTTCATGCGAAACGAAGTAGGAGCACATATGTGATATGTGCGGGACTGAGATTAATACGATATGTGATACCATATTATATTCTCGCGATATGTGATATCGGTCAGTTATATATGATATAGCCGGGTTATCGGATCAAGTGTTGATTCGATAGATTGTTACATTTGATATTAGTCGGTTGTATGTGATATAGCTGGATTATTAAATCAAGTGTTGATTTGATAATTTAATGTATAATTATATATTTGATATATTAAGTTATATTAACTAATATTAGCTCACTTAAGTATTTCTTTTTCTCACTTATGATACATTGATATATATGTGATATATGTTAAATGTATTGTTTTCTTTTTGCACATATAAATATATATGTGATATATATTATTGTGCCATGCTAGATTCCACATGCAACATGTATGTATGAGACTCACACCATGCTAGGTTAATGTTAGGGTTTTATTTATTTTAAGTAATTCAAATAACTTGGATATTTAGTCATGGTTAAGCTTGGATGCAAGCTACTAGAACCATTGACTTAGTCCACTCCTTTGTCTTGCTTAAGATATTTACTAACCTAACCATTAACCTTACACCATGGTTAACTCTCTACATGAGTTAGTGTATGATGCTAACTAACCCATGGTTGCATTTCTAACCCCATCTCTTTAGTTCTTCACTTCATCTTCTTCTTCCTCTTGAAGCTCTCTAGCTTTTGACAAAATGATGAAATATTGTGAGAAAATTAAATCTAAAGTGAGCCCATTTCCTAGTTCATCATTCTCTACTATTAGCCATTTAGTTTAGGGTGTTTGCTTCACTAAACCATAATTTAGTGAAGAGGTAGCATGAGCTTGAGTCTTCTCGACGTAGATCATCTTCGGCTTCGAGCAAGTTTGCATCCTTCACCTTGTTGAGCCTCTCAAGAGTTCCGGAGATCATTACACGCAGCGAAGGGACTTCTACATGGAGAATTTGAAGTGAAGGACCGGTCTACAAAGGTTGTATTCCGCATTCACTTAGTTGTAAAGTGTTTACATTGTTTGTATCGTATGATTCTCTAGTTAAACATCCTAGGGTTAGGGTTCCTTAGTCTGGAAAAATTTTAATTTGGCATGGACGATACCTCCCGAAACCTTGCTGCCATGCTAGGTAACCCTACAGTGGTATCAGAGATAAGCTAGATATTTAAACAATGTTTGTTAGATTAAGAAACCGAAACTACTCCTTAACTTGAAACATCGAGACCTAGTTTCTGTCGAATTTTTAAAGGGCTCTAAAAATTTTTTAACAACTGCAGAATGTTGTATGAACACAGAGAAAATTTGAAGGGGTTTGCTCAGAATTTGGCCGAGCACATGAGCACAATTTCCGAGGAGGCCGGTCCTATTAAGGGTTCTGAGCTTCAAAAATTTTTTGGGTTCCAGTCTCTGGGTTTTGGTGTTTCAGGTTTTGTTTGTTTTGCTAAATTTGCATGTGATGTTATCTTTCTGCAAAGCCAACTCGGAGTGTTTCGTAATCGTAATTCTAACAAGTATTCGGGTTATTTAGACGATGTTAAAAGGTTCGAACATATATCAATAACCCATATTTTCCCTCGCTGGAAATTTTCCAAGAGTTGGATTTTTTTTCAAGTTTAAAATATTCTGAAAATCATGCAGGTGATTCTGTGGACTCTCTAGAAGAACGAAACCCTAACTCGATTCTGTGACCGTCGGAACCGCCACTAAACCCTAGGGTTTGTGGTAGTTCAGCTGTGCCACAGGTGAGGCATTGGTTGACCCTTCTACGGCTGGTTCATGGGTATTGTGGCATGTTCTGAGTGCTTTTTTAGACTCCGCTCACGTGTTGAGCTTGTTGGGAAATTTTGGGTGTTTGTTTATTCGATCGGAAAGTTTAACATCGTTTAATTATCTGTGATTGTGATACAATATTTGGAATCCACAAAAGTAGTTATGTGATAACTAGTTTGAATTTTATAAATCTAGTAGTTTAGTCTCATTTGATCGGTTGCCACGGAATTTTTGATGTGGATCAAAAGTCCGTTGCAATTACGTAGTGTACGCGGATACTCGCTGGGTAACCTTACTGGATAGCCACGCCCCATAGCCCCGACCAAGTGACTGTAGGAGAACCCCGTCGCCAAAAGCATCCGTTCGGGTGCTCGCGGTCGCGGTGTTACGCCTTAGTGCACTTTGTCGACGGCATCGAGGGTGCGGCCGTCTACTAAAGTTTCCGACAAGCATTCAATCAGGTTATCGGAAATCTTGTTGAATTACCCGACTGGTTATTGGAAAGTGTTTTCAATATCGAGAGTAAAATGCGGGGTTTATAATTGTTAGGCATCTGATGTCTAAGGAATTCTTTTGGTTAGGCATGAAATCCAAAGTATGTGATACATTGGGTTTATGATGTCTAAGGTGGTTGGGGATTCCAATTGTTGTAGTTTTTCACTTTCTTTTCTGCGATCGTAAGTGTAATATGTGGTGTATCGTCGGTTTCGTTGCTATATGTCAACGACAATTGGGATACGCATATTTACTTACGTTGATAACATGTGATGTTATGTGTTGCTGTGATATGTTATATTGGATCGTCGTGTTTTGAATATCCGGGTTTTTTTTTATGTGAGATGAGAGTTTTTCATTTTCATTCATGTAAAAGCTTGTATGTAATATTCTTTTATTGGGGCACTTCCGGGTTGAGGATGATGTTACCATTGATGTATATTATTTACTTTTCCGCATTATGATAGACCCAAGGCGAGGAGCACAAGTAACCGGGTTCTAGGGTCCAGTGGGAGACCATCTCGAGGAGTCGAGACCGGGTCTCCTAACTCTAGAATTGGGAGGGTTGCTTGCCGCTCTCGTAGGGGTTTAGGGATGTGCGTTTGGCTATTCATCGTGACCGTGGAATCCGTGTTTTATACTGGCTTAATTTAAAACACGGAATTCCTAGTATATCCAATATTTCATATGTGTTCTTCTGCTGCTGATATTTCGTGATGTGATCACTTGATATGTTCTGAGACGAATACCTATATTATATATATGAGATATAATTAATATTGCTGCTTTCGTTTCTTATGTGATGCTTAGGAAGCATAATTTGAAGGGACTTCATTAATGTGATTAATGAAATAAAAGAAACCTAAAGATGCTGCAGAATCTTATTTTAAAAACTGGTAGCTCTAGTTCTTGCTTTGCATAGCGGTATTCCTTGTAGAATATCCAGCACCTTAGTCGATAAGGAAAGAGCCGAGATCCCTTCACCGGGAGTGACCTCTTTAGCGAAACTAGCAGATGCTACAACCCACTCGGTTTGTCTTTCGATTGCTTATATAGTTTTTGCTATGCATAGTGGTATTTGTGAAATATCCTGCACCTTATTCGATAAAGAAAGAGCCGAGATCCCTTCACCGGGAGTGACCTCTTTAGCGAAACTAGTAAAAGCCTCAAAAACACTTCTTTTCAAAATCACTCGATTCTACAACGATATCAAGTTCATTACACAAAGGGTTTTCTTAAAAACCTGTTGTAGCCCTTTGTCATTTTAGATAAGTAGTATTTATTATTCATGCTGCGTTTGTTGACCTTGTCAAGGCATAGTGTGCGGTAGCTGATTAATGCTTATCTGCATAAGCATATGATGCAATTGGATTATGGTAATCATGCGACCTTGTTGACCTCTGTCAAGGGTCGTGCGGGTGGGTTTATTTCAATCATGAAATAGAGGGTTGAACTTGACTAGCGGCCTATGGTTTTGTCACGACCCGAAAGAGCACGTGACTGGCCCTTGAACCATATGAAGTCTATAGGACTCCATCTGATCCAAGTAAGCCAAAAGCCCAGAAATCTAAAACCATTTTTAAGAATAAGTAAAGAAACTGGTTTAAAGAAGTGAAGAAAAACATGTTTGAAATCAAGGTTTTTAAATAACTAAGCCGAATATGCATTTTTAAAAACAGTACAGTCTTTTCTAAAAATTTCGGCAGAGTTTCTTTTGTAAAACTGGCCCCGAATGGGGTATAACAAGGATAACAATATATGCAATGATAAAGGCATCCCCAAGCGGGAGCTAGCTCTTCGTCAATCGACGGTCACCACCACACATGCAACAATAATATACAACGCCAAGTGGCGAGGATCAAATCCAAAAGAAAGCTCAAAAGCAACAAGAAAACCGCAACACTACTAAGCGCGACTCTATGGTCGAATAACACATCACTAGTCTAGGTCTGAAACAATATACGAGTTTTGGTTGATGGATATTCTAGATACAATGAATAATATAAATACAACGGCGGTTCTGATACAAAAGAACCCACCTATCCAAGCAAATCACCCAAAAGGAAGCAGTGTGCCAGAAATGCCGCTATAGAACTGTACGGCAAACCTGCAAGAACTGGGGCACAACGGGGGTGAGTTGCCAACTCGTGAATAGAAAGATATCTACAAGCAGAGATCGAATGCATGACCCAACCTAGGTCAATACGATCAGATATAAAGAAACCTCAATATGAATAAAGCTGAAGCATGCTAAACTGGCAATGTAATCTCTATACGTGAATGTAGTGCCAAGTGCTCGTGCTAGTGCCTCAGGTAATAGTATGTCATGAATATGAGGTATGAATGCATGAAAGCAGAATACATGTAAATGAAGAAACTGTTTTCATAATTTAGTGAGATTTCCCTTGTATTTTTAGTTGAGGTATCATAATGAAATCAGCATAAAACAGTGCCTAGCATCGGCACAAAACGTAATCCCAATATCTCGATATCTCTGTATCACAGTCTCTGTACCTCGAAATCTCGAAATCCCAATGTCTCAATCATAATATCTAGGGCGCCGTCAGTCCAGACCGGCCCCTACCATCCATCTCAAGACCACGACGGTATCCTCCGGATATCCGACGCGTCGGGTAAAATCACCGGTAGGTAGTGCTCCCCTGCCAGGCTCACATCGTCATCACCACGCGCTTCTTGCCCCGGGGTACCTTACCGGGTCCACCATGTACCCGAAACGGTTCATCCGTCTCCTCGAATCGGGTTTCCAAATCCATCAGCAAACTCATGGTGGACGACTCATACATCATGGGAAAACCGCACTTTTTATTTTAAAGAGAGAAAAGAAGTTTATACAAGTTTTGCGGTTTTCCCCCAAATCCAGAAAATCTCATGGAAATCCGAATCCAATCCTCAATAGCATGTAAACAGTGCATACAGGCATAAAAATCCATGAATAATAACATGCATGATGTAACAACTAATAATTACAATGTCTAATCTAGCATATAAGGCAAGTACACTAATATCATGTCTAAATTATTAGCTAACAACCTATGTCGATGCAATAATATTTTCTAAGGTGTACGTGACATGGCAATTACCGATGAAGATGTGTGTGAGCCGGCAAGTAAGTGTACGTGGTACATACGCATCATCGGTAATGGTGCCGGTGTCCTAACAGCATAACATCAATAATGGAGTATGAAACATAATATAAGCATGCGATGCGATGCGAACCACAATAATGAGCGGAAGCTGAATACTAGACGCAACTATAACTAATCTGCATTAATCTAAAATAACCTCTACAATTGGTGCCTTTTGAAATAACACGAATCATGGGGTTTTGAAAATAGGGGCTACGGTGTTTTTATGAAAAGATACGTCTTTTGAAATATCCGTAGGATCCCTTGGGCTGTCTTTTAAAATACCCACGATTCGTTAGTTTTTGAAATAGGTAGGAGTCTAATCTAATCTAACAACCATCCTAAACTATACGGCTGAACTAACAAGTAGAGCTACGGGTGAGGAAACCGCCTAACATCTGAGTCGATACATATACATACATGTATATATATTAGTCGGTGATCCCGCCTCAATAATATCATATCCGATACCCTATCTATAATCAGACATCCCAAGTCAAGAGTGCGGATCAATCATCAAAATATAGCTTGTACGTAAATCCGTCGTACGGCATCCCAAATCTGGGTACGGGTCAATATCACATTCATCATACTATTTATCTGGTATCCTCTTTATCAAATGTCATGATCGGGGTACTGATTTACGTCTAGTACAATATTGATACCCTCTATGTATGCATGCAGGTGTAAGAATCACTACGTCAAAAGACCCGTTAAAACATCGTGTCGTATCTCAATACGAACCAAATCACATCACCGATCTCCTGGCCTCAAGCCCAATCTCATCGACTCATCTCAAATCCCAAATACTATCCTCAAATCCAGTATATAAACACATAGTCCCATACCCATGTGTAGATATACGCACCATCATATGCACTCTAATAAATGAAAGAATGAATGCAAGTATGTGTGTAAATGTATGTGTGAGTGCAACCACTACTCTAGGGTTCGCACTAAACTAAACCAATATATTCTTATCATCAAAATATCATTATTACCATCAATAACCCTAAACAACACATAATAAATATTCGTGTGTATACGTATTCGTATACATCACCACGGACTGCGGGGGTGCTATACGCCATCCACCCGACTTCTCCCCACAGATATAAATCTACTCACATTGCTTCTCGTGTGCCAAAGCCGATGTCGCTATCTTCACCTCCTTTGCCTCAACATCACGCGGGGTACCTACAAGTATATCACAATGCTAAAGCACATGAAAATCACATCGGAAACCAAAATAGCACACGCTACCCGCATAGGTAAAAACCTATCGACTCGCATGTAAACACAATCAAAATCCACTTGTCGTTGACGTCCAAACGCCACCCGACAGGAATGAATCACCAAATACCAAAATCCATGCTAAAACAAGTCCCAAATTATACACCAACATAGGAAAATCAACCCAGATTTCACCCTAGATGGAATCAGTTAAAACTAGACATACTCAGGGTCAAAACTAGAGGAAATGGGGGCATGCACAGAAAACGAAGCAATTCCTTAAAATACCTTATTTTAGAATTTTCCATAATTTTTCCCCATTTATCTGTATTTAATTATACCAGAATATTAAAATATTCATTAAAATAATATTAAATTATAAAATTTCCCAAAAATCATATTTTATTATTTTGAAGACGTTACAATCTACCCCCCTTAAAGAAATTCGGTCCCCGAATTTAAATTTAAACCCCCAAATACTAAAATATTTCAATACAAATTCCAAGTCATCGGGGCTCCGAAATCATCTATACATAAAACATCATAGCGCAATGCATGCGCATGAGTACTGAGCAGATAACTCAAAAGCAACACTCCATCAAGCATCCGCAATCATCGGAGTCATGGTAACGACACAATGTCAAATCCAATACAAAATCAATATGATATGGACCAAGACTATACATGTAGACATCCAATCTATACATGTAAATAGCTGATGCAAATGTATGCCAAATCTTTTTAAGTCGCTGTGCGATGCGCGTAACACTGCACAGTGGCGGACGTTTCTCATAAGAAAATAACTATATATGTGTATATATATCCTTTGTTTAATAGGTACGTTCCGCCGTTTTGAAAACAGTTTAGAAGGGTTTCCTTGTTTTTAAAACGTTTCGTGTCATATCGGACACGTAGGTATATACTGAGACTATAGCTCGCTTTTCGGAAATCCCTTCGATAACTATCGATGCATGCAAAATATATCCAGGTACTGCCCACTGACTAGTCCTGCTCAGTATGAAAGCAAATATCCAACATCATAAAAATGTACTGCTCCAAAAGGAATAAATCACAAAAATCACATAACACCACCCTGTGCGTCTGGTGCGCACGGAAATCAAAATCCATATATGTGCTAAACATGTGCATAAAACAACATCTAGGTGCAACGGGTGTGCACGAAGCATCTGTCATAGGCAACGTGTGCCTGGCAGCCAAAACAGGTGCATCTGACATGCACGAAGAATCTCGATTTAGTGCATCTGGTGTGCCCCAAAATCGTATCTCAAAACATGCGCCCAACATGCGCGAAAATCCAAATCGGTGCATCCATCATGCACGAATGAAAATCTAGACCCTGCGCACTCAATATGCACGGAATCACAAAATCCAATAGCAACGTCGAATATGCGTAAGTCCAGTCAAAAGCACGGAGTGCAAGAATCCACATCAATATCACAATCAAAATCGACATACCGAAAGGCATCAAATCGAAGTCAGGTGCAATCGTAATGCACAAAATATAAATCCGGTGCAACAAAGGCACGAAATATAAATCTGATGCGATAAACGCAAGAAACATAAAACTGGTGCGACAAATGCACGAAGTATAGAACTGGTGCATCCCATGCACAAATACCAAGCAATAACTCAAATACGTAAGCAGCAACACCAAGTGTATCCAGATATGAAGAAAATCATAAACGTGTGCAGCTGCGGGCACAAAACACATATCGATACACTACAAGCACATATAAGCTATACCGAGTGCAAAATCAAAACACTAAAATTACATGAAACTCTGCTGGAAGCGTAAATCAAATCACCAGCATAAAATAGGCATGAAATCGCAATCAACAGCTCAAGAGTAATAACTATGTACAAGGTATAAATACCCAGTAGATGCAACCATGGTGCACAAAATCAAATATCATGAAACTCAGTCATCAAGACTAAATCATGTGAATAGATCGCCCAAAATACCGAAATCCAAAGCAACGGATACGTGATAATCAAATCACAAAATCACAAATCATAATTACCGTCGTCGGTATACCATCCTTCAGGGTCGAGAAGGTACCGGAACATCCGATGCTAGCTGCGCAAGATATCTACTTGCCTCTTGCTCGCGGCTGGCGTCCTCTGCCTCTGGTTCCTGATCTTTCCTGTAGATTACCAATCTCGCAATCCATCGGCTCATCGGCCCGGTCAGGAGTACTGACAGGAACGATTCCGTTCTGGCACTTTCCTGGTCACCTTTCGGTCAATCCTCACGACCGCTCGTAAGGCAGCGTATCACTGGCGTCGGCCTCTGGCTCTCTGAAAGCACGTCACACATCTGATCCTGGGTGCAAACATCATTGCAGCAATGTCCTGGAAGGAATCCTGCTCAAGGTCTCTTCCGATCATGCCTATGCCGATCTGTACAGAGGCTGGCTTCCTGCACAACCTCTTCTCGCTCAAAAACACCTGTGTCCTCAGCACAATATTTTCTCGGAAACTGGTCACATTCCAACGTCTCTGTAAGCATATCAGGTCTCTAGTCTCGACGGGAAGCAATGACAGCTCATCAGTGTCTCACACGAACCTCTTGTTCCAACTGTCTCTATCGTCGTCCACTATGACGTCACGCCAAGCTACTACGCACTGCACTGTTCTCGGCCACGGTCAATCTGAAGTCTCTCGCACGGACTCGAAATCGCATATTCTGTAGCTTCATCATTCTGTAGAGGATGTCAGGCCGAACAGGTCCTCGGGAACACGTCCCAACCATCGGAGGAATACTCATCACTCGTCTGTCCCTGATCAATCTGCAACGCATCTGGGTAAGTTCCTTTATCCGAACATGGTCAACTACCTCGTCGACAATGCCGAACTCTGTCCTGCTGGGTGTGCGCAATACGACCACTCCTGGTCTAGGTCTTCTCGTAACGTACTCCAGAAAGGTCCTGTCGAGGTTCCTTTCTCAAATCTCAATCCTGCCGAAATGCCCGGAAGTCATCATCCAATGCTGAAGCTAAAGCTTATTTCGGAACGGCTGCATACCTATCGCGCTTCTCTCTGGAAGATACATCCATATACCACGCCTCGGGGTGCATATCACATCTCTAATGTCAGCGGAGTGGGACGTCATCTCGTCGAAATCTCGTACGAACTCTTTACTCCACCTTGCTCAATGTCGACTGATTCGGACTTAACTCATCGTGGCTACACGAACTACGCTCCGACGGCTACGCTCGCATCTGGAGTCTCCCAAGCAGTGTCCCATCACGATATCCGAAAGATGTCGAACCATCCGATCGACTCGTCAGATCCTCATAATCCCCCAAGAGATCACATCATGGGTACAGTTTAATAGTATCGAGTACATGCCATAGCGTCGGTGGTCCAGCCGTAGAAGGGCAAACCCAAGCCTCACTAATGGCGCCGAGGAACCGCCGCAAACCCGAAGGTTCAAAGGCTTTCACACGGTCATTAAGTCGAGTTAGGGTTTCATTCTTCTAGAGAGTCCATAGAATCACCTGCATGTCTTTCCGTATACTTTAAACTTGGAAAACGGGCTCCTGACATTCGATCGTCTCTATCGACTCTCAACGAACCTGCGTGAAGTCGTCTCTAGCTGGAAACAATCTATCTGATGACCTCGCATCGGTAAACAAACGAACCACCTGTCCTAGTCATTCATCCTCAGGTGACTAGCGACTCGCTATCATCTCTCTAAGTATATGCTCACGCTGCAGTAGCTCCAACCATCTGGGCGACATCTCGTCATTTGCAGCAGCAACTGGCTTATTCGCCTGTACGCCGAACAGCGCCTCAATCCTCCAGGAAAGGCAATACATAGGCGGTCATCTCTGAGTCGGTCTGCTCTAGATCTGAGTAAGACTCTCCACACTGGAAATCTTAAACTCATCAGGGCCCGCTCCGGCGCAAAATCGGACGAATCACCTTCGTCTCTCAAATCGGGTAGACTAGCTATCATCTGTCTCATATCTGCCTGAAAGCTACGGCAATCTCAGCTCGTAAGCTTCGGAAGCGACATCCTGTCAATCTCAGCAACAGCTGGTCCATCTGTCTGCACGGTAGGGGACATCACAATCTCTGAGGTATGCTGTACATCAACAGTCCTCTCTCAACTGGCAGCTCTAACAATGGCCCGATCATCCGGTGCAAGACCAAGCACTCGCCTCCACTAGAGGTCACAATCACCAACACTAACTCGAGACGTTCCCATGTCACCAGAAAACACAATGGTCGGCCCTCGTACCAAACGAGCTCACACCGGCCGTAACCCTAGCAGCAGCCCAAACTGCCCTCAAACATGGTGACAGGAACCTCAATCGAGTATCAAGGGGAGCACATCAATGGCAAGAAAGGAAACAACAGATCCAAAGTGGATACATGATCATGGGAAGGAACAGCATCAATAAAGGTATGATCATGAAACTAATAGAATCGGGGATCTCAAATGGATGTATAATCCTGGATATAAAGAGGATCACTGATCTCGAAAATATGTACATCCTAAGGTTCCTTAAGCGGAGTGGCGTGTCGTAAGTATGCCGCGGAACATACCAACGGTACGTCACTCTACTTTAGTTACCTATTCCATCAACCAAGGGTCATCCTACACGACGAAAGTTCGGGTCTAATACCCCCTCGACCAAGTCTAAGTTCCGTAAGGTCAAGCCTAAGTTCCGTATATATATAAACGCCTTAGGCTCAACATAGTCAAACTTAGACTCGAACCAAGGTCAACCTAGCGCTCTGATACCAACTTTGTCACGACCCGAAAGAGCACGTGACTGGCCCTTGAACCATATGAAGTCTATAGGACTCCATCTGATCCAAGTAAGCCAAAAGCCCAGAAATCTAAAACCATTTTTAAGAATAAGTAAAGAAACTGGTTTAAAGAAGTGAAGAAAAACATGTTTGAAATCAAGGTTTTTAAATAACTAAGCCGAATATGCATTTTTAAAAACAGTACAGTCTTTTCTAAAAATTTCGGCAGAGTTTCTTTTGTAAAACTGGCCCCGAATGGGGTATAACAAGGATAACAATATATGCAATGATAAAGGCATCCCCAAGCGGGAGCTAGCTCTTCGTCAATCGACGGTCACCACCACACATGCAACAATAATATACAACGCCAAGTGGCGAGGATCAAATCCAAAAGAAAGCTCAAAAGCAACAAGAAAACCGCAACACTACTAAGCGTGACTCTATGGTCGAATAACACATCACTAGTCTAGGTCTGAAACAATATACGAGTTTTGGTTGATGGATATTCTAGATACAATGAATAATATAAATACAACGGCGGTTCTGATACAAAAGAACCCACCTATCCAAGCAAATCACCCAAAAGGAAGCAGTGTGCCAGAAATGCCGCTATAGAACTGTACGGCAAACCTGCAAGAACTGGGGCACAACGGGGGTGAGTTGCCAACTCTTGAATAGAAAGATATCTACAAGCAGAGATCGAATGCATGACCCAACCTAGGTCAATACGATCAGATATAAAGAAACCTCAATATGAATAAAGCTGAAGCATGCTAAACTGGCAATGTAATCTCTATACGTGAATGTAGTGCCAAGTGCTCGTGCTAGTGCCTCAGGTAATAGTATGTCATGAATATGAGGTATGAATGCATGAAAGCAGAATACATGTAAATGAAGAAACTGTTTTCATAATTTAGTGAGATTTCCCTTGTATTTTTAGTTGAGGTATCATAATGAAATCAGCATAAAACAGTGCCTAGCATCGGCACAAAACGTAATCCCAATATCTCGATATCTCTGTATCACAGTCTCTGTACCTCGAAATCTCGAAATCCCAATGTCTCAATCATAATATCTAGGGCGCCGTCAGTCCAGACCGGCCCCTACCATCCATCTCAAGACCACGACGGTATCCTCCGGATATCCGACGCGTCGGGTAAAATCACCGGTAGGTAGTGCTCCCCTGCCAGGCTCACATCGTCATCACCACGCGCTTCTTGCCCCGGGGTACCTTACCGGGTCCACCATGTACCCGAAACGGTTCATCCGTCTCCTCGAATCGGGTTTCCAAATCCATCAGCAAACTCATGGTGGACGACTCATACATCATGGGAAAACCGCACTTTTTATTTTAAAGAGAGAAAAGAAGTTTATATAAGTTTTGCGGTTTTCCCCCAAATCCAGAAAATCTCATGGAAATCCGAATCCAATCCTCAATAGCATGTAAACAGTGCATACAGGCATAAAAATCCATGAATAATAACATGCATGATGTAACAACTAATAATTACAATGTCTAATCTAGCATATAAGGCAAGTACACTAATATCATGTCTAAATTATTAGCTAACAACCTATGTCGATGCAATAATATTTTCTAAGGTGTACGTGACATGGCAATTACCGATGAAGATGTGTGTGAGCCGGCAAGTAAGTGTACGTGGTACATACGCATCATCGGTAATGGTGCTGGTGTCCTAACAGCATAACATCAATAATGGAGTATGAAACATAATATAAGCATGCGATGCGATGCGAACCACAATAATGAGCGGAAGCTGAATACTAGACGCAACTATAACTAATCTGCATTAATCTAAAATGACCTCTACAATTGGTGCCTTTTGAAATAACACGAATCATGGGGTTTTGAAAATAGGGGCTACGGTGTTTTTATGAAAAGATACGTCTTTTGAAATATCCGTAGGATCCCTTGGGCTGTCTTTTAAAATACCCACGATTCGTTAGTTTTTGAAATAGGTAGGAGTCTAATCTAATCTAACAACCATCCTAAACTATACGGCTGAACTAACAAGTAGAGCTACGGGTGAGGAAACCGCCTAACATCTGAGTCGATACATATACATACATGTATATATATTAGTCGGTGATCCCGCCTCAATAATATCATATCCGATACCCTATCTATAATCAGACATCCCAAGTCAAGAGTGCGGATCAATCATCAAAATATAGCTTGTACGTAAATCCGTCGTACGGCATCCCAAATCTGGGTACGGGTCAATATCACATTCATCATACTATTTATCTGGTATCCTCTTTATCAAATGTCATGATCGGGGTACTGATTTACGTCTAGTACAATATTGATACCCTCTATGTATGCATGCAGGTGTAAGAATCACTACGTCAAAAGACCCGTTAAAACATCGTGTCGTATCTCAATACGAACCAAATCACATCACCGATCTCCTGGCCTCAAGCCCAATCTCATCGACTCATCTCAAATCCCAAATACTATCCTCAAATCCAGTATATAAACACATAGTCCCATACCCATGTGTAGATATACGCACCATCATATGCACTCTAATAAATGAAAGAATGAATGCAAGTATGTGTGTAAATGTATGTGTGAGTGCAACCACTACTCTAGGGTTCGCACTAAACTAAACCAATATATTCTTATCATCAAAATATCATTATTACCATCAATAACCCTAAACAACACATAATAAATATTCGTGTGTATACGTATTCGTATACATCACCACGGACTGCGGGGGTGCTATACGCCATCCACCCGACTTCTCCCCACAGATATAAATCTACTCACATTGCTTCTCGTGTGCCAAAGCCGATGTCGCTATCTTCACCTCCTTTGCCTCAACATCACGCGGGGTACCTACAAGTATATCACAATGCTAAAGCACATGAAAATCACATCGGAAACCAAAATAGCACACGCTACCCGCATAGGTAAAAACCTATCGACTCGCATGTAAACACAATCAAAATCCACTTGTCGTTGACGTCCAAACGCCACCCGACAGGAATGAATCACCAAATACCAAAATCCATGCTAAAACAAGTCCCAAATTATACACCAACATAGGAAAATCAACCCAGATTTCACCCTAGATGGAATCAGTTAAAACTAGACATACTCAGGGTCAAAACTAGAGGAAATGGGGGCATGCACAGAAAACGAAGCAATTCCTTAAAATACCTTATTTTAGAATTTTCCATAATTTTTCCCCATTTATCTGTATTTAATTATACCAGAATATTAAAATATTCATTAAAATAATATTAAATTATAAAATTTCCCAAAAATCATATTTTATTATTTTGAAGACGTTACAGGTTTGTTGACCTCTATCAAGGTCATAGGACGCTTGGGGCAAAATATTATCGGGAATTTCAAGTATTGAAATTTGCAATGAGATTGCATACCTTCTATAAGATAGTTGGATCCCAATACCCACTGCGAGTAAGAGTTACTCTTGGGAGAGTTTTACACATTACAATTAGTCGATCAAGTAGGTGTCTAGAAAGGTGTTAACGGGGTTACGCCCCTGGGAAAATGAGGTTTATTTTAATTTGGTCCATGCGAAAGCACGGAGAACCTCCCTCAAAGTACCGACACTGGCCTGGCAGAAAGATTGGCGAACTTGTAGGGTGTAATTAATCCCTGCTAGTCTTACTTTTTTAGGGTTTGAAGGAAGATTTGATAAAAACAGTAGGAGCCATCCTGATTAGATAAAATAATAACCAATCTAATCTTGCAAGAGCACACGCAGAGTGTTTTCTTCTCTTTCTCTCCCGATAGCGACCATGTCACACCTTAATCAAGATAATAATATGGATACATTGACCAAACCTGCTTATTATACTGAGCTAGGGAACATTGGTTCCGCTCTATCTTATAACTGTTATAAGTTCGAGCAGGAAATAGAGGAATATCTGGATTTCCATGCGATCCAATTGAAGAAAATGCATGTTGATGCATATTCTTCAGGTGTGTTCATTACCAAGAACTGTTTCTCAGTATCCTCTACGTCCTGGGTATGTGATACCGGATCAGGATCCCGCACATGTAATATGTTACATGGGATGGATTTGGGAATCCCTTTCACAGGCTACAGATAGGTAGAGAACTGAGAATGGGTGATATATCTCTAAGTGTAGAGAATGGTGCAAGTGTTGCGGCCAATCCAGTTGGCAAATATCACCTTGTATGACCAAATGGTAAATACATTGATTCTAAACGAATGTTATTACATACTGAACTTGATATACAACATTACATCTTTTTCTTTATTAAGTTAAAGAAGGATATAATTATGTATTGGAGGATAATGTTGTGAATATTTTCCTGAATCAAGAGTTGATTGGATCAGGCACGTTATGAAATGGCATAAACGTTCTAAATCAAACTACAGTTCAAAGTATGTAAAACACACACAAGAGGAGTAGTTCAGAAATGAACGAATCCTTCTTGTGGCATTGTAGACTACGTCATATCAATGCTACACGACCAGCTAAGTTACATAAGGATGAATATGAGAATATGTTTGAATTTTCATCTCATGATACTTTCCAGTCTTGTCTCAAAGGTAAAAATGACCAATACTCCGTTTACTGGAAACAGAGAAAGAGTTAGTGAACTCCTAGGACAGATACATGATGATGTATAGGGTCCTAAGTCTACAAATGCCAAGATTGGTTCTTGGTACTTCATTATATTCACTGATCATCTCTCAAAATTCAGACATGTGTTCCTGTTGAAACACAAGTCTGAAACTTTTCAGAAATTCAAGGAATATAAGCTGAAGTTAAGAACCAGACGGGTAGAAGTACTAAAGTCCTTCGATGTGATCGAGGAGGAGAATACTTGCGCATGGAATTCCTGGAGTTTCTAAAAGGAGAATATGATTCTCTCTCGGCTTACTCCTTCCTATACACCACAACACAACGGTGTATCGGGGTGGAGGTATCGCACCCTATGAGATATGGTGCACTCTATGATGAGTACTGCTGAGTTACCTGTTTCCTTTTGGTGTTATGCACTTGAGAAGCTGCATACCTATTGAATGGGGTTCCATCCAAATCAGTGCCTACCATTCCATATGAGATATGGTATGGGAAGAGACCATGTCTTAAACGAGTTAAGATATGGGGTTGTCCGGCCTATGTTGAAAAGCAAAATCCGGACAAGCTCGAGGCAAGGTCAGTTCTGTATAAGTTTGTTAGGATATCCCAAACATTTGCGAGGGTATATCTTCTACCACTGTCACGCCCCGCTTCCCGGTGTACGGCGAAGTGGACGCGACGGGGTCCGCTACGTATTTACTGTGAAGTAAATACGCTAAGCGTATCTAAGCAATATAAAAGTAAATCACAAGAGACAAGAGATATAGAAATAACAGCAACTTTATTAATAACATTCTTTTGTACAATGCATGAAAAGTAAATACAACTGAAATGAAAAGCAATGCCTAAACAGTGGCATAACAGGAAATGAAAATACTGAAAAGAACAAGGTACAATATCTAGAGCTCGGGGTCTTCGTGAAACTGCTCCAAGTCTTCACCGGTGGGCTCGATCTCTGCTGGGTCCAAAGCACCTGACGACATTCAAAGAAGAAAGAAATAGAATGTCGTCAGTGAACAGGTCGCTCGGTAAGTCCCAAAGATAAGGAAGAATTAGAAAGACAGAGTAAGAGTGATTTGTTAAAGTATTATGTTGCCGAATATTATGGAATATTGTATTAACGTTGTTGTTTGTAGTTTGGTACAGAAGGATGCCAGTGTATACGAGAGGGGTCTCTATATGCTAGAGACGAGGGCAAACAGAATGTACAAGGAACCGTTAAGCCACGGTACAACAGCAACGAAATATAGGTTAGGTGTCTTAATCTGACCACCTCGTGCCACCTTTAACACCTTCCGTACCAATCTACCCCTTAACCCGGTAGTGTTTTGACAGTATTGTTGTATTGTATTGTGTAAGTTGGATGACTGACCAAAACCATGATATCAGTAAACAGATTGTAACTGCATAATCAGGTAAATGGAATAACGGAATAATGGATGTATATCCATGGTTTGATTCAGTCAAGTTGAATAGATTGTTAACTGGATTCAGGGATTCATGTGTTCATATTGAGTTAGAATATTAAAGAATATAGATTGACTTGAATCATATTCAAGTCAGAAATAGTCAGACTCAAACCCGAGTCAGACTAAAAGAAAAGTAATTTGAAGTTCTATAATTGTTAGGGTCCTTATTGTAATTTATAAAACTTGAGGGGGTTTTATATAAAAATACTTTTGTATAGTTTTCAAGATACACCCCAAGTATTTATTATTCGTCTTTATTGTTATAATGAGTGTAAATTTTATTTGTGTTATTCTAGTGAATATATCCTAATAAAAGTATTAAATTATAATATTGATTTATTTGAAAATTCATGGTATTTTAATGTAACTTTTAATCTTGTAATTTTTTAGGAAAAGTGAAAACTTTATCTTATAATAAAATAGATGTTTAAATGATAAATATATATATGTTAATACAAGAATAATTTTTAATAAAAATTTTATTTTCCAAAAATCTCATTTTTCTTAAATATCGTATTTTAAACCTTTCGAGACCGAATGCTCCTTGCGGAGATCTGAATCTCGCACTACTAAGCTCGAGGGTGCACGATAAACCATACTGTCCCTAACGAGTTCCCCAAAGGTGGGTTGTAGTGGCGCTTTGCAAAGATTTAATAAATACTAATCATTTAGAAAACGGTTTTATAAAGATGAGGTATTTATTTGTAAAAGGTGTAAATTTCCATATTTTAGTTTCTAGGGTTTCCTAAGCCAACTAGCCTATTTCTAAACGGTCTAAACGACAAGTCATTAGAAGCCTCAAATCGCCTCTTCACCGCCAATTGCGGCCAGGTAAGTGCCAGATAAGTGGGAGGCTCTCCACTACAAGTAGTGACCCTAATTAAGTAACCACTTGCCTTAGACACACTTGCCTAGACACCACAAAGTCAGTTTAGATAAACGATCGATGTCCATGACATATCGTATTTTCCTATTAAAAGATTTTGTTTTAAAATTGTATACAACTTAGAACTTTCAGAAAAGGTTTATAAAGAAAATGGTATTTTAATGTAAAGTTTTGTATTATCGTATTCTAAGTTTTGATGATATCAATTAGGGTTGTTTTTGCGTGTGTGTGGAGGTAGGTCATTACCTCGTGGTCTATTTTAAGGTATAGTGAAGTTTAGGGGTTAAATAAGATAAACTAAACATTATGGTATTTAAGTGCGAAAAATACGGTATTTTGCAAAAGTTATCATTTCATGTGAGAAATTTTATCCAAATTGATTTTAAAGTGATTAATAGTCAACATGAATATGTTTAAGCTTTATGGAATTAGTGACAAGTGAGTTTTGATAGAAAAACCGAATCGGAAATCGGTTTGTTCCGATTTCCGTCGGGTATTAAAAAGTCGTATTTTTCTTAAAAGAAAAGAAAGATAGAAAGAGGGGGACATACGGGTTTGGAAAAGCTAGAGAGTGCTAGGAAAGTAGTGGGTTGTCGGTGCGTCGAAACGTTGTGAAGGGTCCTAGTACGATCGCCGGAATTCGTCGTCGATTTCGGCAGCGTTTCGCCTTTCGCTCTTTTTTTAACGTACCGAGTTCTCTTGAATTTTTTTAGAGAGTGGACTTAGGAATGTAGTGTGAAAGGGTAGAGGGTAGGGGTGTTTATATAGGGCTAGGCAAGGGTTAGGGTTTTAATTAAAAAATATAAAAATATATTTAAAAAAACATTAAAAATCATTAAATTTTGGAATAAAAGTGATTTATTGAGAATCTGGTAACCGATCAAAGAAAATAAAGTATGCAGGGGGAATGACCAGGTCAACACGGAGAAATTCCGTGTTGACGACTCGGCCGTCCGGCCGGCGTCGCCGGCCCGAGTCGGGCCGAGTCGGGGCACCGTCGGATGGGGAAATTCATGGGGGGAATTTTGGTGTATTTAGTTTTTTATGTTCAGTATAAATTTTGTGAGTTATGGCCGTTTGACTGTTGACTTTCCAAAAAAATTAAAACAAAATAATATAAAAATAATGTGGGGCATGGGATTTGAACTCTGGTGGCTTGGTTCAGCAGTGCAAGGTGTTACCAATGAGCTACAAGCTCCTTCTTGTAATTATGGAGTGAAATAAATACTTAAAGAGATATCAGCTGTAATAAATACTCCAAGTATACATTGAATTTAAATCAATTCTTTGTACATTAAAAATGGAGTTGTTACAGTCTACCCTCCTTACAAAAATTTCGTACTCGAAATTTACAACTTTTATTTGAGGACTAGTTTACAAAGAGGTGTGGATATCTAGTACGCATTTCATCCTCCCTCTCCCAAGTGGACTCTCCTAGAGTGTCTTTCCTCCACATCACTCGAACCAAGTTAACTTCCTTGTTCCGAAGTGTCTTCACTTTCCTGTCCAGGATCTCCACGGGCCGTTGCTCACAAGACAAATCGGGATGTATAGTGAGCTCGGAATGATCGAGAACATGGCTGGGGTCACTCACATACTTTCTGAGTTGGGATATGTGGAACACATTATGCACTCCTTCCAATGAGGGTGGAAGCGCTAAGCGGTATGCCACTTCGCCGACTCGTTCGAGTATGTCGAACGGTCCAATGTATCTGGAACTCAACTTACCCCGTCTTCCAAATCGGATCACTCCGCGGTTCGGAGATATCTTCAGGAATACGTGATCTCCGGGATGGAACTCCAAGTGTCGTCTCTTTGCATCAGCCCAGTGCTTCTGTCGATCTTGGGCTATGCGCATTCTTTCCCTGATAGTACGAACCACATCAACAGTCGCTACTATCATCTCTGGTCCAAGAAGTTCCCTATCTCCGATGTCGTCCCAACTTAATGGCGAACGACACTTCCTTCCATACAATGCTGCAAAAGGTGCCATTCATATGCTTACTTGGTAGCTGTTGTTGTACGAAAACTCCACAAGATGTAGGTGATCTTCCCACGATCCCTTGAAGTCTAGCATACATGCTCTAAGCATATCCTCCAAGATCTGAATAGTTCATTCCGACTGTCCATCTGTTTGTGGATGATAAGCCGTGCTGAAGTTCAGACTTGTTCCTAAGCTTGCTTACAGACTCTGCCAAAATTGCGATCGGAACCTGGTGTCACGATCGGAGACAATGCAGACCGGTACTCCATGGAGTCTCACAATATCCTGTATGGGTATTAGAGATAGTACATTATAAAGGGTTTAAATCTTAATTAGATTATTACCTCCATGTACTTCTTTGCTAGTGTTTCAGTTGATTGGCCAACTCGAAATGGGATGAAGTGAGCCGACTTTGTGAGTCGATCCACAATGACCCATACGGCATCGTTACCCTTTGTGCTACGAGGAAGAGCAGTCACAAAATCCATCGTGATGTGTTGCCACTTCCATTCTGGGATTGGTAACGGTTGAAGTAATCCAGCAGTCCTGTGATATTCAGCCTTTACTTGCTGACACACCAAGCATTTTGCGACACTTCTGGCTACTTCACGCTTCATTCCATGCCACCAATAGTTCTGACGTAGATCTTTGTACATTTTGGCACCTCCAGGATGTACTGAATAGGGAGAGCTGTGAGCTTCTTTCATTAACTCTTCTCGTACAGGACCTTTTGGTACACACAATCTGCTGCCGTATCTCAAAGATCCGTCTTCATGGATGATGAAATCTGTTCTGAGTCCATTCTCCACTTGTTCTCTGATCTTTTATAACTTAGCATCGCTGGCTTGAGCTGCTTTGATCTGATTGACAATGGTTGATTGAACTTGTAAATTCATCAAACTTGAAGCATTATCTGGCATAACTACCTCAATCTCCATCTGATGCAAGTCTTGTTGAAGCTTCCACTGAGCGGTGAGATTCATTGCTAATGGTTGGCGACTAAGAGCATCAGGTACTACATTCACCTTCCCTGGGTGATATTGCAAGTTGATGTCACGCCCCACCCCCAATACAGAGAGTATTGTCCGCTTTGGCCGAAGCCGCACGGTTTTTCCCTTTAGAGCGAACCGGACCCGACCAGGGTCCACTTCCCAGGGGGTCACCCATCCCAAGACTTCCCTGGCACGAGCATGCTTAACAACGGAGTTCTCAAGCTCCTGTAGTTCCAGTTCACTTAAAAGGCGCCTCTGTATTGAAGAGTGGTATCATTCCATTTATAGTACAGATCTGCCCCCTTTCGGAATGTATTCCGAAGAGTCCCCATTATTCTACAGTGGGTACCACGGACTCAAGAGGTGGCCCCCACGGATTCAAGAGGTGGCCCCCGCCCACTTAACACGACACTTGGCGTGGCACTTTGTTCCGTGTGGCACTTTGCTCCGTGAGCAAGAACCGGGTCCCGACATTCTCCCCACCTTTGAACAATGGTTCGTCCTCGAACCACAGACCTACTATTGAGGGACCAGCTCTGATACCATTCTGTCACGCCCCACCCCCAATACAGAGAGTATTGTCTGCTTTGGCCGAAGCCGCACGGTTTTTCCCTTTAGAGCGAACCGGACCCGACCAGGGTCCACTTCCCAGGAGGTCACCCATCCCAAGACTTCCCTGGCCCGAGCATGCTTAACTACGGAGTTCTCAAGCTCTTGTAGTTCCAGTTCACTTAAAAGGCGCCTTTGTATTGAAGAGTGGTATCATTCCATTTATAGTACAGATCTGCCCCCTTTCGGAATATATTCCGAAGAGTCCCCATTGTTCTACAGTGGGTCCCACGGACTTAAGAGGTGGCCCCCACGGTTTCAAGAGGTGGCCCCCGCCAACTTAACACGACACTTGGCGTGGCACTTTGTTCCGTGTGGCACTTTGCTCCGTGAGCAAGAACCGGGTCCCGACATTGCCAACTTTGTCACGTCCCGAAAGTACGGAATATGACCGTCACTTAAACTACGAACGTCTCGAGGCATACGTAACCTAAGTAAGCCGAAAACCTAGAAACCCAAACCAAGAAAAGTAGTAGAGTGAAGGAAAACCAATTTAAAACAAGTAGTTTTAATAGCATAAGCCGAATTATGCGGTTCTTTTTTTTAAAAAAAACATCAAATATTTCCCGAAAATTTCGGCAGAGTCTCCTTTGTAAATACTGGCCCTCAAAAGGGATACAACATGAATAGTATACGAAATCAATAAAAAGGCATCCCCAAGCGGGAGCTAGCTCTTCGTCAATCGACGGTCACAACCACACAAGCAATATAATATACAACGCCAACGGCGAGGATCAAAATTCAAAAGGAAACTCAAAACCACAAGAAAACCACAGAATATAACGCGCGACTCTAAGGTCGAAGGAATAACATCACTGGTCTCTATCTCAAATAAATACATGTTTTGGTTGATGGAACTTCTAGATACAACAGAATAATGATATACAAGATATAATGATGGGTGCGATACAATAAACCCACCTACTAGTAAATCACCCGGAAATGGAAAGAGTGCCAGCAAGCCGTAATGAAACCTGTACGGCGAAATCTGCAAGAACTGTGGCACAACGGGGGTGAGTTGCCAACTCGTGAATAGAAAAAACATCTACGAAAAGAAGCGCATGTATGATGCAATCCTAGGTCATACGATCATAATATATCCTCAAATATAACATGCAGTCTATAACAAAGGCTAGGTTAAATATCTAACCCGAGTGTAATCTCATGTGCCCGTGTCAGTGCCTCAGGTAGCAATATATCATATGAATGAGGTATGAATGCATGAAAATAGAATACAAGTAAATGAAGAAACTGTTTTCATAATTTAGTGAGATTTCCTTTGTATTTTTAAAATGAGGTATCGTAATGAAATCAGCATAAAACAGTGCCTAGCATCGGCACCAAACGTAATCCCAATACCTCGATATCTCTGTATCACAATCTCTGTACCTCAATATCTCGAAATCTCAATGTCTCAATCACAATATCTAGGGCGCCGTCATTCCAGACCGGCCCCTACCATCCATCTCAAGACCACGACGGTATCCTCCGGATATCCGACGCGTCGGGTAATATCACCGGTAGGTAGTGCTCCCCTGCCAGGCTCACATCGTCATCATCACGCGCTTCTTGCCCCGGGGTACCTTACCGGGTCCACCATGTACCCGAAACGGTTCATCCGCCTCCTCGAATCGGGTCTCGAAATCCATCAGCAAACTCATGGTGGACGACTCATACATCATAGGAAAAACCGCACTTTTTATTTAAAAAGAGCGAAATCAGTTTATATAAGTTTTGCGGTTTTCCCCCCAAATCCAGAAAATTTCATGGAAATCCGAATCCAAATCATCAATAGCATGTAAAACCATGAATATATGCATAACAATGAATAACAGTATGCATGAAGTGACAAGTAATAACTACAATGTTAAGCTGGCATATAAGGCAGGTACACTAATATCATGTCAAATTACTAACTAACAAGCTAAGTCAAACAATAATATTTTCTAAGGTGTACGTGACATGGCAATTACCGATGAAGATGTGTGTGAGCCGGCAAGTAAGTGTACGTGGTACATACGCATCATCGGTAATGGTGCTGGTGTCCTAACAATATGATATCAACATTTCAATAAGAAATTATAACATAAGTATGCGATGCGAAGCGAACCACAATAATAAGCGGGAGCTGAATACTAAACAATGGTGCCATTTGAAATAACACGAATCGTGGGGTTTTGAAAATAAGGGCTACGGTGGTTTTAAGAAAGGATACGTCTTTTGAAATATCCGTAAATCCCTTGACCTTTCTTTTCAAATACCCACGATCCGTTAGTTTTGAAATAGGTAGAAATCTAATCTAGTCTGACAACTACACTAAACTATACGGCTGAACTAAAGGTAAGGAAACCGCCTATCATCTGAGTCGATACATATATGAATATATATTAGTCGGTGATCCCGCCTCGATACTGTCAATCCGATACCATATCTATAATCAGATATTCCCAAGTCAAGGGTGCGGATCAATCATCAATATATAGCTCGTACGTAAATCCATCGTACGGCAAACCAAATCTGGGTACGGGTCAATATCACATTCATCACACTATTCATCTGGTATCCACTTTATCAAAGATCATAATCCGGGTACTGATCTATGTTTAGTACAATACTGATACCACCTACGTATCCATACACGCGTGTGAAACACTACATCAAAGGACCCGCTACAATGTCATGTCGTATCTCAAATACGAACCCTGCCAAATCACCGATCTCACGGCCTCAAATCAAATCTCATCGACTCATCTCAAATCCCAAGTACTATCCTCAAATCCAGTATATGAACACATAGTCCCATACCCATGTGAACATATAAATATAAAATCCCATAAACGCACATGTAAAAGAAAGGATGTATGCAAGTATGTGCGTGTGTGTGTGTATAGGTGAAACCCCTACTTTAGGGTTTTGCAACTACACTAAACCAATCACAGAACACCAAAAGTCCATCTTTAGCATCAATAATCTCAATTCAACATATACTAAATATATGTGTGTATACGTATTCGTATACATCACTACGAACTGCGGGGGTACTATAAGCCATCCACCCGACTTCTCCCCGTAGATATAAATCTACTCACCTGGTCCTCGCTCGCCGGTGCCGACGTCGCCGCGCGCTTGCTTGTCGTCTCGAAGTCTACATGGGGGTACCTACATATCATAACGCACCGTATCGCATTAAAATCCGACTCATGGCTAAAACGATACACGAATCCCACATAGGTCAAAACCTATGGTTGCCTTCACAAATCGACCCAAAAACCCTCGACGTCGGCGTACAAACGCCAAACCATCGAGAAAACTCCCAACACACTCATTTATACAATTACAAGCACTAATTATAATATAAAATAGTTTAAAATTCACAAAAACCACAATTTATAATGTTAATAATACCATGAAACCCTAATTAGAATTTTATCTCACCAATATATATATATTTTTAAAACCTAGTTTGCAATTTATATAATTATCACAAATTAAAATTAACAAAAATGCAACTAGCAACTAGATTAGGTTTTTCATTTCCTCAAGATGAAAATCTACACTTGATTATCCTAGTAGTGAAGGTTAAACCCTAATTAAATTCAAACCATATTCTTGAATTTTCAAATTAGCAACAAGAACAAAACTAACACTTAATTATGCTAGATTAAAACAATTTAAACAACAAATTCTATATATGGTTAAGGTTTATACCTCCCAATTTTTTTTTGAGATCTAGCTTGGAGATTAGCCTCCAAAACACCATCTTGCTCCAAGGATTCAAGCATGAATTGGCCAAAGGAATAAAGGGTATGGAATAAGCTTTGAGATTGTGAGATAATTTGTGGATTTTTGATGGGTTTTTGGTTGAATTTTGAGGTGGAGATCAAGTGGGGAAAGTGAAGGGTTTGGGGCAGCAAGCTCGGCCAGCAGCAGCATGGGGGGGGAAAGTGAGAGGTGTGGGTGAGTTTGGGGAAGTCAAAGGAAGAAAATAAGACCCATACATCAAGTATAATGACCCATACCCCAATGTTTAATATCATTTTCCTTTCTTTTTCTTTTTATTGACCTTTGAAGTGGGAATTATTTGGGGCTGCTAGGGCTGCTGAATTCAGCCATACTTGGGGAGAGGGTGAGGGTGTGGTGTGGGTGTGTGGGTTAGAAAAAAAGATAAATGTATTACCCCAATTCCCATTAACACAAATTTCACCGAAAAAAAGCCTTTTTCTTCGATATTTTCTAAACCGTTTTGGCAAACGATTTCATTTCAAAATCCACATGATAAAATTTTATTTAATGTTTTATGATGCACAAAATTTGTTTCAACTCATTCCAATTTGTAATTTTTCCTAATTAAATGTATTAGGAACGCCTTAAAATAATATTAAAATAATTAATTTCGGAAAAATATTCATAAAATTTGACATTTCACCAGTAGCTCAATAAACACCAAATACTAGCAATTACATAGCTAGAATATGTATATTTAATTTTTATAATAAGATATTTGTATTTTGACTTTTTACAGAAACCCCCCTTATTTTACCGATTTTTTCGAAATTTCACCGAAACGATTTTCAAAACGTTACAATCTTCCCCCCTTAAAGAAATTCGGTCCCCAAATTTAAATTAAAACTTCTCCCAAATACTAAAATATTTCAGCCAAAACCATCAAATCGCCGGGGCTCCGCAATCATAAATACATAAACACATCATAGCGCAATGCATGCGCATGAGTAATGAGTAGATAACTCGAAATCACAACTCCGTCAAGCATCCCGCAATCATCGGAGTCAAGGTGAAGACACGAATGCCAAATCTCAAGCATGACCGATATGCTATAAATCGGAACTATACATGCAAATATCAGGAGGAAATGCATGCCAAATCCTTTAAGTTGCTGTGTAATGCACATAAACACTGCACAGTGGCGGACGTCTATCATAAGAAAATAACTATATACATATATACCTTTGTTTTAAATGTACGTTCCGCCGTTTTGGGAAACAATTTAGAAGGGTTTTCCTTGTTTTAAACGTTTCGCGTCATATCAGACACGTAGGTAAATACTGAGACTATAGCTCGCTTTTTGGAATTCCCTTCAATAACTATCAATGCATGCAAAATACATTCAGGTACTGTCCTCTGACTAGTCTTGCTCAGTACGAAAACACCTAGCAAATATCATAAAAACGTACTGCTCCATAAGAAATCAATCCCAAAATACGCGTATGAATACTACGTGCGTCTGGTGCGCATGGAAATCAAAATCCATAAATGTGCCATACATGCGCGCAGAAACAATATCTAAGTTCATCGGATGTGCACAAAGCATCTGTCGTAGGCAACGTGTGTGCCTGATAGCAAAATCAGGTGCATCTGCCATGCACGAAAAATCTTGATTTAGTGCATCTGGTGTGCACCAAAATCACATCTCAAAACATGCGCCCAACATGTGCGAAAATCCAAGGCAGGTGCATCCATCATGCACGAAATCATGAAATCCAATATCAAGCGCCGAACATGCGCAAAATCAAATCAGGTGCACAAGGTGCACAAAATAAATATCGAGTATCACAATCGAAATCGAAGTCCAGTGCATCTAAGTGCACAAAAGGCGTATCACTGCACTGCAAGCATATATAAACTATACAGAGTGCAGGAACCAAATCGTGTGCGTGCATACGCACAAAATCAACTCAAATATCTAAAACCGTAAAATCACAAACATGTGAAACCCAAGCACGAAAACAATATCAAGTGCAACACTGTGCAAAGATCGTAAATCCTCAATCATCAAAATCAAATCATTCGAATAAATCACCCAAAACCTCGAAATCAATAATGGCGGCATAGTACTGCTCAAGCGCATCCTCTAAGAATCTCGGGCCAACTGTCGCGGTCACTAGTGGGACGTCTCGTCGATGATCATGAACTCTGGCCTGCTGGTGTGCGTAACAATGACCACTCCTGGGTCAAGGTCTTCACTGGGAATTACCAATCTCTCGGTCCATCGGCTCATCGGCCTTGTCAGGTGTGCTAACGGGGATGATCCCGTGCTGGCACGTCTCTTGTCATCTCCCGGTCAATCATCGCGACCACTCGTAAGACAGCATATCATTGGCGTCGGCCTCTGGCTCTCTGAATGTACGTGACACATCTGATCCTGGGTGCAAGTATCATTGCAGCAGTGTCCTGGAAGGAATCCTGCTCACGGTCTCTTCCATGTCTCGTCTCTGCCAACTGTCCGGAAGTCATCGTCCTTTCCTATATCTGCATCTTACTCCGGAACGGCTGCATACCCATCGCGACTCCTTCTGGAAGGTATATCCAGTACTCTGCCTCGGCATGCGTATCGCATCTCTGATGTCGGCGGAGTGGAACGTCGTCTTATCCAGATCTTGTACGGACCTCTTACTTCACTTTTCTCTAATGTCGTCTGCTTTGGACTCGTCTCGTCGCGGCTGCATGGACTGAGCTCCAACGGCTATCCTCGTATCGGGAGTCTCCCAAGAAATGCATCTCACCACCTAGCATCCGAATTAAGTCGAGCCATCCGATCGAGTCGTTAAAACCTCATAATACTCCAAGAGCTCAACATCTTGGGCACAGTTTAATAGTATCGAGTACATATCATAGCATCGATGGTCCAGCCGTAGAAGGGCAAACCCAAGCCTCACTAATGGCGCTGTAGAACTGCCGCAAACCCGAAGGTTCAAGGCTTTCACACGGTCATTAAGTCGAGTTAGGGTTTCATTCTTCTAGAGGGACCATAGAATTGCCTGCATGTCCTTCCGACTACATTAAACTTGGAATAATAGGTTTCTGACATTCGATCGCCTCTGCCGACTCCCAACGTCTCCGCGTGAAGTCGTCTCTAGCTGGAATCAATCTATCTGATGACCTCTCATCGGGTAGGCGAACGAACCACATGTCTCAGTCATTCATCCATGGGTGAATAGCGACCTTTTATCATCTCTTAGTACAACCTGTACTGCAATAGCTCCAACATATGGGGCGATATCTCGTCGCTCGCAGCAACAACTGGCTCACTCGTCTGCACGCTGAACAGTGCCTCAATCATCATGAGTAAGCAATACACCAACGGTCATCAAAATCTGGCCGGCCTCTATCATTGGCTCAATCCTCTAGTGTCGATCAGCACATCCGAGTAACCTCATAAAGGCGATCCGCCAAACGCTCGTGGCGCGGAAACACAGTAAAAAGACACATCTCCGCAATCGTGTGTCGCCGGAATTTTGCCCTGGTCAGTCCTCGTTCGTGACGAGCTCGTGCTGACCGTAACTCTAGCTGTAGCTCTCCCTGCCCGTAATCGTGGCAGCAAAACCATAACTGGTACCGATGAGGCTAGATCGGTATGAATATAATACTGAGCAAAGAAATGTACATCCTAAGGCTCCTTAAGTGGAGTGGTGTGTCGTAAGTATGCCGCGGAACATACCCACGGTACGTCACTCTACTTTAGTCACCTATTCCATCAACCAAAGGTCATCCTACGCTCCGAAGGTAAAACCTAACGCTCTGATACCAACTTTGTCAGTCCCGAAAGTACGGAATATGACCGGCACTTAAACTACAAACGTCTCGAGGCGTACATAACCTAAGTAAGCCGAAAACCCAGAAACCCAAACCCAGAAAAGTAGTAGAGTGAAGGAAAACCAATTTAAAACAAGTAGTTTTAATAGCATAAGCCGAATTATGTGGTTCTTTTTTTAAAAAAGAACATCAAATATTTCCCGAAAATTTCGGCAGAGTCTCCTTTGTAAATACTGGCCCCCAAATGGGATACAACATGAATAGTATACGAAATCAATAAAAAGGCATCCCCAAGCTGGAGCTAGCTCTTCGTCAATCGACAGTCACAACCACACAAGCAATATAATATACAACGCCAACGGCGAGGATCAAAATTCAAAAGGAAACTCAAAACCACAAGAAAACCACAGAAATATAACGCGCGACTCTAAGGTCGAAGGAATAACATCACTGGTCTCTATCTCAAATAAATACATGTTTTGGTTGATGGAACTTCTAGATACAACAGAATAATGATATACAAGATATAATGATGGGGGCGATACAATAAACCCACCTACTAGCAAATCACCCGGAAATGGAAAGAGTGCCAGCAAGCCGTAATGAAACCTGTACGGCGAAACCTGCAAGAACTGTGGCACAACGGGGGTGAGTTGCCAACTCGTGAATAGAAAAAACATCTACGAATAGAAGCGCATGTATGATGCATTCCTAGGTCATACGATCATAATATATCCTCAAATATAACATGCAGTCTATAATAAAGGCTAGGGTAAATATCTAACCCGAGTGTAATCTCATGTGCCCGTGTCAGTGCCTCAGGTAGCAATATATCATATGAATGAGGTATGAATGCATGAAAACAGAATACATGTAAATGAAGAAACTGTTTTCATAATTTTGTGAGATTTCCTTTGTATTTTTAAAATGAGGTATCGTAATGAAATCAGCATAAAACAGTGCCTAGCATCGGCACAAAACGTAATCCCAATACCTCGATATCTCTGTATCACAGTCTCTGTACCTCAATATCTCAAAATCTCAATGTCTCAATCACAATATCTAGGGCGCCGTCAGTCCAGACCGGCCCCTACAATCCATCTCAAGACCACGACGGTATCCTCCGGATATCCGACGAGTCGGGTAATATCACCGGTAGGTAGTGCTCCCCTGCCAGGCTCACATCGTCATCATCACGCGCTTCTTGCCCCGGGGTACCTTACCGGGTCCACCATGTACCCGAAACGGTTCATCCGCCTCCTCGAATCGGGTCTCGAAATCCATCAGCAAACTCATGGTGGACGACTCATACATCATGGGAAAAACAGCACTTTATTTAAAAAGAGCGAAATCAGTTTATATAAGTTTTGCGGTTTTCCCCCCAAATCCAGAAAATTTCATGGAAATCCGAATCCAAATCATCAATAGCATGTAAAACCATGAATATAGGCATAACAATGAATAACAGTATGCATGAAGTGACAAGTAATAACTACAATGTTAAGCTAGCATATAAGGCAGGTATACTAATATCATGTCAAATTACTAACTAACAAGCTAAGTCAAGCAATAATATTTTCTAAGGTGTACGTGACATGGCAATTACCGATGAAGATGTGTGTAAGCCGGCAAGTAAGTGTACGTGGTACATACGCATCATCGGTAATGGTGCTGGTGTCCTAACAATATGATATCAACATTTCAATAAGAAATTATAACATGAGTATGCGATGCGAAGCGAACCACAATAATAAGCGGGAGCTGAATACTAAACAATGGTGCCATTTGAAATAACACGAATCGTAGGGTTTTGAAAATAAGGGCTACGGTGGTTTTAAGAAAGGATACGTCTTTTGAAATATCCGTAGATCCCTTGACCTTTCTTTTAAAATACCCACGATCCGTTAGTTTTGAAATAGATAGAAAGCTAATCTAGTCTGACAACTACACTAAACTATACGGCTGAACTAAAGGTAAGGAAACCGCCTAACATCTGAGTCGATACATATATGAATATATATTAGTCGGTGATCCCGCCTTGATACTATCAATCCGATACCATATCTATAATCAGATATTCCCAAGTCAAGAGTGCGGATCAATCATCAATATATAGCTCGTACGTAAATCCGTCGTACGACATCCCAAATCTGGGTACGGGTCAATATCACATTCATCACACTATTCATCTGGTATCCACTTTATCAAAGATCATAATCCGGGTACTGATCTATGTCTAGTACAATACTGATACCACCTACGTATGCATGCACACGTGTGAAACACTACATCAAAGGACCCGCTACAATGTCATGTCGTATCTCAAATACGAACCCTGCCAAATCACCGATCTCACGGCCTCAAATCAAATCTCATCGACTCATCTCAAATCCCAAGTACTATCCTCAAATCCAGTATATGAACACATAGTCCCATACCCATGTGAACATATAAATATATAATCCCATAAACGCACATGTAAAAGAAAGGATGTATGCAAGTATGTGCGTGTGTGTGTGTATAGGTGAAACCCCTACTCTAGGGTTTCGCAACTACACTAAACCAATCACAGAACACCAAAAGTCCATCTTTAGCATCAATAATCTCAATTCAACATATACTAAATATATGTGTGTATACGTATTCGTATACATCACTACGAACTGCGGAGGTGCTATACGCCATCCACCCGACTTCTCCCCGTAGATATAAATCTACTCACCTGGTCCTCGCTCGCCGGTGCCGACGTCGCCACGCGCTTGCTTGTCGTCTCGAAATCCACATGGGGGTACCTACATATCATAACGCACCGTATCGCATTAAAATCCGACTCATGACTAAAACGATAAACGAATCCCACATTGGTCAAAACCTATGGTTGCCTTCACAAATCGACCCCAAAACCCTCGACATCGGCGTACAAACGCCAAACCATCGAGAAAACTCCCAACACACTCATTTGTACAATTACAAGCACTAATTATAATATAAAATAGCTTAAAATTCACAAAAAACCACAATTTATAATGTTAATAATACCATGAAACCCTAATTAGAATTTTATCTCACCAAAATATATATATTTTTAAAACCTAGTTTGCAATTTATATAATTATCACAAATTAAAATTAACAAAAATGCAACTAGCAACTAGATTAGGTTTTTCATTTCCTCAAGATGAAAATCTACACTTGATTATCCTAGTAGTGAAGGTTAAACCCTAATTAAATTCAAACCATATTCTTGAATTTTCAAATTAGCAACAAGAACAAAACTAACACTTAATTATGCTAGATTAAAACAATTTAAACAACAAATTCTATATAGGGTTAAGGTTTATACCTCCCAATTTTTTTTTGAGATCTAGCTTGGTGATTAGCCTCCAAAACATCATCTTGCTCCAAGGATTCAAGCATGAATTGGCCAAGGAATAAAGGGTATGGAATAAGCTTTGAGATTGTGAGATAATTTGTGGATTTTTGATGGGTTTTTGGTTGAATTTTGAGGTGGAGATCAAGTGGGGAAAGTGGAGGGTTTGGGGCAGCAAGCTCGGCCAGCAGCAGCATGGGGGGGGGGGGGAAAGTGAGAGGTGTGGGTGAGTTTGGGGAAGTCAAAGGAAGAAAATAAGACCCATACATCAAGTATAATGACCCATACCCCAATGTTTAATATCATTTTCCTTTCTTTTTCTTTTTATTGACCTTTGAAGTGGGAATTATTTGGGGCTGCTAGGGCTGCTGAATTCAGCCATACTTGGGGAGAGGGTGAGGGTGTGGTGTGGGTGTGTGGGTTAGAAAAAAAGATAAATGTATTACCCCAATTCCCATTAACACAAATTTCACCGAAAAAAGCCTTTTTCTTCGATATTTTCTAAACCGTTTTGGCAAACGATTTCATTTCAAAAACCACATGATAAAATTTTATTTAATGTTTTATGATGCACAAAATTTGTTTTAACTCATTCCAATTTGTAATTTTCCCTAATTAAATGTATTAGGGACGCCTTAAAATAATATTAAAATAATTAATTTCGGAAAATTTTTCCGAAAATTTGAAATTTCACCAGTGGCTCAATAAACACTAAATACTAGCAATTACATAGCTAGAATATGTATATTTAATTTTTATAATAAGATATTTGTATTTTGACTTTTTACAAAAAACCCCCTTATTTTACCGATTTTTTCGAAATTTCACCGAAACGATTTTCAAAACGTTACAGTTGATGTCAAAGTCCACCATGAGTTCTAACCATCTTCTCTGCCGCATATTCAACTCTTTCTGAGTAAACACTTACTTTAAGCTCTTATGATCCGTGTAGATGTTCACTCGTTCACCAAGTAGATAATGACGCCAAATCTTGAGAGCAAAGTTGACTGCTGCCAATTCCAAATCATGCGTCGGATAATTGCGCTCATGGATCTTCAGTTGTCTTGAAGCATAAGCCACAATCTTACCGTGCTGGTGTAGAACACATCCTAGTCCTTTACCGGATGCATCGCAATGCACTTCGAATCCTCCAGATTGATCCGGTATGACGAGAATAGGTGCTGATGTCAACCTTGACTTGAGTTCTACGAAAGCTTGTTCGCATGCTTCTGACCACACAAATTCTTCATCTTTACGTGTGAGCTTGGTCAGGGGCGTTGCTATCTTCGAAAAGCCTTCAATAAACCTTCTGTAATATCCAGCTAAATCCAAGAAACTTTGAATATCCTTCACTGACTTTGGTGTAGGCCATTCGCTAACTGCCGAAACTTTCGCTGGATCCACAGAGATTCCTTCTCTTGATACGATATGTCCAAGAAAACCAACTTGATTTAGCCAAAACTCGCACTTGCTGTACTTGGCATAAAGCTGATGTTGTCGAAGAGTTTCCAGGACAATTCGTAGATGTTCTGCATGCTCTTTCCGACTCTTAGAATACACCAGGATGTCGTCGATGAAGATGACAACAAACCTGTCTAAGTACTCCCGGAAAACTTGATTCATAAGGTTCATGAATATTGCAGGTGTGTTGGTCACTCCAAATGGCATCACTAGAAATTCGTAATGTCCATAGCGAGTTCTGAAAGCTGTTTTGTGAATATCAGCTTCCTTGACCTTCACTTGATGATAACCTGAACGAAGATCTAGTTTAGAGAAAACACAACATCCACTTAGCAGATCGAATAAATCGTCGATGCGCGGGAGTGGATACTTGTTCTTTATAGTGACTTCGTTCAAGGCTCTGTAATCGATGCACATTCTGTATGAACCTTCCTTCTTCTTCACAAGTAGTACAGGTGATCCCCAACTTGAAGTGCTGGGACGAATCCATCCTTTCGCCAGTAATTCGTCCAACTGTGTTCGGACTTCCTTCAAACCTTCCAGACTTAAACGATAGGGTGCTTTGATCACCGGTTGTGCTCCTGGTACTAAATCAATACTGAATTCAAGAGCTCGATCGGGAGGCAAACCTGATATATAGTCAGGAAATACATCGTCGAACTCTCGAACCACATTTGGTCTTGATTCTTCCTCTGTTTGAGCTGCTGCAACTACTGCTTCTCTTGGCTTCGCTTTGTAGGTACTTGGCTCCAGTGTACGGTCTCCGCTTTTGAAATAGAAGACTGGATGGTCTGGAATCTCGAATACTACCCTCCTTTGACGACAGTCTATGGTAGCATAAAAAGTTCCAAGCCAATCCATTCCTAGAACCACATCGAAGTTTGGTATGTCCAGCACTTTGAAGTCAGCATAAAACTCTCGACTACAGATGACGACTGGACACATGCTGTATCCCATAGTTGCCTTTAGAACGCCATTTCCGGAACTGACATTCCAGCTGGATACAAGCGGTGAAACTGGAATCGCATGGGTTCGGACAAACCGTTGCGACATAAAGCAATGTGATGCTCCAGTATCAAACAGTGCAAGTACAGGGATTGAGGATACTAAGATTGTACCTAAGGTATGTGGGATTTGTTTTAGGTATAGGAAATATATAACTAAGTAGTAGAATAGAAAAGCAAAGTTTGAAAAGAAAAGTTTACCGGTGATGACTTGGCCAGTGGCCTCAGCTTCTTCCACGGACATCATGAAAGCATGGCGCCGTGGTACATTCCTCCTGGTCTGAGGAGCATTCCTCGGAACGTTCGTTTGAGCTTGATGGAACTGACGAGGAGGTGGTGCATCTTGTGGTCCTCTGGGTGGTGCAGGTAGTGCAGGTCTGGGAGCAGGTGCTTGAAGAGCTGGTCGCTGCGGATAGGTAATTGCTGGCCTGGGTGCAGCAACTGAGTTTTGTCTTTAGGGACAAGACCCAATATCGTGAGTAGCAGAGCCGTAAACTAAGCAATGGCGGTTAGCTCGACGGCAGTCCTTCATCATATGTCCAGTTCTCTTGCAGTAGGTGCAAACGGCTGGGCTAGGATGATGGGTTGGTACTCCGGGTCGCCTTGGCACGAAAGGTGGCCTGGACGAGGCTCCACCTGCCATCTGGTTGGCAGGGCGCTTGACTCCTGCAGACTGAGGTCTGCCCCTTGCTTTTATCACTGCCTCATAGCTTCGGGCAGCTTCCAGAGCATCCTCATGAGTCAAAAATTTTCCCATGGCTAGAGCGGCCTGAATCTCCGTGTCCAGTCCTTGTTGAAAGCGACGGGCTCTGATCTCGTCCGTCGGTATCAAGTGTGCCGCGAATCTGTTTAAAGATTGTGTTAGCTGTGTAGTATGTGATATTTAAAAATTGAACTATTGTGACATATCTTACCGGCTTAACATGGTGAATTCAGCATCGTATTCATCTACTGATTTGTCCCACATTGAACCCTGTTGTAGATGAATAAACTGTTGCTCCATTGCAAACCTGGCAGTCACAGGGAAGTATTTCACGTCGAACTTCTCGCGGAAGGTCTTCCATTCAATCGGCTGTACCAGACGGCTTTCTTCCGCCTTCCACTAGTTGCGAGCATTATCAGTGAGCTGTAGTTTTGCTACACAGACCCAAGCGTTGTCTGGCACTTGAGCTGCTGCCAGATCGTCTTCGATGCTTTGTGCCCATTCTTCCGCTTCAAGAGGGCTTCCTTTACCAGAGAACTGCTTGGGATGTAAAGCCCTGAATTGCTTTACTCCCGGTGCGTCAGTCTCGGGACGGTTCAGAAGTTGTTGCTGTCACTCGAGAAGACTGCGAATTGCCTCAAATAGCATTGTTTGCTCGGTGGGTGGTGCAGGAACAGCTGGTGCGAGAGGTAGTGCAGGAGGTGTGTTGTTGACATTGGTGCTGGTGTTGTTCGGGGAATCCATAACCTTGAAGAAAAATTTGGGTTAGGACAGATTCAAATACATGAAATGATAAGATTCAAGGAATAGAAATTTGCAAGATTCAAGAAACATGAATTGTAAAGAATGTTTTAGTTGCTAGTTCTTGTGTTATATTGCTTAGGTTGTTCACGCAGACCAGAATTGCATGATAGGGATTCATACAGCTCTGACCTGCATGGGCCACCAACAAAACCTGTCACGCTCCGTTTCCCGGTGTACGGCGAAGTGGACGCGACGAGGTCCGCTATATATTTACTGTGAAGTAAATACGCTAAGCGTATCTAAGCAATATAAAAGTAAATCACAAGAGACAAGAGATATAGAAATAACAACAACTTTATTAATAACATTCTTTTGTACAATGCATGAAAAGTAAATACAACTGAAATGAAAAGCAATGCCTAAACAGTGGCATAACAGGAAATGAAAATACTAAAAAGAACAAGGTACAATATCTAGAGCTCGGGGTCTTCGTGAAACTGCTCCAAGTCTTCACCGGTGAGCTCGATCTCTGCTGGGTCCAAAGCACCTGACGACATTCAAAGAAGAAAGAAATAGAATGTCGTCAGCGAAAAGGTCGCTCGGTAAGTCCCAAAGATAAGGAAGAATTAGAAAGACAGAATAAGTGTGATTTGTTAAAGTATTATGTTGCCGAATATTATGGAATATTGTGTTAACGTTGTTGTTTGTAGTTTGGTACAGAAGGATGCCAGTGTATACGAGAGGGGTCTCTATATGCTAGAGACCAGGGCAAACGGAATGTACAAGGAACCGTTAAGCCACGGTATAACAACAACGGAATATAGGTTAGGTGTCTTAATCTGACCACCTCGTGCCACCTTTAACACCTTCCGTACCAATCTACCCCTTAACCCGGTAGTGTTTTGACAGTATTGTTGTATTGTATTGTGTAAGTTGGATGACTGACTAAAACCATGATATCAGTAAACAGATTGTAACTGCATAATCAGGTAAATGGAATAACGGAATAATGGATGTATATCCATGGTTTGATTCAGTTAAGTTGAATAGATTGTTAACTGGATTCAGGGATTCATGTGTTCATATTGAGTTGGAATATTAAAGAATATAGATTGACTTGAATCATATTCAAGTCAGAAATAGTCAGACTCAAACCTGAGTCAGACTAAAAGAAAAGTAATTTGAAGTTCTATAATTGTTAGGGTCCTTATTGTAATTTATAAAACTTGAGGGGGTTTATATAAAAATACTTTTGTATAGTTTTCAAGATAAACCCCTAGTATTTATTATTCGTCTTTATTGTTATAATGAGTGTAAATTTTATTTGTGTTATTCTAGTGAATATATCCTAATAAAAGTATTAAATTATAATATTGATTTATTTGAAAATTCATGGTATTTTAATGTAACTTTTAATCTTGTAATTTTTTTGGAAAAGTGAAAAATTTATCTTATAATAAAATAGATGTTTAAATGATAAATATATATATGTTAATACAAGAATAATTTTTAATAAATATTTTATTTTCCAAAAATCTCATTTTTCTTAAATGTCGTATTTTAAACCTTTCGAGACCGAATGCTCCTTGCGGAGGTCTGAATCACGCACTACTAAGCTCGAGGATGCACGATAAACCGTACTATCCCTAACGAGTTCCCCAAAGGTGGGTTGTAGTGGCGCTTTGCAAAGATTTAATAAATACTAATCATTTAGAAAACGGTTTTATAAAGATGAGGTATTTATTTGTAAAAGGTGTAAATTTCCGTATTTTAGTTTCTAGGGTTTCCTAAGCCAACTAGCTTATTTCTAAAGGGTCTAAACGACAAGTCATTAGAAGCCTCAAATCGCCTCTTCACCGCCAATTGCGGCCAGGTAAGTGCCAGGTAAGTGGGAGGCTCTCCACTACAAGTAGTGGCCCTAATTAAGTAACCACTTGCCTTAGACACACTTGCCTAGACACCACAAAGTCAGTTTAGATAAACGATCGATGTCCATGACATATCGTATTTTCCTATTAAAAGATTTTGTTTTAAAATTGTATACAACATAGAACTTTCAGAAAAGGTTTATAAAGAAAATGGTATTTTAATGTAAAGTTTTGTATTATAGTATTCTAAGTTTTGATGATATCAATTAGGGTTGTATTTGCGTGTGTGTGGAGGTAGGTCATTACCTCGTGATCTATTTTAAGGTATAGTGAAGTTTAGGGGTTAAATAAGATAAACTAAACATTATGGTATTTAAGTGCGAAAAATACGGTATTTTGCAAAAGTTATCATTTCATGTGAGAAACTTTATCCAAATTGATTTTTAAGTGATTAATAGTCAACATGAATATGTTTAAGCATTATGGAATTAGTGACAAGTGAGTTTTGATAGAAAAACCGAATCGAAAATCGGTTTGTTCCGATTTCCGTCGGGTTTTAAAAAGTCGTATTTTTCTTAAAAGAAAAGAAAGATAGAAAGAGGGGGACTTACGGGTTTGGACAAGCTAGAGAGTGCTAGGAAAGTAGTGGGTTGTCGGTGCGTCGAAACGTCGTGAAGGGTCCTAGTACGATCGCCAGAATTCGTCGTCGATTTCGGCAGCGCTTCGCCTTTCGCTCTTTTTCTAACGTACCGAGTTCTCTTGAATTTTTTTAGAGAGTGGACTTAGGAATGTAGAGTGAAAGGGTAGAGGGTAAGGTTGTTTATATAGGGCTAGGCTAGGGTTAGGGTTTTAATTAAAAAATATAAAAATATATTTAAAAAACATTAAAAATCATTAAATTTTGGAATAAAAGTGATTTATTGAGAATCTGGTAACCGATCAAAGAAAATAAAGTATGCAGGGGGAATGACCAGGTCAACACGAAGAAATTCCGTGTTGACGGCTCGGCCGTCCGGCCGAGTCCGGCCGGTGGCGCCGGCCCGAGTCGGCCGGTCCGCCGGCCGACTCGGCTGAGTCGGGGCACCGTCGGGTAGGGAAATTCATGGGGGAATTTTGGTGTATTTAGTTTTTTATGTTCAGTATAAATTTTGTGAGTTATGGCTGTTTGATTGTTGACTTTCCAAAAATTAAAACAAAATAATATAAAAATAATGTGGGGCATGGGATTTGAACTCTGGTGGCTTGGTTCAGCAGTGCAAGGTGTTACCAATTAGCTACAAGCTCCTTCTTGTAATTATGGAGTGAAATAAATACTTAAAGAGATATCAGCTGTAATAAATACTCCAAGTATACATTGAATTTAAATCAATTCTTTGTACATTAAAAATGGAGTTGTTACAACCACACTGAGGAGCAAAATGTGTTTTGTTTCTCAGTATGCTACATTTTTGGAAAAGGAATTTCTTGTGAAGAAATTTGTGGACATGAGGTAGAACTGGAAGGAGTTCCAGCTAGACAAACTAACAGCTGATGATTTGGTGAAACCAAAGGATTCAATAGTCTCCAACGAACCTCAGCCTCTCCGCGAATCTAGTAGGGTTCCTCATCCACTTGAGAGATACTACGGTCTTTTCGGTGACAGTGGGAGCGAGGATTGCATCATGGTAGATGATGGCCTAACTTGGTTCAGGCAGGCTATCACGAGTGGGGATTCAGTGAAATGGCTGGATGCTATGCGATCAAAGATGGAATCCATATACACCAACAAAGTATGACTTTGAATGTTTCACCTGAAGGGGTAAAACCCATTGGGAGCAAATAGATCTTGAGAAGATTCTTGGTAAAGATGGAAAAGTTGAGACTTTCAAAGCTATGCTTCCATCAGGATCAATACAAGCATCGCGGAGTTGGAACATCTGTTTTGATGTGACAGTAAAAGAGTTTGACTTCATCAAAATGGTAGATGAAACTTGTATATACAAGAAGGTTGTAGAGAGTAAAGTTTTCTTCCACATATTGTACGTAGATGACATACTCTTGATAGGAAATGGTTTCCTATGCTACACTCGGTCAAGCTCCTCTTATCACGAGAATTCTCAATAGAAGATCTGGATGATACTTACTACATCTTGTGGATTATGATCTATGATGATAGATCTAAGTGGATGTTGGGAGTGTCCCAAATCCAGGTATATTAACTCCATACTAAAGCGGTTTAGTATGGAGGATTCTAAGCGTGGTGGTTCGCCCACTTACTCAGGATTCACTCTCTCCAAAAAGATGTCTTCCGAGACTGATTTGGAGAGAGCTCGCGTGCAAGGGATACCCTATGCTTCGGCAGTAGGCTCTATCAGAGTATGCGATGTTATGTACCAAACCAGATGTAAATGACTCACTAGGTGTAGTGATTAGGAATCAATCGGATCTTGGGAGAATCACTGTACAGATGTGGAGGACATTCTTAAGTACTGGAGAAGCACTAAATGAATATTCTTGGTTCGAGCTTCCAGAGTGATAAGGTCGACTGAGAGTCAGTCACAGGCATTGTCTTTACCCTCAGTGTAGGGACGGTATGTTGGAAGAGTTCCAAACTAGATACCGTGACATACTAGACGATAAAGGCTGAATGCATTGCTACCAATGATGCTGCCAAAGTGGTTGTCTGGGCATTACTTGTTCATGAGATGAACAAGGTTCCTACCATTGAGTGTCCAATACTGTTATTGTAACAACAATGGAGTTGTGGCTTTGGCCTAGGAACGCAGGTCCCATCAGCGTTCCTGACATATTCTGAGGACAGTATCACCTGATCATGGAGATGGTTGATCTCCAAGGGATCGAGGTCAGGAGAGTAGACATGAAGGATAACACAGCGGATCCATTCATAAAGGCCTTACCCCTAGAGAGACTTCTATAGGATGGTTAAGTATGGGATATTACAACCACTGCTATATTGTTGGGTATTGGATACTACAACAGATGGCCTTAGTGCAAGTGGGAGATTGTTAGTTATATGTATGCCTTAGAGGCCATTACTGTGCTTGCGATGTATATTGTAGTGGATACTTGGACATATATAGGGAGGACTTTCTTGCTCGACATGATAGTATGCTATCTGGTTGCACTTTATCTTAACATGTACACTTATTGCCTCTCTATTACATGTTGATAAAGCCCTTAGGATGAGTACTTGACTACCAGGATTATGATGCAGATCATACTAGTGGGGCAGAGGTAGTCAGTAAGTACATCCTTAGATTGTTCCTAGTCGTGGGAGTATCGAGACAGGGCATCGATACTCCAGAGTAGACTAGTGTATGCGCTTCTTGACCCATATGATGGGCGATGGATGATCCCACATCCATTGGTGTTTGACATCAGAGAAGGTATATGGGTGCTCAGTGGAGACTGGGTACACTGAACGGACTCGCCGAGAACTCCTAGATGGTATTATACCTATCGTCATATAGCAGTTCTCTGGTGACACTGTTACAAGTTAGTCTGTCGACCCGAGATCGTCATAGAGTCTTGTGTGATTCCCACTGTGCTTTGATTTCCACCATAACATGGTCAAGATATCGTGCAAAAAGGTTGTTTTTAGGTACAGTCCCGAGTCACATGGAGGCAATGAGCGATAGGAGGGGATTCGTCTCTCCCGGTATTGGGAGTTGATGTTGCGCTATGCTCGATTGGCCATAACAGGAAATCCCTGGCTAGGGTTGCTGAGATCTACTGGTAAGTGTTATCAGTAGTTTTTCGAACCGTTATGGACCTTGCATCGGCATGACTTATCAGGCTATTGCGGTCTGACATTATACCACCCCCAGGCTGTGATATGCGACATATCAGACGAAGAGACCGGACTGTACGGTAGTGTTACTGATTGGATTCGCAGGAGTATGAGCAGGCTTGCTTGTTGATCTTCTGATCGCTCAATACTCGGATGGCCGTTACGTTTAGAAGACCGCTTGCGGCTTGTGGGAGTTTAATATGATCATCAACTACTGCCGGTGTATTGACGAGTCTTTAGAGTCCTACACAGAGGTTTCCTGGTTCATACGAAATGAAGTAGGAGCACATATGTGATATGTGCGGGATCGAGATTAATTCGATATGTGATGCAATATTATATTCTCGCGATATGTGATATCGTTCGGTTATATATGATATAGCCGGGTTATCGGATCAAGTGTTGATTCGATAGATTGTTACATTTGATATTAGTCGGTTGTATGTGATATAGCTGGATTATTAAATCAAGTGTTGATTTGATAATTTAATGTATAATTATATATTTGATATATTAAGTTATATTAACTAATATTAGCTCACTTAAGTATTTCTTTTTCTCACTTATGATACATTGATATATATGTGATATATGTTAAATGCATTGTTTTCTTTTTGCACATATAAATATATATGTGATATATATTATTGTGCCATGCTAGATTACACATGCAACATGTATGTATGAGACTCACACCATGCTAGGTTAATGTTAGGGTTTTATTTGTTTTAAGTAATTCAAATAACTTGGATATTTAGTCATGGTTAAGCTTGGATGCAAGCTACAAGAACCATTGACTTAGTCCAGTCCTTTGTCTTGCTTAAGATATTTACTAACCTAACCATTAACCTTACACCATGGTTAACTGTAACGTTTCGAAAATCGTTTCGGTGAAATTTCGGAAAATCGGTAAAATAAGGGGGTTTTCCGTAAAAAGTCAAAAATGTAAATATCTTTAATATAAAATTAAATATACATATTTTAGCTATGTAATTACTAGTATTTGGTGTTTATTGAGCCACTGGTAAAATTTCTAATTTTCTGAAAAATTTTCCGAAATTAATTATTTTAATATTATTTTAAGCCGTCACAAATACATTTAATTAGGAAAAATTACAAACTGGATTGAGTTGAAACGAATTTTGTGAATCATAACACATTAAACAAAATTTTATCATGTGGTTTTTGAAATGAAATGGTTTGCCAAAACGGTTTAGAAAATATCGAAGAAAAAGGCTTTTTTTCGGTGAAATTAGTGTTAATGGGAATTGGGGTATTACATTTATCATTTTTCCTCACCATAAAAACCCACACCCATCCCCAATTTGTAGTGGCCAAGCCCCCCTTGGCAGCCCAAGACTTGTTCACCTCATTCACAAAAGAAAAGAAAAAAAAATAAAAACATTATAGAATGAAGTATGTACCTTGTTGACTTTGGAATTGTGTCGCTCATTCAACCCTCTCTCTCTCTCTCTCCCCCACTCCCCCAATTTGGCCGAGCCTTCCTCCTACTGCAGCAGCAGCCCCTACCCCAAAATTCCCCACAAAATTGCCTCAAAAATCCACAATTTTGCCTCAAAATCCTTACAAAATCAAAGCAAATTCAAAATCCAAACCTTACCCTTTATTCCTTGGCTACTATAGCATGGATTGTGGTGAAAGGAGAGCATTTTGAGAGGCTAGATTGCAAGTTTGTTCCATGGATCATGAGGTATAAGCTTCATCCAAAATGAGATATTCTTATAACCTTAATTTCAAAATGAGAATTTCAAGAGAATAGGTTGTGATCAAATTAGGCTTGTTATCATTAGATTGTGGTCTTATGGAGTAGATTAACATGTTAATGTTATGTAAAACTTGATCTTGTTGCATCTTGCTAATTTCTACATTAAAGATTGTCCAAATTGCATAATATTGTAAAATAGGTTTTTAAATTAATTATATTTTGGTGAGATAAAATTCTAATTAAGGTTACATGTCATTATAAATATTATATTGAGTGGTTTAATGCTTTTAGTTTATGAAAATCCAAGCTAAATTGTTGTTTGTGTATTTTGCTATAAAATTGTTAAAATTGGGTATTTTGTAAACTAGAATTTTGGGGTTAATGGAATTTAATGAGATTAAATTATGGGAATTGTTTTTATGACTTATTTAAGATATTTAATAAGTATTATGGCCGCTAGATTTGTTTAAACGTCGAGTTTTGTACTAAAACGGATAATTTTTGCTTGCTAGATTTTCGGAAAAATGGCTTTTAAGGTGAATTTGGGGTTTTTGTGAATTCTAACCTATTTTATATTATAATTAGTGTTCGTGAATGTGCAAATGAGTGTTTTTGGGTTTTTCTCGATGGTTTGACGTTTGCACATCGACATCGAGGGTCGGTTTGGCTATTCTTGCCTGCGTAGGCGATAGGTTTTGACCTATGCGTGATACGCGTGCCGATTTGATTTTCGTATGCCGTTTCGATTTCGAATTTGGATTTTAATGCGATACGGTGCGTTATGACATGTAGGTACCCCATGTGGACTTCGAGACGACAAGCAAGCACGTGGCGACGTCGGCACCAGCGAGCGAAGATCAGGTGGGTAGATTTATATCTACGGGGAGAAGTCGGGTGGATGGCGTATAGCACCCCCGCAGTCCGTAGTATAGTTTATATATATATGTTTATATAGGTATTTTATGATACGAGAATGTTTATTCATGATATGTTTATGTGTTCATGGATTACCTTTGGGTTAGTTGCGAAACCCTAGAGTAGTTGTTATACCCACATACACGCACACAGACTTGCATACATTACTTTCTTATGCGTAGATGGGGATGTGTATATATGTATATACGCATGGGTATGGGACTATGCATATATACATTCATATACACATGCATGGATGATGAGGATAGTACTTGGGATTTGAGATGAGTCGATGAGATTTGATTTGAGGCCGTGAGATCGGTGATATGGCAGGGTTCGTATTTGAGATACGACATGACGTTATTGCGGGTCCTTAACGTAGTTTTTCACACACGTGCATGCATACTTAGGCGGTATCAGTATTGTACTAGACGTAGATCAGTACCCCGATCATGATATTTGATAAAGAGGATACCAGATGAATGTGATATTGACCCGTACCCAGATTTGGGATGCCGTACGACGGATCTACGTACGAGCTTTATATTGATGATTGATCCGCACTCTTGACTTGGGATGTCCGATTATAGATATGGTATCGGATATGATATTATTGAGGCGGGATCACCGACTATACATATACAGGTATGTATATGTATCGACTCAGATGATAGGCGGTTTCCTTACCTGTAGTTCAGCTTGTTAGTTCAGCCGTATAGTTTAGTGTAGTTGTTAGATTAGATTAGACTCCTACCTATTTCAAAACTAGCAGATCGCGGGTATTTTAAAAGACAGGTCAAGGGATCTACAGATAATTTCAAAAGACGTATCCTTTCTTAAAACTACCGTAGCCCTATTTTCAAAACCCCACGATTCGTGTTATTTCAAATGGCACCATTGTTTAATATTTAGCTCCCGCTCATTTTGGTTGCTCGCTCCGCATCGCATGCTTATAATATGATTCATATCCTATTACTAATATCATGATGTTAGGAGACCAGCACCATTACCGATGACGCGTATGTACCACGTACACTTACTTGCCGGCTCACACACATCTTCATCGGTAATTGCCATGTCACGAACACTTTAGAAAATACTATTTCATTTGACTTAGGTTGTTAGCTAATAGTTTAGACATGATATTAGTGTACTTGCCTTATATGCTAGTTAGACATTGTAGTTATTGCCTGCTACTTCATGCATGTTATTATTCACTGTTGTGTCGCATTCATGGATTCTCATGCCTATATTCACTGTTTACATGCTATTGATGACTTGGATTCGGATTTCATGAGATTTCTTGGATTTGGAGGAAAACCGCAAAAACATAAATAAACCTTTTCTCTCTTTTAAAATAAAAAGTGCGGTTTTCCCATGATGTATGAGTCGTCTACCATGAGTTTGCTGATGGATTTCGAGACCCGATTCGAGGAGTGGAGGAACCGTTTCGGGTACATGGTGGGCCCGGTGCGGTATCCCGGGACAAGAGGATCGTGTTGTTGACGTTGAGCCTGGCAGGGGAGCACTACCGACCGGTGATTTTACCCGACGCGTCGGATATCCGGAGGATACAGTCGTGACATTAACTCTCTACATGAATTAGTGTATGACGCTAACTCACCCATGGTTGCATTTCTAACCCCATCTCTTTAGTTCATCACTTCATCTTCTTCTTCCTCTTGAAGCTCTCTAGCTTTTGACAAAATGATGAAATATTGTGAGAAAATTAAATCTAAAGTGAGCCCATTTCCTACTTCATCATCCTCTACTATTATCCATTTAGTTTAGAGTGTTTGCTTCACTAAACCCTAATTTAGTGAAGAGGTAGCATGAGCTTGAGTCTTCTCGACGTAGATCATCTTTGGCTTCGAAGACTTCGAGCAAGTTTGCATATTTCACCATGTGGAGCCTCTCAACAGTTCGGGAGATCGTTACTCGTAGCGAAGGGACTTCTACACGGAGCATTTGAAGTGAAGGACCGGTCTACAAAGGTTGTATTCCGCATTCACTTAGTTGTAAAGTGTTTACATTGTTTGTATCTAATGATTCTCTAGTTAACATCCTAGGGTTAAGGTTCCTTAGCATGGAAAAATTTTAATTTGGCATGGACGATGCCTCCCGAAACCTTGCTGCCGCGCTAGGTAACCCTACAAAACGTATACACTAGTCTACTCTGGAATATCGATGCCCTGGTCTCGATATTCCCTTGACTAGGAATTGATTAAAGGATGTACTTTTGGACCACCCTGGCCCCACTAGTATGATCTCATCATAATCCTGGTAGTCAAGTATATATCTTAAGGGCTTTATCAACATGTAAGAGACAGAAAGTTTAAATACCAGTCTACATGTTAAGATAAAGGTAACATGATAGCATACTATCATGTCGAGCAAGAAAGTCCTCTATATATATGTCCAAGCATCCATTATATCATCAATAATGGCCTTTAGGACATACATATTCCTAACAATCTCTCACTTGCACTAAGGCCAGTTGTTGTAGTATCGCATACCCAACGTCCCAAAAGTCTTTCGAATAGCATTTGGGGGATGGCCTCGGTGAGTGGATCCGCTGTGTTATCCTCTGTGTCAACTCTCCTGACCTCGATCTCCCGGAGATCAACTATCTCCCTGATCAGGTGATACTGTCTAAGAATATGTCTGGATCACTGACGGGACCGGGGTTCCTAGGACAGAGCCACAGCTCCATTGGCATCTCAATACACAGGTATTAGATGATCAATGGTAGGAACCTAGTTCATCTCACGAACTCTATTCATCCAGACAACCTCTTTGGCAGCATCGTTGGTAGCGATGTAATTAGCCTCTATCATCGAGTCTGCTACGGTATATCGCTTGGAACCCTTCAAACATACCGTCCCTCCACTGAGGGTGAAGACAAAACCCGAGACTGGCTTTCAGTTGTCCTTATCACTCTGGAAGCTCTAATCGGTAAAGGACTCCATCTGGAGTTCACCATTACCATATACCAAGAACATCTCTTTAGTCGTTCTCAAACACTTAAAAATGTTCTTCAGCTGTCCAGTGGTTTTCCCAAAGATCTTTTCGATACTTATTCACTACACCTAGTGAGTAAGCTACATCTGGTCTGGTACATAATATCGCATACATGATTGACCCGTCTGGCAAAGCATAGGGTATCCCTTGTATGCAAGCCCTCTCCAAATCAGTCTCGAGAGACATCTCTTTGGAGAGAGTGATTCCTGAACAAGCGGGTACATTACCATGCTTAGAATCATCCATACTAAACTCCTTTAGCATCGTGTCTATGTACCTGGATTGGGACAATCCCAAATCCGTTTAGATCTATCTCTATAGATCTATATCCCCAGGATGTAGGAGGCATCAGTTAGATCTTTCATGGAAAACTTGTGTGATAAGAGGTGCTTGACCGAGTGTAGCATAGGAACACTGTTTCCTATCAAGAGTATGTCATCCATGTACAATACGAGGAAGACTACCATACACTCTACAACCTTCTTATTTATACATGGTTCATCTACCTTTTTGATGAAGTCAAAATCTTTTACAGCTTCATCAAAACAGATGTTCCATCTTCGCGATGCCTGCTTTAACCCGTAGATGGATTTAAGCAGCTTGCACATGCTTCCGCTGCTCCCACTGTCTACGAAGCCCTCTGGAAGTGTCATATACACGCTCTCTTCTAAATCACCATTTAGAAAAGCGGTTTTGACTTGTAGTCTGCCAGATTTCGTAGTCATGGTATGCAGCAACGACAAGTAGGATCCTGATGGGGCATAGATTTGAATGTCTCAACTTTTCCATCTACGCAAAATTATCTTTCTCAAAGATCCTCTTGTTCCTTATGTCTTTTACCCCTTCAGGAGCAACATGCAAAGTCAACACTTTGCTGGTGTATATGGATTCCATCTCAGATCGCATAGCATCCAGCCATTTCATATAGTCTCCACTTGTGATGCCCTGCTCGAAACTAGTTGGGTCATCATCTCCATGATGCAATCCTCGCTCCCACTATTTACAAGAAAACCATAGTATCTCTTAGGTGGATGAGGAATCCAACTAGATCTGCGGAGTGGCTTCGGTTCGTCAGGAACTATTGAATCCTTCGGTTCCACCAAATCGTCAGTTATAGTTTGCTTTGCTGGAACTTCTTTCAGTTCTACCTCCTCGCCACTAATTTCTTCCACAAGAAATTCCTTTTCTAAAAAGGTGGCATGTCGAGAAACGAAACATCTTTTGTTCCTCGGTGTGGTAGAAGATATTCCCTTGCGAATGTTTGGGATATCCTACAAACTTGCACAGAACTGACCTTGCCTCAAGCTTGTCCGGATTTTGCTTTTCAACATAGGCCGGAAAACCCTATATCTTAACTCGCTTAAGAGATGGTCTCTTCCTATTCCATATCTCATATGGAGTAGTAGGCAATGGATTTGATCGGAACTCTATTCAATAGGTATGCATCTTCTCAAGTGCATGTCCCTGAAAGGAAATAGGCAACTCAGCAGTACTCATCATAGAGCGCACCATATCTCATAAGGTGCGATTCCTCCACCCCGATATACCATTGTGCTGTGGTGTATACGGAGGAGTAAGCTGAGAGAGAATCTCATTGTCTTTTAAATAGTCTCGAAATTCCGTGCTCCAGTATTCTTTTCCCCGATCATATCGAAGAACTTGAATACCTTTACCCATCGGTTCCCAACTTCATACTTATATTCCTTGAAATTCTCAAAAGATTCAGTTTTGTGTTTCAAAAAGAACACATGTCTGTTAGTTATGTGTATGCCCTAGAGGCCATTATTGTACATATGATGTATATTATAGTGGATGCTTGGACATATATAGAGAGGACTTTCTTGCTCGACATGATAGTATGCTATCTGGTTGCTCTTTGTCTTAACATGTAGACTTGTATTGTGATACTGTCTTGCTCTCACATATTGATAAAGCCCTTACGATGTGTACTTGACTACCAGGACTATGATGGAGATCATACTAGTGGGGCCAAGATAGTCCACAAGTTCATCCTTTAATTATTCCTAGTCGAGGGTATATCGAGACATGGCATCGATATTCCAGAGTAGACTAGCGTATACGCTTCTTGACCCATATGATGGGCGATGGTTGATCTCACATCCATTGGTGTTTGACATCAAAGATGGTATACGGGTGCTCAGTGGAGACTGGGTACACTGAACATGACTTGCCGAGGACTCCTATGTGGTAGGATACCTATCGTCAGATAGCAGTCCTCTAGAACCACCATGAGGTTTTAGTAGCATCAAGCATGCCAAATTTTAATTTTTATTAGGTGCTAAGTTAGACTATACAAGATCTTTGCTAGAATATTAGGGTTTGCTATGATAATGTGAACAACTAGAGAAAGTGAAAGATGGCTATACCCTCATAGATCGAGTCCTTCACTTCACATGCTCCATGTAGTAGTCCCGCGACTCCACTAAGCTCCACTTGAGGTTTTAGACGAGTTTCCTCCGATGACCTTCGTGCCGAAGATGATCCACGCGAAGTCCCTCCCCCTTAAGCTACCTCTACACTAAATTCTTTAGCGTAGTAAACATGCTACACTCGATCGCTAGTCAAGTGTAGGATGGTGAAGTAGGGGATGTTAAAAGCTCACAAGTTTGTGTTCAAGCTTCATGGTTCACATTAGATGTGAGGGTTGAAGATTGAACTATGAGGAAGAAGAAGAAGCTAGAGAGCATCCATGGGAGCAACTCATGAAAATTGCTAAGTGTTGAGAATGAGCAAAGAATGAATGGCAACTCTTGACCCCCACTCATTCAAGCATGGAATTTTGCAATATAAAATTGCAACCATGCTTGAATAGTGAGTCAAGATGAATAAACAAATATAACTCCCATGCTTGCAACCATGCTCTCAATTTACACCTCATTTCTATTTTTCTCAAAAATAGAGAATCAAGCCATGCTTCATATATATATATATATATATATATATATATATATATATATATATATATATATATATATATATATATATCATATATATTAATATATGTATATATAATGAAGAATAATTAGTGAGCTAATGATATTAGTTAAGATATAATTATATCACATATAATATATATCACATTATTAAATCAACACTTGATTTAATAATCCGGTTATATCACATATGACCGACTAATATCATTTATCTATATATCGCATTTTCAAATCAACACTTGATTCGACAATTTGGTTATATCACATATAACCGAACCGACAACAGATAACTGCCAGATTACAATACGGTATCACATACACGTATTTAATCAGGTCCACACACATATCACATATGTGTCCTACTTCATTTCACTTGAACCAGGGAACTTCTGTATGGGACTCTAAAGACTAGTTAATATGCCAGCAGTAGGTGATGATCACATCAGTCACCTACAAGCCGTCAGCGGTACTAGCTGGACGTAACGGCTACCCGGGTATTGAGCGATATGAAGATCAACAAGCAAGCTTGTCCATAGTCTCCATGAAGCCTATCAGTAACACTACCGTACAGTCCGGTCTCTTCGTCTGATATGTCGCATATCATGTCTAGGGGTGGTAAACGTCAGTCCCCGGTAACGTGATAAGTCATGCCGTTATCTGCCCTGTAATGGTTCGAGAAACTATCGATAACACTTATCAGAAAATCTCGGCAACAACTCTTTCCAGGGACTTCCAGTTATAGCCAATCGAGCATAGCGCAGCATCAACCTCCAATACCGAGAGAGACGAAACCCCTCCAATCGCTCATTGCCTCCATGCGACTCGGGACTGTACCCAAAATCCACCTATTTGCACGTCTTCTTTGAGCGTGGTAGGGAGGAAATCAAAGCACAGTGGAAGCCGCACAAGACTCTATGACGATCTTGGGTCTACAGACTAACCTGTACCAGTATCACCAGAGGGCTGCTATCTGACGATAGGTATACTACCACATAGGAGTCCTCAACGAGTCCTGTTCGGTGTACCCATTCTCCAATTATCACCTGTGTACAATCTTTGATGTCACACACCAATAGTTGTGCGATCAATCATCGCCCTCTAAGAGACAAGAAACGTACACACTAGTCTACTCTGGAATATCGATGCCCTAGTCTCGATATTCCCTCGACTAGGAACTGATTAAAGGATATACTTTTGGACCACCCTGGCCCCACTAGTATGATCTCATCATAATCATGGTAGTCAAGTACATATCCTAAGGGCTTTATCAACATGTAAGAGACAGACAGTATAAATACCAGTCTACATGTTAAGATAAAGGTAACCTGATAGTATACTATCATGTCGAGCAAGAAAGTCCTCTATATATATGTCCAAGTATCCACTATATCATCAATAATGGCCTCTAGGGCATACATATTCCTAACAGGGAGTACTGTCACATTACAATCGGTCAAACTGTTTTTATCACAAAGGTTCTCCATGAAGGACCTGGATGATACCTCGTACATATTGGGCATTAAGATCTATAGAGATAGATCTAAAAGGTTGTTGGGATTGTCCCAGACCAGGTACATTAACACCATCCTAAAAAGGTTTAGTATGGAATACTCCAAGCGGGGTGCCTTACCCGCTTGTTATGGAGTCACTCTCTCCAAGGACTTTTGCCCAAAGACTGATGAAGAGAGAGCTCGCATGAGCATTATACCCCACGCTTCAGCCGTAGGATCTATAATGTATGCGATGTTATGTACTCGCCCTGATGTAGCTTATGCACTGGGTGTAGTAAGCAGGTACCAATCCAACCCAGGGGAGAATCACTGAACAGCTGTGAAGAACATTCTTAAGTACTTACGAAGGACTAAAGAAATGTTCTTGGTGTATGGTAACGAGGATCTCAAAATGGAGGCCTTTACCGATTCGAGCTTCCAGTGTGACAAGGATGACAACAGATCTATCTCAGGGTTTGTATTTACCCTTAATGGAGGGGCGCTATGTTGGAAGAGTTCCAAACAGGATACCGTTGCAGACTCCACGATGGAAGCTGAGTATATTGCTGCAAATGATGCTGCCAAAGAAGCCGTTTGGATGAAGAAGTTCATCTCAGAGTTAGGAGTAGTTCCAACCATTATTGATCCAATACCATTGTATTGTGATAATAATGGGGCTATGGCGTTGGCCAAAGAGCCCAGGTCCCATCAGCGGTCCAGACACATCTTGAGGCGGTATCATTTGATCCGGAAGATAGTTGATCGCCGCGAGATCGAGATTCGGAGAGTAGATACAAAGAATAACACCACGGATCAACTCACCAAGGCCTTCCCTCAGCCGCAGCATGAGCGACTTTTTGAAATGTTGGGTATGAGACATGCCAATAATTGGCCTTAGTGCAAGTAGGAGATTGCTGGATATATGTATGCCCTAGAGGCCATTATTTGATAGTGGATGTACATACATGTATATATATATATATATATATATATATATATATATATATTCAGAGGACATTCTTGCTTGACATGATAGTATTCTATTTGGTTTCTTTTTATCTTGACATGTTCACTTGATCATGCATATTACTCATTTAGTACATGTTGATAAAGCCCTTAGGATATTTGCTTGACTACTAGGATTATGATGCAGATCATACTAGTGGGACATGTGTAGTTTATAAGCATATCCTTAAAATGTTCCTAATCGTAGGTGTATCGAGACGGCGATATTCCAGAGTAGACTAGCGTATACATTTCTTTTCCCATATGATGGGCGATGGATGATCCCAAATCCATTAGTGTTTGACTTCAAAGATTGTATACGGGTGCTCAGTGGAGACTGGGTACACTGAACGGACACACCGAGAACTCCTATATGGTATTATATCTATTGTCGGATAGCAGTTCTCAGGTGACACTGGTACAGGTTAGTCTGTAGACCCGAGATCGTCATAGAGTCTTGTGTGTCACTGTACTTTAATTTCCACCCTACCACGGCTCTACTGAGTCATGCAAACAGGTGGCTTTTGGGTACAGTCCCGAGGCACATGGAGGCAATGAGCGATATGAGGGGTTTCGTCTCTCCCGGTATTGGGGGTTGATGTCGCGCTATGCTCGATTGGCTATAACAGGAAGTCCCTGGACAGGGCACATGAGATTACTGATAAGTGTTATCATTAGTTTCTCGATCTGTTATAGGCCATATACATGCCTGACTTATTGAGTTATTGGGGTCGACGATACCATCCCTAGACTCATATGCAGCATATCTGATGAAGAGACCGGACTGTACGGTGAGTATTGCCAGTTGGCTCGACGGGAATTTTGACAGCTTCGCTTGTTTTTCTTCTGTTCGCTCAATACCTGGGAGCCGTTACGTACAGCTAGAGCCGCTGATGGTTTGTAGGTATGTAATATGATCACTACCTACTGCTAGCATATTGACGAGTCTTAGAGTCCCACAGAGGGGTTTCCTAGCTTGGGCGAAATGATGTGGGGTGCATATGGGGATATACGTGGGAGCTTGATTAAATGCGAGTATATGATTAGCTCATTTATTAAACCCTTTTCTTTTCTTTGTTTGTATGAATGTATGTATGTATATATATTGATATGAATGCACACATCCATGCATACATGTGTCATGGTTGATGATACATTGGAGATGGCTATGCAAGACTTACATGGAATCTATTTATATATATTTTTGATTATTGAGAAAAGGAATTTGGGAATTAAATCTTGATTGGATTTCTTCTACACTCTTCTTTAGTTGACCAAAGTCATAACCATGGTTTCATTTCCTATTATCTCTTAACTCAATATAAAAAATATCTAGATATTTATTAGCCATGGTTAAGGGTGGGTGTGACTCTCTCTTATATTCTTTTATTCTCATTATTTTAGAGATAATTCTCATATGAGCTCAAGCTAAGCCATTCTCCTTCTTCTTCCTCCTCCAAGCTCTTTAGCTCCACAAAAGTGAGTGAAGAAAATTAAAAGGAAAGGTTTTTAAATGAGATTACAACCCACATCACCAATCTATATTAGTCTAGCCCACTAGTGTAGGTTGTTTGCTTCACTTCCACCTAGGTCAAGTGAAGCTTGGAGCTTGTGCCAAGGGACTCCGTGGTGGATCGTCGTGGACTTCGAAGGACTCAAGCGAACCCGTCCAAACTACAAGTTGATCCAAGGAGTCAAGGAGGAGAGGTCTACAAATGTTGTATTTCTCCCCTCTTAGTGCTAGACACTTGCTAGTTTATGAAACTTGCTTTTTGTTACCCTAATACTCTAGTTCGATTCTAGGTTAGGTTAGGTTAGCTCCTTAAAATTTTAATGTAGCATGTTTGATGCTTGTCAAAACCTAGTGAGGGTGCTAAGCAAACCCAGCAATGGCTACCTAGGTATTGAACGAATAGAAGATCAACAAGCAAACTTGTCCAAACTCCCATAGAGCCTATAACCAACACATACTATACAACCCGGTCTCTTCGTCTGATATGTCGCATATCGAATCTGGGGGGTGGAATCGTCAGACCCTACTAACTCGATAAGTCATGCCGATGTGTGGCCAATAACGTTTCGAGAAACTACTGATAACATTTACCAGTAAATTTCATCAGCCCTGGCCAGGGACTTGTTGTTATAGCCAATCAAGTATAGCGCAACATCAACTCTCAATACCGGGAGAGACAATACCCCTCCTATCGCTCACTGCCTCCATGTGACTCGGGAATGTACCCAAAATCCACCTGTTTGCACGACTCCTTTGAACCGTGGTAGGAAGGAAATCAAAGCACAGTGGGAACCACACAAGACACTATGACGATCTCGGGCATACAGACTAACCCGTACAAGTGTCACCAGAGAACTGCTATCTGACGATAGGTATGGTATCATCTAGGAGTTCTCGGCGAGTCCTGTTTGGTGTACCCATTCTCCAATAAGCACCTATGCACAATCTTTGATGTTAAACACCAATGGTTATAGGATCAACCATCGTCCCATACAGGGTCGAGAAACGTACACACTAGTCTACTCTGGAACATCGATGCCCTGTCTCGATACTCCCTCGACTAGGAACTATTAAAGGATGTGCTTGCGGACTACACAAGCCCCACTAGTATGATCTGCATCATAGTCCTAATAGTCAAGCCAACATCCTAAGGACTTTATCAACATTTATCAATGAGATAGTAAACTAAAACAAGTGCACATGTTTAGATAAATAGCAACCAGATAGCATACTATCATGTCGAGTAAGAAAGTCCTATATATATATGTCCAAGCATAAACTATAATATACAATAATGGCCTCTAGGGTATACATATTCCTAACAGCAAGTGGATCTTTAAGAAGAAAATTGGTGTAGATGGAAATGTTGAGACCTTCAAAGCTAGACTTGTAGCAAAAGGTTTCTGTCTACGACCAGGTGTCGACTATGATGAGACATTTTCTCCAGTGGCTATGCTTAAGTCCATCAGGATCCTACTTACCATTGCTGCATACCATGACTATGAAATCTGGCAGATGGACGTCAAGACCGCTTTTCTAAATGGTGATTTAGAAGAGAGCGTGTATATGACACAGCCAGAAGGCTTCGTAGACAGTGGGAGCAGCGGAAAGGTGTGCAAGCTGCTTAAATCAATTTACGGACTAAAGCAGGCGTCGCGGAGCTGGAACATTGGTTTTGATGTAGCGGTCAAAGAGTTTGACTTCATCAAAAACGTAGATAAACCATGTGTCACGACCCGAAATTGGCACATGACGACACTAATACTACGCAACGTCTACAGGCGTAACGCATTAAAAGAAAGCCAAAACCCCAAAAATCTAAACCTTAAAAAAAAAGATAAGAAACATTGTTTAAACTTTTGAAAATCTCAAGTATAAATTCTTTAAGTCCAATTTACTTTGTTGAAAATTTCGGTAGCACCGCTTTTGTAAAAACCAACCCCCAAAATGGGTACAACATAAATATAAAGTGAAGCATCCCCGACGGGAGCAAATCCACGCCAAAAGGCGGAAAACAACCACCACAACAGATATACGACGCCGTAGCGAAGAAATAAAAGACGATAAAATGGAAACTGTATAAAAGACGGCCCAGTCACAAAATAATATACAATATCGTCCTCACCAAGTCTCTAAGTTAACATAAAAATAGTATATGGAGAGTACAAGGATACAACGAATATACAATACAACAACGAATAACCACAAAACCCACCTAAGCAAACTGCACACTGTGAGCTGATGCGGTATCCGCATGAAAAGATGATAAGATAGATGAATAGCCTGCCTCGACTGCTCTGGGGAACAACCTGCAAACACCGTGGCACAACGAGGGTGAGTTGCCAACTCGTGAATAGTAAATAACATATGCAGGTAATCGCAAGTATGCACGTACAGCGCGAATCTAACATAAGCAACTAATAGCAATAAAAGTCATATGTGTGCAATAGTCATGAAAGGTACACTAGCAGGTATCACTAATACATAAAGCAGTAATATGATAATAAATGTGGAGTATGGAATGAAACATGTCATTTCCACGGAATCCTGACATCTTGGTAGGATCAAAGTCCATCAAGACAATCCAAATCCCAATTTCCTCAAATCAGCCCCCAAATTGGCTCTCATATCATATAAGTCTCACAAATCCTTAATGTACAATATCGAATAAATCTTATATACCCTGAATGTACAAAATCAGCAATCTCATATATATCTTGTATCCAATATCAAATGAATCGCCTATATCCCAAAGCCAATATCAAATAAATCTCTAACATCCTAAATATATTTGCATGAATAAATATGATGATGTATATAAATTGATATCAATACACATATATTAGCGTCTCATTCCACTATTATTGGTGTAAAGGCATATATAACAGCGTACCATTCCACTGTTATATATACTTAGGAGTAAAAAGAAATATCATGAAACCAATGTGTCAAGCATCGACACAGAAATGCTGATCTATCAGGTGATGTCACCAAGATTGGCCCCCTGATAGTTACGTATCATACGCTATCCTGAAAGCTCGAGTGCCTAGCTCTGACCCTCGCCTCTCGACGCATCCATACGCACATGACTCCCGTCGGTATCCCCATGATAAACGCCGAGTCATTGGTAATGTCACCGGAAAGTATGGTTCCCCCACTAACTCATCTCCTCACTGAGATTCTTGCCCCGGGGTACCTCTGGGCCCCACCATGTACCCGCACACGGACCCCTCTGTTCCTCGCGTGGGGTATATATATCCGAACCGATAAATCTCATGGTGGCTACTGAAATATCATAACAAGGGAAACCGGGTTTTTCAAATAATGCATAATTTCATGAACTGCCACGGTCCCCAAATCCAGAAAACATCATGAAAAATCCATATCTCAATGCGAAAATCCATAAATATAATATATGCAACATAAAACTGTAATGAAAGCATATAAAGGGAAAGCCGCTAATTTACTGCAATAAGTTAATATAAAATATCATGCGGTTCCTATTTTCTCCAATTCTAAATAACATCAAGTAAAGGTAAACATGTAGCTATAACCAGATATATGTGTAAACATAAAGGTATAGCAAGGTATATGTATCTACCTATAAGTAATGATGTAATATACCTCCTCGGTATAAATGAAGTATGTGTGCAAGGTATACCTGTAGCTATGCCATGAAGTGTGTATGTACCTATCGCTAATGGTACAATACTCTATAGGTATACAGGTAACTAGCATGTAAGCATGTCAAGGCATATGTGTAAGTATGTAGGTATACATGTATGCTATATGTCATATGCATAAAGAAATATGAATTAATGTCTCAATGTCTCTATCCAAACAATATTATATCTATACGGGTGTTGTGCGTGACATGGCAATTATTGGCGGTGTGTGTGGCATACAATCAGTGCTCGTGCAACAAGAGCCGTCAATAATATGTACAGCGTCCTAAGGGTACTAGTCTAAGCACAACAATTAATTAAGCAATAAGGTGTATGCGCAAATTCTAAATATAAAATACAATGTGCGACAAGTCAAGTCATCTCTAGCCCAGACGCATAACGCTATGCAGGCGATTCCCTTGTAGATGTTAAATCTAATCACCAACGCTCCTGGCTAAGTGAAGCCTACCACCTGTTTTCCCTTCGTCATGGCGTCCGAAGTCCCCGCCTGCGAACCTAAAATTTCACAAACACATCACATAAGCTAAATATCCTGAAACGACGAAAAGACAACGAAACGCAAGGATAACGCCCTGAAAAATGCACTGCGCACTTAGCGCCTCTATTGCACACGACATCGGCCAAAAACACTAACAAGGGTCGCTAAACTACAAAACATCAAGTCTAGACTCCGATCGTCCCGATTGCGCAACAAAACACAATAAAAACGAGGAATATAATAGATATAACCTCGAAACGACTAATCGAACCCACGTCGGAAAAACTCCAAAACCTAGAAAACAACTTATCGCAATATTTCGCAGTAGAATCAAGCTAACACATTTCTATCGATTACAAACACCTTAAAATAGCTTAACTAAGCTATCAAAACCAATTCTATATTTTTAACACTTGCAAAATAAGTTTTAGCAAATACCTAGTAAGCAATATAACATAATTAAACAAAGTATTCATTAACAATAATTAACATTTTCTACTAGGTTAAGCTTTTCCTAATCACAAATTAACGCTTCAATAAAATATTAAACACTTAAATCAAGCTTTAACCTTAACTTGAATTTCTAAAACCATTTCTAGAATTTTGAAACATGAAATTTAAAGCTTAAATTAACATCTAATTAATCTAGCATAAAGTATTAAGACAAGAACTTAAGCTTAGAGTTAGGATTTATACCTCAAACTTGATTTCAAAAACTAGCAAAAATCTCCAAAATTAGCCTCCAAAATGATGTCTTGATTGAAGATCCAAGCATGTTTGAAGAAGAAGAATGATGGGTTTGATTTATATTTGATTTTGTATGAATTTATTTGGAAGTTTCATGAATTTTGAAGCAAAAATGAGAGGAAAATGGGAAAAAAAAAAGAGGCCAGAAATGGGGAAGGGAGGCTCGGCCAGGAGGTGAAGGGGGGGTGTTTTGTGTAAAAAAAAAGAAATATCTAGCAAAAAAACAACATTAAATGCTAATAAATGCATTTTGCCACCTTTCATTTTCTTTTTAAAAATTAATTCCATTGACCCAAAAAAAAATCTAGATATTTAAAAAGAAGGTTCTAAAATAATTGTAGTGATGATTTCTAATTATTCTCATTTAGAAGAAATTTCTCGATTTACGTGCATATTTTACCGGCTAAAATAATATTTTATTTGGGAAAAATTCTATCTAAACCAAAGCCTCCCATATACCCCCAAAGTTCGCGCACAAATTTTATTTTAGCTAAAATATCTGCCGGCAAGTTTCTACGGACGTTTGATCGAAATCGGGTTAAAACGGAAAATACCGACTATTTTGCCCTAAAACGGAAAAATTCGCAAAATGATTTCTAAAACGTTAGAATATTCCCCCTTTAAAGAAATTCGGTCTCCGAATTAAAATTCATCTACGTGTACCTTCAAGAAGATGAGCACAAAACTCCCAAATCTCGCTCGCAGCTTGCCATGTGATCACCTCACTATACAGCTACGCCAAAGAACCCTCACAGACGGCAAGACCCTTGACCGAAGTTCCTCCACCTGCCGATCCACTATAACCATCGGCTGCGGTGAACGAAAGATCGCGTCATAAATAATTGGTCCGGTGCTGAATCATGTGAAAAAGGTCATGAAGGTAAATTGCGAAGTATTGACACAAGGAATACGGGGTGAATACTCAAAAATCTGGGCGGAAGTGCCAAATTATAGGCAACGGAACCAACTTGCTTCAAGGATCTCAAAAGGACCTACAATCCTGGGATACTTCCCAAAACTCAACACGTCATTCATCGGAAAATCCCGTAGGAATACATGATCTCCCACTGCGAACTAAAGTCTGCGACCACTACGGTCGGCATAAGACCTCTGTCTGCATTGGGCCACTCTCATCCTGACCTGAACCAACTGGATCATCTTCGAAATCTCTAGACTAGCTGGGGTCCAAAAATCCTACTTACGCAGAGTCAGAAAACAGACTGGAGATCGACACGACCTAACAACTAAACTTAAAGGTTGCCAATTGGAGTGCTTCCTGATAACTGCTATCGAAGGAGAACCCTAACAATGGCAAGTGACGATCCCCACAGCCGACAACAATTAGTACGCACGCACAAGCATATCCTCCAGAGTCGGTATAGCCCGCTCTCACAAAACCATCATCCTGCAGATGGAAAGGCGGAGCTAAAGCTCAACTAGTACCCAAGGCTTCCTGAAGCTCCTGCCCAAGACGGCAAGTGAACAGGGTGCCTTCATTGGATACGACCCATGAAGGAACTCCGTGCAACGCACAAATTTAACAAAGAACAACTGAGCAACCCGAGTATAACCGGACAACTAGCATCCGAATGGAGTCACACCCTGACTAAACCTGGTTAGACGCCATAGTGAATATTCATGGAGACCTGCTCCCATTCCCACTCCGGAACGGTTAAAGGTTACAACTCTCCAGCCGGTCTCAGATGCTCAACCATAGCACGCAACAAGACAGACACCCTGAAACGAAATCCAAAAATTCACTCTTCACCCCTACCCACCCGTAACTATCTCATAAGTCACGCTACAAATTGGTTGAACTTGAATGAACACCGAAAGTTGACTGATGTGCCTGCTCTAGGATTTTGCGTCTCTGCCCATCAGCAACAGGTACACAAACGCGTCCCTAAACGTAGCACACCTTGGTCACAAATCAAGGACTCCGAATCATTACCCAACCAAGTATGCTCAAGTATCTCTGACGAACAAGCATTGGCGGGCAGTGCCTCGCGAAAGCGATTAAGGAAAAATGGTCGGGCGCGGACATGAGCAAGCTGTCCCCTCAGTGGAGGCGAACTTAAGCTGTACTCAACGATCGAATAAGAACTGTAAATCTGCAGAAGACTATCTCAACAATCAAAATCCGCTGCAGGAAGATGTACATTAAGCTCTGGTGGTCCGTGAAAATCTGCCACGACTCTCCAGAAAAGTAGTGTTTTTTTTTCCAAATTTCCAACGCAAAACCACCGCGGCCATCTCCAGATCATGAGTGGGATATCCTGCTCGTACTTCCTCCAAATGTCGGGAAGTAAAAGCGATAACTCTATAGTGTCACCTCAGTACACAGTCGAGCCCCACTCGCGAAACATCACAGTTAAACAACAAGGTCGCCCGAACCAGAAGCAAAGAAAGAACTGATGCAGTTGTTAACCGGGTCTTCAATTGCCGAAAACACCGCACGCATGCCTCAGTCCAAAGAAAAAGGAACCTCCTTTCCGGTCAGTCCAGTCAACGGTGCAGCGATACATTAGTAATACTGCACGAAACGGCGGTAACAACCTGCTAAGCCCAAAAATCTGCAAAACTCCGTCCGGACACAAGTCTGGGCCAAAGCTGTACGGCCTCGACCTTCCTCGGGACCATACAAAAACCGTCTCCCGTAACTACAAGACCTAGGAGTCAACACAAACAAGCCCGAAGGAACACTCCGAGAATCTAGCAAACCGCTGGGGCTCTCCCAATGTCTGCAAAACAAATCCTCAAGTGCTACTCCTGTCCCTCACAACACATTGAATAGACCAGAACGTCGTCAATAACACAACAATAACTGGTCGAGGAACGGCCTGAAGAAATCTGGTTCATCATATCTACGAATGCTGCTAGGGCATTGGTGAGTCCAACGACACCACGAAAACACACAAAGCCCGTAGCACGCACAAGGCAGTCTTCGGAATGTCATCACTCCGAACCTGCAACAATGATGACCTAATCCCGAACAAACTTAGAAAAATATCTCGCACTCTGGAGCTGATCGAAGAAATCATCAATGCGAGGTAAAGGATACCTATCCGCACCTTAAGCCGGTTAAATTGACGATCAATCGATACACAACCTCAACTGTCGTCCTTCTCCTGACGAACAGAATAGGAGCTCCTCAAATGCGAAACACTCATACGCACAAGCCCCCCAACAAACACCTCTGCAGCTGATCCTTAAGCTCCCTAAGCTTCACCGGCTCATCTCGAACAACGTCGGAAAACTCTCGCACGAAGAAAAGCCGGTCCAACAAACCCACTGTGGCTCTGGTATCACGAATGAACGCCAATAATCCTCGACATCTTCTCCTCAAAAGCCGACTCGCGAAAAAGGTTGAATTCAAGCTGTGTGAGGCGTCACCACTGCCCTCCCATGCACAACAAGAACTGACTCGCCGGGAAAACAAACCCTGTCTGTTTTCTCACGGCAGTCCACAGACGCATAGCACGTAAGTAACCAGTCTGTGCCCAGGAGAACGTCAATCCAACATCTCTAGAAGGATCAAAACGACGGACGAATCTCTATCTCCTATCCGATTGGCACACGACTGAATTACGTGTCGCGCAACAAAAGAATCGCTGACAGAAGTTAACACAACAAACGGCTGATCTAGGTAACCGACTCTCGTCCCAACCACGGCACATGTGTGTAAAACAAACAAGTACATCAACAGAACATACGAATTTAGAATACCAGAAAATTCTGCATTGGACGCCCGCGCGTCCCGATGAGTAGAAGCAAACTCTCGTGTCTGCCCACTACCCTCAACTGGCTGAAATCCTCCTCGGCTAACCCGACCATTCTGAGCGAACCTTTCACGACTACGACCTCTCCGAGTATGAATCTGAAGCGGTGCTAAGGAACAATCCCTGATGAAGTGCTGAAGACTCCCGCACCAGAAACATCCACGCGACGACTGCTGACCCTCCTGGGGATGAGAGCTGAACGACTGTCCTCGTCCTAAACCTCTGCTACTCCCGCGACGGTCACGAAATCTGTCTCGACGACTAGGCCTCTGTCTCTGGGCTGGTACACCGGTATGAGTCCTCCACGGTTCCGGAACTCTCAAAGTCTCTGGAATACGTGTCTCGTCAACTGGGGCTGCATCCACTGGTGCTATGTAGGTGACGGAATGATGCATGCTGATTGCAAGGAACAACTGGGTAACAGGGGTGACAACCTCTTGTCGCTGCGCTCGAACGGCTTCAACCAATGAACTCATCGTCTGGCGCATGTCCTGCATCTCTGCAACAAGCCTAGCGATACTATCTGTCGATGGCGGATCCATCAGCTCCTGTGCAACGAGCGTGCCATCCTGGTCAATCCTCATCCTACCCGAGTCAATCCTGACCTCGGCCCTCGCTGCATCACTCTGAGTCCCTATAGTCATCGGCGGCAAAGGCTATAAATAGAAATAAGATTCGATATGAACACGGAAATCGAATCACAAGGATATGTCATCAAGGAAGGAATTTCAAGCAAATTGTACTTAGGTCTCTTTAGGCGGAGTACCGCATCGTGAGTATGCCGCAGACATACACACACTACGTTACTCTACTTAAGCTACCCACTCCATCATACCAAGGTCATCCTACACTCCGAAAGGTAAAACCTAGTGCTCTGATACCAACTTTGTCACGACCCGAAATTAGCACGTGACGACCCTAATACTACGCAACGTCTACAGGCGTAACGCAGTAAAAGAAAGCCAAAACCCAGAAATCTAAACCATAAAAAAAAAAGTTAAGAAACATTGTTTAAACTTTTGAAAATCTCGAGTATAAATTCTTTAAGTCCAATTTACTTTCTTGAAAATTTCGGCAGCACCTCTTTTGTAAAAACCAACCCCAAAAATGGGTACAACATAAATATAAAGTAAAGCATCCCCAAAGGAAGCAAATCCACGCCAAAAGGCGGAAAACAACCACCAAAACAGATATACGACGCCGTAGCGAAGAAATAAAAGACGATAAAACGGAAACTGTATAAAAGATAACACAGTCACAAAATAATATACAATATCGTCCTCACCAAGTCTCTAAGTCAACATGAAAATAGTAGATGGAGAGTACAAGGATACAACGAATATACAATACAACAACGAATAACTACAAAACCCACCTAAGCAAACTGCACACTGTGAGCTAATGCAGTATCCGCAGCAAACGATGGTAAGATAGATGAATAGCCTGCCTCGACTACTCTGGGGAACAACCTGCAAACACCGTGGCACAACGGGGGTGAGTTGCCAACTCGTGAATAGTAAATAACATATGCAGGTAATCGCAAGTATGCACGTACAGCGCGAATCTAACATAAGCAACTAATAGCAACAAAAGTCATATGTGTGCAATAGTCATGAAAGGTACACTAGCAGGTATCACTAATACAAGAAGCAGTAATATGACAATAAATATGGAGTATGGAATGAAACATGTCATTTCCACGGAATCCTGACATCGTGGTAGGATCAAAGTCCATCAAGACAATCCAAATCCCAATTTCCTCAAATCAGCCCCCAAATTGGTTCTCATATCATATAAGTCTCACAAATACTTAATGTACAATATCGAATAAATCTCATATACCCTGAATGTACAAAATCAGCAATCTCATATATATCCTGTATCCAATATCAAATGAATCGCCTATATCCCAAAGCCAATATCAAATAAATCTCTAACATCCTAAATATATTTGCATTAATAAATATGATGATGTATATAAATTGATATCAATACACATTTATTAGCGTCCCATTCCACTAATATTGGTGTAAAGACATATATAACAGCGTACCATTCCACTATTATATATACTTAGGAGTAAAAAGAAATATCATGAAACCAATGTGTCAAGCATCGACACAGAAATGCTGATCTATCAGGTGCTGTCAGCAAGACTGGCCCCCTGATAGGTACATATCATACGCTATCCCGAAAGCTCAAGTTCCTAGCTCTGACCCTCGCCTCTCGACGCATCCATACGCACATGACTCCCGTCGGTATCCCCATGATAACTGCCGAGTCATTGGTAATGTCACCGGAAAGTATAGTTCCCCCACTAACTCATCTCCTCACTGAGATTCTTGCCCCGAGGTACCTCCGGGCCCCACCATGTACCCGCACACGGACCCCTCCGTCCCTCGCGTGGGTTATATATATATCCGAACCGATAAATCTCATGGTGGCTGCTGAAATACCATATCAAGGGAAACCGGGTTTTCCAAATAATGCATAATTTCATGAACTCCCACGGTCCCCAAATCCAGAAAACATCATGAAAAATCCATATCTCAATGCGAAAATCCATGAATATAATATATGCAACATAAAACTGTAATGAAAGCATATAAAGGGAAAGCCGCTAATTAACTGCAACAAGTTAATATAAAATATCATGCGGTTCCTATTTTCTCCAATTCTAAATAACATCAAGTAAAGGTAAACATGTAGCTATAACCAGATATATGTGTAAACATAAAGGTATAGCAATGTATATGTATCTACCTATAAGTAATGATGTAATATACCCCCTGGGTATAAGTGAAGTATGTGTGCAAGGTATACCTGTAGCTATGTCATGAAGTGTGTATGTACCTATCGCTAATGGTACAACACTCTATAGGTATACAGGTAACTAGCATGTAAGCATGTCAAGGCATATGTGTAAGCATATAGGTATACAGGTATGCTATATGTCATATGCATAAAGAAATATGAATTAATGTCCAATGTCCCTATCCAAACAATATTATATCTATACGGGTGTTGTGCGTGACATGGCAATTATTGACGGTGTGTGTGGCATACAATCAGTGCTCGTGCAACAAGAGCCGTCAATAATATGTACAGTGTCCTAAGGGTACTAGTCTAAGCACAACAATTAATTAAGCAATAAGGTGTATGCGCAAATTCTAAATATGAAATAGAATGTGCAACAAGTCAAGTCATCTCTAGCCCAGACGCATAACGCCATGCGGGCGATTCCCCTGTAGATGTTAAATCTACTCACCAACGCTCCTGACTAAGTGAAGCTTACCACCTGTTTTCCCTTCGTCGTAGCGTCCGAAGTCCCCGCATGCGAACCTAAAATTTCACAAACACATCACATAAGCTAAATATCCTGAAACGACGAAAAGACAACGAAACGCAAGGATAACGCCATGAAAAATGCACTGCGCACTTAGCGCCTCTATTGCGCACAACATCGGCCAAAAACACTAACTAGGGTCGCTAAACTACGAAACATCAAGTCTAGACTCCTATCGTCCCGATTGCGCAACAAAACACAATAAAAACGAGGAATATAATAGATATAACCTCGAAACGACTAATCGAACCCACGTCGGAAAAACCCCGAAACCTAGAAAACAACTTATCGCAATATTTTGCAGTAGAATCAAGCTAAAACATTTCTAGCGATTACAAACACCTTAAATAGCTTAACTAAGCTATCAAAACCAATTCTATATTTTTAACACTTGGAAAATAAGTTTTAGCAAAAACCTAGTAAGCAATATAACATAATTAAACAAAGTATTCATTAACAATAATTAACATTTTCTACTAGGTTAAGCTTTTCCTAATCACAAATTAACACTTCAATAAAATATTAAACACTTAAATCAAGCTTTAACCTTAACTTGAATTTCTAAAACCATTTCTAGAATTTTGAAACATGAAATTTAAAGCTTAAATTAACATCTAATTATGCTAGCATAATGTATTAAGACAAGAACTTAAGCTTAGAGTTAGGATTTATACCTCAAACTTGATTTCAAAAACTAGCAAAAATCTTCAAAATTAGCCTCCAAAATGATGTCTTGATTGAAGATCCAAGCATGTTTGAAGAAGAGGAATGATGGGTTTGATTTATATTTGATTTTGTATGAATTTATTTTGATTTTTCATAAATTTTGAAGCAAAAATGAGAGGAAAATGGGAAAAATAAAAAGAGGGCAGAAATGGGGACGGGAGGCTCGGCCAAGAGGTGAAGGGGGGTGTTTTGTGTAAAAAAAAAGAAATATCTAGCAAAAAAACAATATTAAATGCTAATAAATGCATTTTGCCACCTTTCATTTTCTTTTCTTTTCTTTTTAAAAATTAATTCCATTGACCCAAAAAAAATCTAGATATTTAAAAAAAAGGTTCTAAAATAATTGTAGTGATGATTTCTAATGATTCTCATTTAGAAGAAATTTCTCGATTTACGTGCATATTTTACCGGCTAAAATAATATTTTATTTGGGAAAAATTCTATCTTAACCAAAACCTTCCATATACCCCCAAAGTTCGCGCACAATCTATATTTTAGCTAAAATAGGTGCCGGAAAGTTTCTACGGACGTTTGATCGAAATCGGGTTAAAACGAAATATACCGACTATTTTGCCCTAAAACGGAAAAATTCGCAAGACGATTTCTAATACGTTACACCATGTATATATAAAAAGGTTGTAGAGAGTAAAGTTGTATTGCTCGTATTGTACGTGGATGACATACTCTTGATAGGAAATAATGTTTCTATGTTGCACTCGGTCAAACTCTTCCTATCACAAAAGTTCTCCATAAAAGATCTAGGTGATGCCTCATACATCCTAGGGATAAAGATCTATAGAGATAGATCTAAAAGGATGTTGGGATTGTCCCAATCCAGGTACATAGACACCATACTAAAAAGGTTTAGTATGGAAGATTCTAAGCGTGGTTATTTACCCGCTTGTTCAGGAATCACTCTCTCCAAAGAGATGTCTCCCAAGACTGATTTGGAAAGGGCTCGCATGAACGTGATACCCTATACTTCTACAGTTGGGTCTATCATGTACGCGGTATTATGCACCAAACCAGATGTAGCTTATGAAATTAGTGTGGTAAGTAGGTATCAATCAGACCCAGGGGAGAAGCACTGGATAGCTGTGAAGAACATTCTTAAGTACTTGAGAAGAACTAAAGAGATGTTCTTAGTGTATGGTAACGGAGAACTCCAAGTAGAGTCTCTTACCGATTCGAGCTTCCAGAGTAATAAGGATGACAGCAAGTCTGTCTCGAGCTTTGTCTTCACCCTCAATAGAGGGGCGTTATGTTGGAAGAGTTCCAAGAAAGATATCGTTGCAGACTCGACGATGGAGGCTGAATATATCGCTGCCAATGATGCTGCGAAAGAGGCTGTCTGGATGAAGAAGTTCATTATTGAACTTGCTGTGGTTCCATCCATTGAGGATCCAATATCTTTATATTGCGATAACAATGGAGCTGTGGCTTTGGCCAAGGATCCCGGGTCCCATCAGCGATCCAGACATATTCTGAGATGGTATCACCTGATCCGGAAGATAGTTGATCATCGTGAGATCGAGATCAAGAGAGTAGACACGAAGGACAACACGGCGGATCCACTCATGAAGGCCTTCCCCTAGACACAGTTCAAGAGACTTTTTGGGATGTTGGGTATGCGATACTACAACAACTAGCCTTAGTACAAGCGGGAGATTGTTAGGAATATGTATGCGCTAGAGGCCATTATTGTATATTATAATGGATGCTTGTACATATATATAGAGGACTTTCTTGCTCGATATGATAGTATGCTATCTGGTTGCTCTTTATCTTAACATGTGCACTTGTTTTAGTTTACTATCTCATTGATACATGTTGATAAAGCCCTTAGGATGTTGGCTTCACTACCAGGACTATGATGCAGATCATACTAGTAGGGCTTGTGTAGTTCACAAGCTCATCCTCAACAGTTCCTAGTCGAGGGAGTATCGAGACAGGGCATCGATATTCCAGAGTAGACTAGTATGCACGTTTCTTGACCCTGTATGGGGCGATGGTTGATCCCACAACCATTAGTGTTTGATATCAAAGATTGTACACATGTGCTCATTGGAGAATGGGTAAACTGAACAGGACTCGCCGAGAACTCCTAGATGGTACCGTACCTATCGCCAGATAGCAGTTCTCTGGTGACACTTGTATTGGTTAGTCTGTAGACCCGAGATCGTTATAGTTTCTTGTGTGGTTCCCACTGTGCTTTGATTTCCTCCTTTCCACGGCTCAAATGAGTCGTGCAAACAGGTGGTTTTTAGGTACAGTCCCGAGTCACATGGAGGCAGTGAGCGATAGGAAGGGTTTCATTTCTCCCGGTATTGGGAGTTGATGTTGCGCTATGCTCGATTGGCTATAATAGCAAGTCCCTAGCCAGGGCTGATTATATTTACTAATAAGTGTTATCACTAGTTTCTTGAAAGTTTATAAGCTACACATCGGCATGACTTATCGAGTTAGTGGGGTCTAGCGATTCCACCCCTAGACTTGATATACGAAAAATCAGTCGAAGAGACCGGACTGTACGGTAAGTGTTACTTATAGGCTCTACGGGAGTTTGGACAAGTTTGCATGTTGATCTTCTATTCGTTCAATACATGTGTAGCCGTTACGTCCAGCTAGTACCGTTGATGGCTTGTGGGTATCTGATGTGATCATTACCTACTGTTGGCATAGACGAGTCTTTAGAGTCCCACATAGAGGTTTTCTAGCTCAAGCGAAATGAAGTAGGGTACGTATGGAGATATGTGTGGGAGCTTGATTAAATATAAGTATATGATACCGTATTCTAATCTAGCGATATTTGATATCAACCGGATTATATATGATATAACCGGATTATTGAATCAAATATTGATTCAATGATTTGATTTATATAATTGTTTATATATTTGATATTAGCCGGATTATATATGATATAACTGGATTATTGAATCAAGTGTTGATTTAATAATTTGATATATATATATATATATATATAAACTAATATTAAATATTAGCTAGTTATATGTGATATAACCGGATTATTGAATCAAGTATTGATTTAATGATATTATATACATATATATATTTGATATTAGCCGGGTTATATATGATACAACCGGATTATTGAATCAAGTGTTGACATAATAATTTGATATATATTTTTATATATGACATATATATATATAAACTAATATTAAGCTCACTTAAGAGTTTCTTCTCTTTATATATATTTATATATATGATATATATATCCATTTTGTATCTTGGTTGATGATACATGGAATTAGGATGTGTGAGAATCAAATTTGATTAAAGATAATGATAAACATTTATGAATTAAAAAGAAGAGAAGAATGAGTCATGGCTTTGGATGCTTGGAGAAGCATTGAGAAGCCATGACTCATCTTCAATTCTTGAATTATTCATAGATATTTTGTCATTCTCATTCTTATCTCATCTTATCCAAATGGTTCACACTTATTCCAAGTTCATCTTCTTCTTCATCTCCTCATTAGATTTTCTAGGGTAAGAAAAATAAAAGAAAAAAAATATTTTTAGTTAGCAAAATTCCTACTTCATCAACCCACACTACTCTTGCCAATTAGTATTGGTTGTTAACTCTACTAATACCTTGATTAGTGAAGTGTGAGCTTGAGTGTGAGTTGCCTCAAGGTGGATCATCTTCAACGACGAAGACTACAAGCAAGCTCGTTCCATTCTTCAAGTGGAGTCAAAGAAGAGTTCTAGGGTCTACTACTTGGAGCTTTAGAAATGATGGACTAGACTACAAAGGTTGTAGACTCTCTTCACTTAGTTTAGAACATAGTTTGCTAACTTTGAAATCCTAATTCTCTAGTTCGATTCTTATTTAGTATACTTAGACCTCTAAATTTATAAAATTGCATACTTGATGCTCATTGAAACCTAGTAGAGGTGCTAAGACATACTTTCAACCACAGCACAGTTTTCAACCTACGATACACAGGGCTTGAGTTATTAAACTCACAGGACTTATACAAATAATTGTATGATGTCCGATGTCCATTAGGACAAGAGGTTGGTACTCATACTATATTCCGTTTATTTATGACTTCTCTTATTTTAGACGTGCATTTATTGAAATACAAGGTCCAAATTTTGAGAAGTTATAAGTATAAGAATAAAGTAGAGAACCATGCGTTAGAAGTATCAAGATTCTTCGAGGTGATCGAAGATGTAGATACTTATGCTAGGTATTCTGTCCTAAGTAATATATTTGAGAACTTGCTTCTCTCTCAGGTTACTCATCCGTGGGTGCACTCCTTGATGAGTAATGCTGCATGGCCTTCTTCCATTTAGTCGACATGCACAGGAAACAGCTGCATGATTTTTGAATCTGGTTCCAATTAAATTAGTGCATTTGTTTCTATATTCGATATAAAATGGATTCATATCTTAACAATGTTATGGTATAAAGAGTTGTCTGGCTTATGCTTAAAACCAGAATCTGGATAAACTCATGGCACGTTTCAGTAATGGTAGTTTGTGGGTTATCCTGGGCTTTGACGAGGGTTAATATTCTACCATTTGCAAGATCAATAGTTATATTGTTCTTGACTCGCGACCCGTTTTAGTAAAATGAATTCATTTCAGAAAATATTAGTGGGAGTATGGTAGAACTGGAAGTGATTCCAGAGCCACAAACGGTTTCTGAAAATTTAGTAGCACCTAACGATTCAATTGGATTCGGCAATCCATTAGCCATTCTGCAGATTTGCTAGGTAACCTTAGCCACCCGAGTGGTACTTCGGTCTCCTCAAAGACGGTGACATGGAGGTTTTGATGACCCAAGCTTGCTACTACTGTTGTCCTAGACTATAGATCTAGCAGGTGGATGACTATAACGTCGTTCTAAATTAGCTTTAGAAATGCACGTGTATATGACTCTGCCACAGGGTTGTTGGAGTCAGTGGGAGCAGCGGAAGCATGGTGGGTAAGTAGCTTATGTCTATTTATAGACTAAAGTAATTATAGCAGAGATAGATGTTCTATTTTTGATGTGACAGTCATAGAGTTTGACTTCATCAGAACAACAGATGGACCTGGTAAGAAGGTATTAGGGAGTGATGTCCTGGTATTTGTATGACGTGCTCCTGATAGGAAGTGATGTTCCTATACTACGGTCGGTTATACTGCGGTTGTCACAAGGTGTTTCTCCACATAGGATCTGAACAAAATATCATGGATTCTGGTAACTAGATTTATGGTTTTAGATCTAGATTTGGGAAGTGTCCCAAATCAGGTACTTTAACACTATTCTAAAGTGTTTTAGAATGGACGACTCCTGGCATGGTGGTGTAGCCGCGGGTGATGGAGTCATCCTTTTTAAAGAGATGTCTTCTAGAGTAGACTAGCGTATAGCTTCTCGACCCATATAGATGGGCGATGGATGATCCCATATCCATTGGTGCTTGACATCAGAGATGATATACGGATGCTCAGTGGAGACTGGGTACACTGGACGGACTCGCCGAGAACTCCCAGATGGTATTATACCTTACGTCAGATGGCAGTTCTCTGGTGATACTGGTACAGGTTAGTCTGTAGACCCGAGATCGTCATAGAGTTTTATGTGATTCCCACTGTGCTTTGATTTCCACCTTACCACGTCTAAGAGGGCGTGCAAAACGGTGGTTTTTCGGTACAGTCCCGAGTCACATGGAGGCAATGAGCGATAGGAGAGGTTTCGTCTCTCCCGGTATTGGGGGTTGATGTTGCGCTGTGCTCGATTGGCCATAACAGGGAAGTCCCTGGCCAGGGCTGGTTTAGAGATTTACTGGTAAGTGTTACCAGTAGTTTCTCGACCCGTTATGAGCCTCATATCGGCATGACTTATCGGATATTGGGGTCTGACGTTTACCACCCTTAGACTTGATAACGAGGAGACTGGATTGTACGGTAGTATTACTGTCAGGCTTTTGTAGCAGTTGGAGCAGGCTTGCTTGCTGATCTTCTGATCGCTCAATACCCGGGTAGCCGTTACGTCCAGCTAGTACCGCTGACGGCTTGTGGGTGCTTGATATGATCATCACCTACTGCCGGCGTATTGACGAGTCTTTAGAGTCCTATATAGAGGTTTTACTTGCTCAGGCAAAACGAAATAGGAGCGCATATGTGATATGTGCGGGATCGAGAATAATGCGTAATGTGATACCGTATTCTATTCTCGCGAGTTTTGTATCGGTCGGTTATATGTGATATAGCCAGATGATCAGTCGAAAATATTGTATTTTTAACACGTCAATTTCCCTATCATTTGCACTCATCTAGAAGTGTTCGGTTTGCATATTGCACATATTAGCAAAACAGTCGTAAAATACCAGATTACCTGTGTTGTATACTAAAACCAGCATTTCGAGGGAAATTATGTGTTTATCATGGCATCGCATCATTCTTGTGTAGCGCAACACGTGTTTCGAAGTTTGTGCAGGAAATTCCAAAAACCGAGCCAAATTGTCAAAAGTGCTGATCAAAAATAACACCAAGTCTAAGTCTGGTGATCTGGCAGTGAACAATAAGGTGTAAAACCATTCCAGAAATTTATTCAAGGCCCATAGACCATTACCAACATGTACCAGAAATTACAAGCCCTAAGGCTGCTATTGGGCCGCGGATCCGCGGCTAGAGCAGGCTAATGCCATGGATCCACGGCCCTATTGTCACGTCATCAGGTGAACTTTATTGCAGAATGTTTCTCTCAGTTCCTATATCTCTTCGAGCCACTGCAATTTCCAGAACACTCCAGAATATTCTGCCAGATTAGCAAGGATCATTAAGCAAGCTAATCATGATTAAGCTCCAAGCTTCCAAAGCAAGCCAACTAACAACCTAGTTCTAGAAGCATCCCTCCAACTAACTACTTCTAGAAGCCTCTCCCTATAACAAACTTTTGGAGGGAAATTCAAATTTTGAATCCTAGATCTAGGGTTACAAGGCTTATAAAAGGAATCCTAGATCTAGGGTTAAGGGTTGTTCGTTAGTTGTTCATTAATCACAAAATTAGGTTCATTAACCATTCACCCGCAAGTTGAGTGACACGACTTGTGCTTCAAAACCCTAACCCTAATTCCAATCCAAGATCAAGAATTCCGAGTTCAATCAAAGCAAGAAGCCCAGATCCTTTAGAGAGCAACGCCGGACTTCATCGGAGCAAGTGATCCAAGCCGATCCGCGACTTAAGGAGCCGAGCAACGCCAAATTCAACGATCAAGTTCCTTCCTCTTGTAGTTCTTGAGAGTTGTAACTAATTGTTGATATAAATAAAGGTGACAATTCTTTTATCTTGCTTATCTTTTGAATTCAAGCATTTTGATTCAATCTAGATTCTTGAATGTTTGCTTTGTGATAATGTTTGAGTAAAACTCCGCTCGTAAAGGAGTCGAGACGATCGATAGAATGATGATGATTTAGATTCTTTTACAATTCTTAAATCCTATAACGTTTGTAAATTCTTGTGAATCGAATGATCGATGACCTAGTTTCGATGCGATGCTTTCTTGATTGTGTTCGCTCGAAACTAGAGATCAACGATCGATCATTTGATTTACTAGAAGCTAGTTTGTGAATGAGATTCATCGAAAGGACAAAGGATGAGATGAGGAAACCCTAGTTTCTTCGCAAGATCCTTAACCTCGATAAATCGTCATTGATCTAGTATCAATTCGTTAATGGATAAGAATATGTAATCCTTAGATCTCATCACATCTATAGATCCGATCTACTCCTACGAGCCACACTTCGAATCTTGATTGTTGGTTTGGAAATCATCACATCTCAATTCTTGATTTTAATGTTTTCTTAGATCTAGATTTTTCTAATTCTTGAAATTCAATTTACAAATCATGAATTGTTTCTTTTCTTTCCTTTAAATTTTCGACTCATCTAAATCAAAACACGAACGATTACACTTTCCCTGTGGACGATCCGCACTTACTAACGCGCTACATTCTACACCGTTATTGATTGCGGTCAAATAATTTTTGGTTGTGATTTCTAAACATTTTCTAACACACACACCGGAAATCGTTTCAATCAAATGGCGCCGTTGCCGGGGATAGTGCGCTAATTGTTCATATTTTGAAATTTGAGTTGAAAAGTTTATTCCAACTATATTTTTAGATTTAAATTCGCACAAACCCTAAACGTGTTGCTGTGATTTGTTGCGAGGAAATCTGGAATTTGTGGAGCTGTGGAAAAAAATTTCAGAGCATTCCAGAGAGTTGTGTAAGTGAACAGGAGCCTATTGTGAAATTTTTGTGCAGTGAAGAGGATAAACCGCCGCGCATCCGCGGCATTAGGCGCTTATTGCGGCTAAACCGCGGCGCTACAGTAGCGTTAGAGTACAAAAATTCTCATGTGACTCCTCTGCTTTCTTATCTACTCCTAAATCTGCTCCAATTAACAATTTGCTGCAGGTTTCTTTGCAAAATTCGCAGCGCCGCAAAAGCAATAAAAATTGTGCGTGTTTTTGATTTTTGATTGTTTGCATATTAATATGGAAATTAAGGGGCAAAGAACAAATCCAGATTAGGTGGGGAGTTCATTGCCCTTCCTAAGCCCTAAAAATCACAAACTTGCATCCGCATTATGTAAGTCCACGTTGCCACCCCCGGTTCTTACGGGGAGGCGGAAACGGTATAAAAATCAAATTTTTAGTGCAAGAAGCAACATGGACTATGCAAGGTCGGGATCGATACCTAAACTAAAACTAGCAACCTAGCTAAAGAAGTTTAGCTACTCGGATGAAGATGGTTATACTTAGACTTGAACTCCTTCGTCTTCAAACTTTGTAGAGGTTGATGGTTCTCCTTTGTCGCCTTCTTCCGTCGAAGATGGATCCACCTCGAAGGCTCGACCTTTGGGCTCTTTCTCGTACTTGGAGTGAACTAGAATCGCCGGTTTGCTAGACCCTTGATCCTAGAGTGAGTAGAGAGTGTTTAGGGTTTGCTTTTGTTTTTCAAGAGAAGGATTCTCAACTCATGAGAAGGTTTCTCTTGACTAGAGGAAGAAGAAGATGAAGTGAAGAGAGAGAGTGAGAATGATAAAGTGAGCTCTTTCTTTTCCTTTTTGCAACCATAACAAAAGAAAAAGAAAAATCAAATAATAACAATAATCAAAATGAAAAAGGTTTGATGGTTAGTTTAGAATGACTAATATCATTACATGCATTAAATGAATAAAGCAAGAATGAAAAAGCATCTTGCATTTGTAATGATGGTAGTCAAATGTTCAACCATGGTCAACAAGTCAACCATGGTCAACAAGTCAACAAAAACTAACCATGACACAATTTCATTTTATTATATATTATTAAATGATATAATACAAATCCATTAGGGTTTGGAAAAAGACGACTGTCAACTGTGCATACGCACCCGTTCCGAAACCCTAATGGAAATCATCTTCCTCCTCCTCAAAAACTGTGCATACACACCTGCATTCTTGTTCCGAGGAACATGAATACTGAGAGATAAAAGCAACCCCAAATACTATACCAGTATCCGGCTCAAACCAGAGCCCGCTGGTAATATCTGTCCGGACTCCAAACGTGCACAAGTGCGCGGATGAGAACGAACCCTGTCGCAAAACCATGCGACCTCTACTCTGTTTTGCCCATAGGCGAATACCCTCTGTGTGGGACTCTAAAGACTCGACACTACGCTGGCAGTGGGTTTAACCACAGACCGCAAGCGGCACTAGCTGTGCGTAACGGTCCCCAGGTAGATGTCGACAAGAAGGCTGACGAGGTGAAACCCCATCGGAACTCCTACTGAGTCTGAATGTGACAGTCTCCGTACAGTCCGGTCTGTTCGTCTGATACATCGCATGGCGGGCCTAGGGGGCGGTAAACGTCAGTCCCCCAATAGCGGTACAAGTCGTGCCGGAGCGAAGCCCAAAACACCCTGAGATAACACTGGAAACCTACCAGTATATCTCGTTTGCCCTGGCCAGGGACTACTTGTGTAATGGCTCTCCTAGACACAGCGCGATGTCAACCCCCAATACCGGGAGAGACGAATCCTGTCTAACCGTCACTGCCTCCAAGTGCTTCGGGACTGCACCCAACCACCACCTGTTTGCACGACTCCTTTGAGCCGTGGTAGGGTAGTGATCAAAGTGCAGTGGGAACACACTCGAGGCGAAGTGCCAGTGTCAAGTCAGCGGACTAAGCTGTACTCATGTCACCTGGGAACTGATGACTGACGATAGGTATAATACCAACCTGTCAGTTCCCGACGAGTCCTGTCCAGTGTACTCGTAACCCAACGAGCACCCGTATACTATCTCCAGTACGACGTACTGATGGCTGTGGGACAGACCATCTCCCACACTGGGATGAGAAGCGCATACGCTAGTCTACTCCGGAGTATCGATGCCCTGTCTCGATAGTCCTGCGACTAGGGACCTGTATAAGGATGTGCTTATAGATTACCCAGCCCCCACTAGTGTGACTGCCATCACAACGCTGGTAATCAAGCAAAGATCCTAAGGGCTCCACTAATGCGTATAAGTGATATAGTAAAATAAACACAAGTACACATTGAAGTAGAGACAAACCAAGTAGCATACTACTATTTTGAGCAAGATTGTATATACAAGGTGAATATCCCAAGCATCCATTAAGTAATATACAAACTAGTATGATACAGTAATGGCCTCTAGGGCATATACACTAACAATCTCCCACTTGCACTAAGGCCATGTACTGGCGTATCGAAGACCTATCATCTCGATCAGCCGCTCGAACTGAGTCTGGGGCAGGGCCTTGGTGAATGGATCTGCAGTGTTGTCTTCTGAAGCAACTCTCCGAACCTCGATCTCCTTGCGATCCACGATCTCCCTGATCAGGTGATACCGCCTCAAGATGTGCCTGGATCTCTGATGGGACCTGGGTTCCTTCGCTAAAGCTATAGCCCCATTGTTGTCGCAATACAGAGGTATTGGGTCAACAATGGACGGAACCACCTGAAGTTCTTTCAAGAACTTCCTTATCCAGACAGCTTCTTTTGCGGCATCAGATGCAGCGATGTATTCCGCTTCCATCGTCGAGTCTGCAACGGTTTCCTGTTTGGAACTCTTCCAACACACCGCCCCTCCATTGAGGGTAAAGACAAAGCCCGACATGGACTTGGAATCATCCTTGTCACTCTGGAAGCTGGAGTCAGCAAAGGCCTCGATCTGGAGGTCTTTTCCGCCATACACCAAGAACATCTCCTTAGTCCTTCTCAGGTACTTGAGAATGTTCTTTACCGCTATCCAGTGTTTCTCCCCAGGGTTTGACTGATACCGGCTTACCACACTCAGTGCATAAGCTACATCCGGTCTGGTACATAACATCGCATACATTATAGAGCCTACCGCAGAAGCGTAGGGTATAATAGACATGCGATCCCTCTCCAAATCAGTCTTGGGAGACATCTCTTTAGAGAGGGTGATCCCGTGACAAGCCGGTAGGTTACCGCGCTTGGAATCTTCCATACTGAATCTCTTCACTATGGTGTCGATGTACCTGGACTGAGAAAGTCCCAATATCCTCTTGGATCTATCACGATGGATCCGGATCCCCAGGATGTATGAGGCATCACCCAGGTCTTTCATGGAGAACCTGTGTGACAAGAACCCCTTGACAGATTGTAGCATAGGAATGTCATTTCCTATCAAGAGAATGTCATCCACGTATAAAACGAGGAATACTACAGTTCTCGCTACAAATCTACTGTAGATGCATGGTTCATCTGGATTTTTGATAAAGCCAAATTCTTTGGCCGTCTCATCAAAGCAGATGTTCCAACTCCGCGATGCCTGCCTTAGTCCATAGATGGACTTAAGCAACTTGCACACCTTTCCGCTGCTCCCACTCTGAATGAAGCCCTCTGGCTAGTCCATATAGACACACTCCTCTAAATTTCCATTTAGAAAAGCTGTCTTTACGTCCATTTGCCAGATCTCATAATCGTGGAAGGCAGCGATGGCAAGAAGGATCCGAATGGATTTCAGCATGGCTACTGGAGAAAAGGTTTCGTCATAGTCCAAGCCAGGTCTTTGACGAAAACCCTTTGCTACCAGCCTAGCTTTATAGGTCTCAACCTGTCCATCTACACCAATCTTCCTTTTGAAGATCCACTTGCATCCTACGGGTTTTACCCCGTCTGGAGCAATGTCCAACGTCCATACTTTGTTGGTGTACATGGACTCCATTTCGGTCCGCATTGCATCCAGCCACTTCACTGAGTCAACGCTCTGAACGGCCTGCTGGAAGCTAGTAGGCTCATCATAATCTATGATGCAATCCTCTCTATCCCCGTCTATGAGAAAACCGCAGTATCTCTCGGGCGGATGAGACTGCCTACTACTCCTGCGGAGCGGCGTAGGAATGTCCTGTTCTTTCGAACCCTCTGGTTCCTCTAAGCTTTCAGTAATGTTTTGTGGTTCTGGAATTTCTTCCAGTTCTACTGCGCTCCCACTTATCTGGTTTTCCAAAAACTCAGTTTCCAAGAAGTAGGCATGACGAGAAACAAGGACTTTTTGTTCCTCTTCGTAGTAGAAAAGATACCCCTTGGAGTTCTTTGGGTATCCCACAAACTTGCACTGTACTGAGCGTGCCTCGAGCTTGTCCGCATGCTGCTTTTTCACAAAAGCCGGACATCCCCATGTCTTAAAGGATTTAAGACATGGTTTCTTCCCACTCCACATCTGATATGGTGTGGTAGGCACTGTCTTAGTAGGAACTTGGTTCAAGAGATGTGCAGCTGTTTCCAGTGCATAACCCCAGAAAGATCGCGGTAACTCAGCCTTACTCATCATGGAACGAGCCATATCCAATAGGGTTCGATTCCTCCTTTCCGATACACCGTTATGTTGCGGAGTGTATGGCGGAGTACGCTGAGAGAGAATTCCATTCTCTTTTAAATAGTCCAGGAACTCGGCACTCAAGTATTCTCCACCTCGATCCGATCTTAGAATCTTAATACTTTTGCCTGTTTGTTTTTCAACTTCATTCTTGTAATCCTGAAATTTCTCAAAGGCCTCGGATTTGTGCTTCATTAAGAAGACATGTCCATACCTAGAGAAATCGTCTGTGAAAGTAATGAAGTATGAATAACCGCCTCGCGCATGTGTAGACATTGGACCACATACGTCACTGTGTATGAGTCCCAAGAGCTCGCTCGCTCTTTCTCCGTGTCCAGTGAACGGAGTCTTTGTCATCTTTCCCATGAGACAAGATTCACAAGTGGCATAAGACTGATACTCGAACGGATCCAAGTATCCTTCTTTATGTAACTTAGTCAACCGTGTCTCATTGATGTGACCCAGTCTACAATGCCATAAGAAAGCTCGATTAATATCTGGAGACTTTCTTTTGTGTGTATTCTGGACATTAAAAATCTGTGGTTGGTTTAACACGTATATACCATTACTCAATGTACCTGACCCAATCAGAACTTGATTAAGGCGAATGTTTACAACATTACTTACAAACGCAAATTCATAACCTTCTTTAGAAACTAAAGATACAGAAATGATATTACAAGTTGCGTTGGGTACAAAAAAGCAATTACGCAAAACCAAAACATGTCCATCTGACATTCCCAGGTGATAGTCCCCCACGGCTTTAGCATCCATGCTAGCTCCGTTTGCAACTCTGAGGGTCATGTCACCTGCTTTCAAAACACTACGGTTTCTCAACGCCTGCAAAGAATTACAGATATGAGATCCTGATCCGGTATCCAATACCCAGGAAGTAGAGTTTATAGAAAGACAGTTTTCAATAACATACACACCTGAAGCTGAAGCTGCAACCTGCTTCAATTCCTGTGTTCTGGCCTTCCAGGCCCTGCAATCATTCTTCCAGTGTCCTTTCTTATGACAAAAGAAGCATTCTTCCTTATCCACAAGCTTCCCGGCTATCTTTGTTGCTTTTCCTTTTCCCTTCGTATCCACTTTACTAACACCGCCCCTTGGTTTGGCGGGGGCTTTCTTCTTCTTTCCCTTGGCTTTCGCCTTGGACCTAGAAGAAGATGATCCTCCTACAAACAAAGTGGATGTTTCCCTACCTTTCTGTAGGGTGCCCTCTGCGCTCCTCAGCAGGTTGAGGAGCTCCGAAAGTTCAACCTCCTTTTCTTGTAGGTTGAAATTCATTATGAACTGGGCGTAAGTGGAAGGAAGGGACTGGAGAACTATATCCGTATATAGCTCACTCTCCAATGTGATCCCTAGGTCAGCGAGCTCCTCAATGTAGCCGATCATCTTTAGCACGTGCTCGGCTACTGATGATCCGACGGCCATTCTTGTCGAAAACAACTTTTTCGACGCTTCGTATCTTGCGATACGTGATTGCTCTCCATACAGTTCTTTTGTATGAAGCAATATGGACTCCATGTCCATATTCTCATGCCTCCTCTGATGTTCGTTGTCCATCGAGGCAAGCAGGAGGCACTTGGCCTTTGCGCTATCAATCTCCCAAGTCTTGCGGATTTCCTTATCCGCGACGCTGGAAGTTGGACCAGGGACAGGGGGAGCTTTTGTGGTAAGAAGATACCCCAGCTTGTCATAAGTGATTGCTATCTTGACATTCCTGAGCCAATCTTTGTAGTTTGGCCCTGTCAGCTTGTTTTTATCTAGGAGTAACTTAAGTCCAGTCATGTTGATTGGTCGCTGCAATTAGGAGAGAGAAGAAGAAACACTCAGCATGATGCTCTTGCAAGTTTAGAGTGGTTTTTAGTTTGTCTAAACAGGATGGCTCCCACTGTTTCTCGAATCCCTCCTCAAACCATAAAGGAAGAATTAGTCAGGATCAATCCCACCGTACAATACTTGCTTAACCGTTCGGCCAGGCTGGTGTCGGTACTTCGAGGGAGGTTTTCCAACGCTTTCGCGAAGTTCCTTAATTAAAGAACCTCTTTTCCCTGGGGGCGTAGCCCCGCTAACACCTTTCTAGGCACCTACTAGGTTTATAGCATTGATCGTTAAGTGAGAAATTTCCCGAGGAGTAGCATATACTCACAGCAGGATCGGGATCCAAATATCATCGTGTGACGAAACTGAAGGAATCCTACCAGAATCACCACACTCCAAATGGTATGCAAATCTAGCAAGTTTCAGTTCTTATGAAACTCCCGATGTGGATTTTTGCCCCATGCTCTTATGACCTTGACTAAGGCCAACAAATCATAAGTCACATGTCAAGTTCTACCCGTCGTTATCCAGGTTAATTTGAATCCACCCGCATCTACCCTTGACTATGGCCAACAAGGCAATACGACTGTTCCAAACCAACGCATTCTATCTATGCAACATATGAATACCCACCAGCTACCAAACACTGTGCCTTGACTAAGGCCAACAAACACAGCTTGAATACCGTTGAATATTCATATGAAACGACGGAGGGCTACGAATGGTTTTGGCAAAACCGTGAACGTAGTGAACTTGATTTGGTCGATGGAACGAGATAGCTTTTAAATGGAGTGGCTCAAGCTCCGCATTTTAAAAGTTAGTTTTGAAAAGAACCGAGTGGTTTTTCGAAAGTGTTCCAACGACTTTAACTTGGTTTATTATCTTGCATTAGTTCTTTTAATGCGTGATATTCTTGCATTAGTACTTTTAATGCGTCCCATCATTTAAATCCTACCATTGCAGAAAACAACCAAAATATGACGTACGCTTATGCCATTCGCATTCGCCACTGGGCCCCGTCATTACCCGTTAGGTTACTTAACTAACGACAGAGCGGGGGCTGGGCTAGCGCGTCTGTAAAACATAAGCAACGCCTAAATAGAAAGCAATGATAAACATTTCAGATCACAGATAAATACATTGGATATACTAGTAATCTGTAATTTGTACGAGCCTGTAACAAAAAAAAGATAACACGGTCGCGGTGAATAGCCAATACCCCACCCAAGACCCCTACGGGTGCGGCAAACTACCCGCCAAGTACCCGAAGCGTAGCAACCTCCCTCATCTCCATGAGTAGGCCACTCGACACTTCGGCATACCCGGTAGTTTGTGCACCCCTCCATGGGTCTATCCTAGGAGCAAAAACAGTAAAAAGAATTATACAATGACGGCTACAACCCCGACCCGGTTGTGCGGCCAAACAAATAATAATTATTACATCAATTTACATTTACAATGAATTGCAAGAAAAGAAAACTCTCGTCTCACAACCCCCGGCTATTCACCCGCGACAATCCAACATATTTATATACACATTCCAGCACATTACAGATCATGTATAACCCCGACTAATCGTCTTATAGCGATTAGTCGACGTTCAATACATGCAAACATCACAGATATAACCATCATAGTCAAAGTGCAGTGAAGTTCGGAAAAATACGGAATTATAGGCCCCCAAAAGTAAATTTTAGTTCTGGAAAATCTGGGCATATAATATATATCCTAAAAATCCCAAAAACAACAAATAAAGACACTGCACGAAAATCGATGCAGAGAGGACATCAAGTCGCGGCGGATCCGCGGCGGCCAAGAAGGCTCACGCGGCGGAAGCGCGGCGGCTTTGACGAATCTCTGTGTCGTTTTTCATGGGTGTTTTTAGAAAACCCTGAGATGAATTTACAGATATAAAGTTTTTCATTTCGAGCCAAAAAAATTTCAACAGAAACTCAGGTTTTTGAAAATACGGTTTTTGGGTTTTTACGGTTCCGAACTTCGTTACACTTCACTACCTAGCTAGTTTAAGTTTAGTTAGGCTCTGATACCACTGTAAGTCCACGTTGCCACCCCCGGTTCTTACGGGGAGGCGGAAACGGTATAAAAATCAAATTTTTAGTGCAAGAAGCAACATGGACTATGCAAGGTCGGGATCGATACCTAAACTAAAACTAGCAACCTAGCTAAAGAAGTTTAGCTACTCGGATGAAGATGGTTATACCTAGACTTGAACTCCTTCGTCTTCAAACTTTGTAGAGGTTGATGGTTCTCCTTTGTCGCCTTCTTCCGTCGAAGATGGATCCACCTCGAAGGCTCGACCTTTGGGCTCTTTCTCGTACTTGGAGTGAACTAGAATCGCCGGTTTGCTAGACCCTTGATCCTAGAGTGAGTAGAGAGTGTTTAGGGTTTGCTTTTGTTTTTCAAGAGAAGGATTCTCAACTCATGAGAAGGTTTCTCTTGACTAGAGGAAGAAGAAGATGAAGTGAAGAGAGAGAGTGAGAATGATAAAGTGAGCTCTTTCTTTTCCTTTTTGCAACCATAACAAAAGAAAAAGAAAAATCAAATAATAACAATAATCAAAATGAAAAAGGTTTGATGGTTAGTTTAGAATGACTAATATCATTACATGCATTAAATGAATAAAGCAAGAATGAAAAAGCATCTTGCATTTGTAATGATGGTAGTCAAATGTTCAACCATGGTCAACAAGTCAACCATGGTCAACAAGTCAACAAAAACTAACCATGACACAATTTCATTTTATTATATATTATTAAATGATATAATACAAATCCATTAGGGTTTGGAAAAAGACGACTGTCAACTGTGCATACGCACCCGTTCCGAAACCCTAATGGAAATCATCTTCCTCCTCCTCAAAAACTGTGCATACACACCTGCATTCTTGTTCCGAGGAACATGAATACTGAGAGATAAAAGCAACCCCAAATACTATACCAGTATCCGGCTCAAACCAGAGCCCGCTGGTAATATCTGTCCGGACTCCAAACGTGCACAAGTGCGCGGATGAGAACGAACCCTGTCGCAAAACCATGCGACCTCTACTCTGTTTTGCCCATAGGCGAATACCCTCTGTGTGGGACTCTAAAGACTCGACACTACGCTGGCAGTGGGTTTAACCACAGACCGCAAGCGGCACTAGCTGTGCGTAACGGTCCCCAGGTAGATGTCGACAAGAAGGCTGACGAGGTGAAACCCCATCGGAACTCCTACTGAGTCTGAATGTGACAGTCTCCGTACAGTCCGGTCTGTTCGTCTGATACATCGCATGGCGGGCCTAGGGGGCGGTAAACGTCAGTCCCCCAATAGCGGTACAAGTCGTGCCGGAGCGAAGCCCAAAACACCCTGAGATAACACTGGAAACCTACCAGTATATCTCGTTTGCCCTGGCCAGGGACTACTTGTGTAATGGCTCTCCTAGACACAGCGCGATGTCAACCCCCAATACCGGGAGAGACGAATCCTGTCTAACCGTCACTGCCTCCAAGTGCTTCGGGACTGCACCCAACCACCACCTGTTTGCACGACTCCTTTGAGCCGTGGTAGGGTAGTGATCAAAGTGCAGTGGGAACACACTCGAGGCGAAGTGCCAGTGTCAAGTCAGCGGACTAAGCTGTACTCATGTCACCTGGGAACTGATGACTGACGATAGGTATAATACCAACCTGTCAGTTCCCGACGAGTCCTGTCCAGTGTACTCGTAACCCAACGAGCACCCGTATACTATCTCCAGTACGACGTACTGATGGCTGTGGGACAGACCATCTCCCACACTGGGATGAGAAGCGCATACGCTAGTCTACTCCGGAGTATCGATGCCCTGTCTCGATAGTCCTGCGACTAGGGACCTGTATAAGGATGTGCTTATAGATTACCCAGCCCCCACTAGTGTGACTGCCATCACAACGCTGGTAATCAAGCAAAGATCCTAAGGGCTCCACTAATGCGTATAAGTGATATAGTAAAATAAACACAAGTACACATTGAAGTAGAGACAAACCAAGTAGCATACTACTATTTTGAGCAAGATTGTATATACAAGGTGAATATCCCAAGCATCCATTAAGTAATATACAAACTAGTATGATACAGTAATGGCCTCTAGGGCATATACACTAACACATTACCCTCATTAACTAAAAAAGATCTAGAGATGACTCTAAGGACCGTCGCACTCACTTAGGACAAGAGAAGGCCGTGGGTAATTCATTACTTATCCGCGTTTCTTTTGTGGTGTCTAAGGCAAGTGTGTCGAAGGCTAGTGGTTACTTAATTAGGCCCACTACTTACGTAGTGGAGAACCTCCCACTTACCTGGCCACAGGAGAGACAAAGAGGCAGTGAAGGATTTATCCTGCGACTTGTGTTTTGGCAGTTAGGAGCGGTCTAGAGCTTTGACCTAGGTGACCACTAGATTTTAGGGTTTTTCTTGTTGCATTTGTTGTGATCGCATCATTTTTTCAAAAATCCGTATATTTTCAAAACAAACACTGCATTCATCATTTCCCCTAATTATAAGTCACGCTGCCACTTGTACTAACCCTTTTTAGTGCAAGATAGGCTGGACACGGGATTCTAGTACCCGTTTAGTCCGCGTCCCTCCGATCAACTCCGAAGTCGGTATTTCTACATTTACCTCTTCTTTACCCACCACTACACCCATTTCGATGGACGATTCTCCATCGAACTTCTTTATCACTACTCTTCCGCCGTCCGTTGGTGCGCAGAATCCACCTCGCATCTCTCTCCAAGAGAGGTGCTATCCTACACGAGGTCCCCTTTCCACCTGTCTTTCCATTCCACCAGCCAACGGGGAAAATTTTGAAATTAAACCCCAATACATCAACCTTCTACCAAAATTTCACGGCCTCGAGTCTGAAGACGCATATGTCTTTATCACCAAATTTGAAAATGTATGCGCAATGATGGGTACCTCACAGCTTTCTATGGATGCTATGCGTCTACGTCTTCTCCCATTTACCTTATGCGATATAGCCGAGAAGTGGCTTTACAACACAACCACACATTCCATTTCAAACTGGGAAGAATTCGTAAAAGTATTCCTAAAGAAATTCTACCCACATCTTAAGACAGCTCGAGTCCGTAGCGAATCAATTCACCCAGCTTCCAAATGAAACATTTTCACAATGTCTTGAATGCTTTAAGGATCTGTTAGTTCAATGTCCACATCACGGAATCCCTAGATGGGATCTGTGCAGAATCATATATGAGGGCATTAATCCTAACACAAAACAGACCCTTGAATTAATGTGTCAAGGCAACTTCATGACCAAAGATGATGGGGAAGCCTGGAAATTCTTAGAAGATTTCGCTGAAAAATCTTTACAGTGGGAGGGTGTGAGTCAATCGTCTAGGGGTGGCAATAACCAATCGGAAGTTTCCATAGGAGTTAGAGCTGACATTTCAGCCCTACATAAGAAACTCGAGACTATGAATGTCGGGACCCGGTTCTTGCTCACGGAGCAAAGTGCCACACGGAACAAAGTGCCACGCCAAGTGTCGTGTTAAGTGGGCGGGGGCCACCACTTGAATCCGTGGGGTCCACCTCTTGAGTCCGTGGGACCCACTGTAGAACAATGGGGACTCTTCGGAATACATTCCGAAAGGGGTTAGATCTGTACTATAAATGGAATGATACCACTCTTCAATAGAGGCGCCTTTTAAGTGAACCGGAACTACAGGAGCTTGAGAACTCCGTAGTTAAGCGTGCTCGGGCCAGACAATACTCTCTGTATTGGGGGGAGTATTGTCCGCTCTGGCCGAAACCGCACGGTTTTGTCCTTCGGAGCGAACCGGACCCGACCAGGGGCCACTTCCCAGGAGGTCACCCATCCCAAGACTTCCCTGGCCCGAGCACGCTTAACTACGGAGTTCTCAAGCTCCTGTAGTTCCGCTTCACTTAAAAGGCGCCTCTGTATTGAAGAGTGGTATCATTCCATTTATAGTACAGATCTACCCCCTTTCGGAATGTATTCCGAAGAGTCCCCATTGTTCTACAGTGGGTCCCACGGACTCAAGAGGTGGCCCCCACGGATTCAAGAGGTGGCCCCCGCCCACTTAACACGACATTTGGCGTGGCACTTTGTTCCGTGTGGCACTTTGCTCCGTGAGCAAGAACCGGGTCCCGACATTCTCCCCACCTTTGAACAATGGTTCGTCCTTGAACCACAGACCTACTATTGAGGGACCAGCTCTGATACCATTCTGTCACGCCCCACCTCCAATACAGAGAGTATTGTCCGCTTTGGCCGAAACCGCACGGTTTTTCCCTTTAGAGTGAACCGGACCTACAGGAGCTTGAGAACTCCGTAGTTAAGCGTGCTCGGGCCAGGGAAGTCTTGGGATGGGTGACCTCCTGGGAAGTGGCCCCTGGTCGGGTCCGGTTCGCTCCGAAGGACAAAACCGTGCGGTTTCGGCCAAAGCGGACAATACTCTCTGTATTGGGGGTGGGGCGTGACAATGGAAAACAAATTTTTAGCTGCCGCCCTAAATCAAATGTCACTCTCCAAAACTGTATGTGGATGCTGTTCTGATCCTTCTCATTTGACGAAAGAATGTCCACTAAACTCTTCGTTTCAACGTCAAGAGCATACCAATGCCGCATTTCAAAGACCTAGAAACGATCCATATTCTTCCACATATAATCAGGGTTGGAGGAATCACCCTAACTTTGCTTGGAACCAACAACAAAATCAAAACACGGTTCCAACCCAAAACAATTTCCAAAGGGTCCCTCCACCACAACAGCAACCACAATTGAGTCAGCACCCCTTCCAAGCACAAAACTTTCAAAATCCGGTCAACACACCTGCACCGTCTAATCCTTTGCAGTTGACCGGGACTGATGAATCCTCTTCATTTGCACAATACATGAATTTAGTCTTAACAAATATCATGCAAGTTTCGGCTGAAATGAAGTCTTCTGTCGATAAAATTGAGAAAAACTCTACGTCCCAAAGCGAGACTATTAAATCGATGGAAGAAGAAATTGCACGACTAAAAGCTGAAATGAGTGCAAGAGAGAAAGGGAAACTTCCAGCTCAACCTCTACCCAATCCTGGCTATTCACATCATGTGAATGCAATCACGTTGAAATCTGGAAGAGTGCTTGACAATCACGTTGGGGAAGAGATTGATGACACAGAAAAATCTATCGATGATACCCCGGCTAAGACCTTTCCTTCCACTTCTACTTCTAATTCTGACCCCAGTTCGTCTACCCCACCATTTTCTTCCGAGCCTATTCTCCGTTTCCCACAAGGTTCGACACCTCAGCCCACCTCTTCTAGTACACCGAAAACGATCCCCACTCCTATTCTTAGATCGTTTCCACCCACACGATCTTCTCCAATGTTGGACCCTGACCTTATTTCCCAAGCTCCTTACCCGAATCGGTTAAGGGGAAATAGACCAAGTCCACAAATGGAGAAGATCACTGAAATCTTGAAACAGGTTAACATCAACATTCCTCTTCTAGATGCTATCCAACAAGTCCCCGCTTATGCGAAAACTCTTAAAGACTTGTGCACTAGAAAGAGGAAGACTCAAGTGCCTAAGAAGATATTCATGGAAAAAACAGTAGACACGGTTTTCCCCCAACAATTACCGAGGAAACATAAGGATCCTGGATATCCTACTATTTCCATTTCTATCGGGGGAAAACACATCAACCGTGCTCTACTTGACCTTGGCGCAAGTGTTAACCTGCTTCCGTTCTCGGTCTACGAGCAGTTAGGGATCGGAGAGTTGAAACCAGCCCATTGCACTCTCCAGATGGCTGACCGATCAAGAACCAAACCTAGGGGTGAACTGGAGGGTGTGTTAATAAAAATCGAGGAATTTGTATTCCCTGTGGACTTTTTTGTAATTGATACACAGCCTGTAGCGAACCTACGGAATCAAATTCCGGTGATTTTAGGTCGCCCCTTTTTGGCCACTTCCAACGCTATCATTAACTGTCGTAATGGTTCTATGACCATTTCCTTCGGGAATAGGTCAATTGAGCTGAACATTTACAAGTTGGGAAGTGTACCCTCCGATCGTACTGCTCAGGTCTGTTCTGCCGACTTAATGGATGTCGACAGCAGCGAATTTGATTATCCTCATGATACTGATCTTGACTCTTTTCATACGTTGTTGTTTGACCCAACTATGTATCATACACATACGGACTCTTCCACTGAGTTGTCCGGGTCAACAACTAACACCGATTATAAACTGCTTTTAGAGTCAGAAGATCACCCCGCACTTTGTGATAACATTATTCTTCACTTTGGATTCATTTCATTCTCTTTTTCTTTCTTCATCTTCTTCCTCCAAAAGAAAATGGTTTCTAGGGTTTGATCCAAGTGAGAAAATATTGTGCGAAAAGAAATTCTAAAGTGAGCCCACTTTCTATTTCACCATCCTCTACTAGATTAGCACTTTAGTATAAGGTGTTTCCTTCACTTTGTTGAAGCGGTAGCTTGAGTTCGTATTCTCTCTACGTAGATCATCTTCGGCCTCGAAAACTTCAAGCAAGACTGTTGCCCTCTTCTCATGGAGCCGTCCAAGAGTCCGGGAGTTCGATGGTCGCAGCGAAGGGACAACTACAAGGAGCTTATGAAGTGAAGGACCGATCTACAAAGGTTGTATTTTCTTTTCACTTAGATGTAAAATGGCATGGATGATACCTCCCGAAACCTTGCTGCCGTTGATAGAAACCCTACAATTTTTATACGGATACGCGTATATGTATTTCGATACATATATTGGGTTGTATTCCATATTTATACGGAATTTGTTCTAGAAGATGGAGACCTTATTTATGAATATTCATTTATGAATATTCATAAAATGAGGTGGAGGGTGAGGTGGCATTGAACATGGTTGAAGACATGTAGAGAGGAATGGGCTTCATTAGTTTAATATAAAGTGTTGTGAGATTTTTATTTGTATGGTTGTAAAAAACGATGAAGCCATTCTACTCTTCAATTCATTCTCTCATGCTTTCTTCTCTTGCTCATGGTTAAGTTCCCTCAACTCCTCCTCCTTCTTCACTTGCTCTCATGAGCTTTAGATTTGAGAGAAAAAGAGAGTGGAAAATTCCTACATCCCCACTCTCCATTCCGAGCGAGCTTGGAGCGCCGGTTGCTTCACTAAGTGAAGCTGGAGCGTGGATCGGTTCCCTCGGGTGGATCATCTTCAGCGAAAGAGGACAAGCTTTCATGCGCGATCCGAACCTCTTGAGAGTATGATAGTGTAACATTTTGGAAAATTAATAAATATTAATTTATAATTTTAATAAGGATATTTTATGAGTTTACGAAGTAATATCGTGTATGTATTTATGGTTTCGGATTGGTATCCGTAAAAATGTAATTATTTTAGGAAAAATGAAAAATATGTGATATCAAAAAAAATGCTAACTAAATTATTTTAGAGCGATATCAGATTTTATTAAAAGATTGTGGTATTTAAGTGTAATGATAAGTATTTATAGAAGGGTTTTTATTTGTTTTAAGGGTGGTGTTACATCTTAGGCTAGGAATAAACCTTCACAACACCACACCTCACATGCACCCTCACCTCCCTACACCTCCTAATTGCTCTACTCCATTCTTTACACCTCCTCCTTCCCTTATAATCATTATTCTCATGGACTTATCACTCTCAAATTGAGCAAGCATTTTCCTTCAAGCCCCAATTCCTTAGTTGCTATTTCTGTACCATACCAAATGGAAATTGGATGGTTCCTTCATAAAAATTGTTCATATCATCAAGCTAGAGCCACTACCACCTCAAGAAGCCTCAAGCAACCACTTCATGAGCTAGAAATTCCTTATGCACATTCTCTAGTAGTAAATATCCACTTTCTTGCATGTTTCATTTTGTTAAATATCTGTTTTCCTAGTTCAAATATCAGAAAATAGGTTTTTTGTGATATTTGTGATGATCAAATTGAATTTGGAACTTGTAGGTGTTGGGGTCAAAAATTACACTCCGGTTGACTAAGTCCAAAATCAAAGTCAACCCCAAGTAAGTGGGCCCAAGCCCAGATCAAGTGGGCTCATGCACAAGTCGAGCCTCGCGGCCGGCCTCACCCATGCCAAAATGAAATCATGTAATAAATGATTTTGATGTAATTTTTTATGCATGAATGGGCAAAATGTCATTTTGTAAAGCCCAAGGGGCCATGTATAAGCCTATAAAAGGCAACATGATAATGAAATAAAAGAACTTTTCATTCCACTCAAAATCTAGGGGTTTTGGTGCCTCCTTCTCCTTCCTCAAGGTTCTAAACCTTCTTCCCCTTTTCAATTAAATCAAGAGTTTTACTCTTCCTTTTCCAAAAATAAATAGTTTTTCACCACAAAACCCACAAAAGGAAGCTCAGATCTTCCATCCAATCTCCAAAAGGAGAGATTTTTTTTAAATATCACCCTCTTTTCCCCAAGAGCTAGCCAATAAAGAAGAAGAAGAAGGAGACCCACTTCCAAGAACCCCACTTTGGGGAAGATCCAGGGCTCAAGGGAGAAGCCCCTTTCATCAGCTCCAAAAATATCTTAGGAGTTTAACTCCTCAAAATACACACACACACACACACACACATACACACACACACAAAAATAAAATTTTCTTTTTGGGAGTACAACTCCCAATGCAGGGGCTAAGCCCGCTTGTCCTCTATATCAGGAGTTTAACTCCAGAAGTCAAATCAGGAGCTCAGCTCCAAGTGCAGGGACAAAGTCCCTTTTCCTGCTGATGTCCAGCGCCCGCGTGCCAAGCACGTGGGACGCTGGCACCAAGCTCCCAGCGTGCCAAGCACATGGGAGCCAGCGCCCAGCGCCTACGTGCCCAGCACATGAGGCGCTGGCGCTCACGCGTCCTTTGGACGTCATTTCCCCCCTCATTTTATATACACTCCACAGTAAAAATACCTCCTTCGCTAGAAAATTTTTTCTAACGGGGCGCTACCCCGCACCCCGCAAGAGGGCTGCTAGCCCTTTTGATCCTAGCCCGCTATCCAGGTAGCGGGACCCCCGTAAAAACTCTGCGAGCCCCCCGATATACCCAAAACCCCTTCAAAACACAGCACTGCACATTGAGTTCGCATGACCTGTTTAACCCGTAGATCGGAGGTTCTCTCGCTGCAAAGGCGAGGGGTAATTAACTGCCATGACCCGAAATGGCACGTGACTGGCACTTGAATCATATGAAGTCTATAAGACCCCATCTGATTCAAGTAAGCGAAAATCCCAGAAATCTAAACCATTTGAAAAGAGAGAGAAGGAAAAGTTTAGTTTTAAAGCAAGTGGTTTAACAAAATAAGCCGTAGTATGCATTTTTATAACATCAAGTCTTTTCTGAAAATTTCGGCAGAGTTTCTTTTGTAAATACTGGCCCTAAATGGGTACAAACAAAAATAATATGCATAATGAATAAAGGCATCCCCAAGCGGGAGCTAGCGCTTCGCCAATTGGCGGTCACAACCACGCAAGCAATATAATATACAACGCCGAAGGGCGAGGATCAAAACTCAGCAAGAAAAGAAATATCCTCAAGAAAACCAGACAAAAAAACCATAATAATACAGCGCGAGACTCTAAGGTCGAAAGAATATACACTGGTCTTCTAAGTCTAACAAATATACAAGTCTGGTTGATGGAGTTTACTAGATACAATTGAATGTAAATAAAGTACAATGGTGGTCACGATGCGAGTGAACCCAACTACCAAAGCAATCACCCGGAAGGGAGCAGTGTGCCAGCAAAGCCGCCCAGAAAACCTGTACGTATCTCACATCATATCATGGGAAAACCGCACTTTTTATCTTTTGAAAATGATAAATGAGTTTATAAAATCTTGCGGTTTCTCCAGATCCAGAAATCTCATGGAAATTCCGAAATCCAAAAATGAAGGGTCAATAATAATGAATACCGGGCTCCGGCAATCCGGAATGGCCCTATAATATTGCATGACAAATGAATACATAAACATGCATGTGTATTTAATAAAGAATGCAATATCTAGACTAGCACCGTAATGATATATCGGAACTATCGGCTAGCAAGCGATATCAATGAAGTAATATTTCTAAAGTGTACGTGTCATGGCAATTACCGATGATGATGTGTGTGAGCCGGCAAGCAAGTGATTATGAACATACGCATCATCGGTAATGGTGTTATGTCCTGACAGCATGGGTTCATAATAAACAAGAATCACAAGTATATGCATGCAATGCGATAATAACAACATGAATATATGGACAATGAATAGTAAATGCAGCAAATAAGAATATATGTTTCTAAATACGAGTCATACAGTTTTGACATTTGAAATAGTACAAATCGTGGTTTGTAGAAAACACGAGCTACGGTGTTTTTAAGAAAAGGTACATCTTTTGAAAAATACGTAGTATCCCTCGTCCTGTCCTTAAAATACTCATGATTCGTTAGTTTTGGAAATAAGTATGACTCGAGCCCAGTCTAACATCTACTAAGTAAACTACAGGACAAAGTTAAGAGACCAATCAAAGGGTAAGAAAATCCATCTAAGTCTGAGTCGATATATATATATATCTAGTAGTCGGTGATCCTGCCTCAATAGCGTCACGTATGATAAAACGTACAATACGACATCCTTGAGTCAAGAGTGCGGATCTATTATCATAATTATATCTCGTATGGTAAATCCATCGTACGGCATCCCAAAATCGGGGTACGGGTCAACTATCACATTTATCTCATTATTTATCTGGTATCAATATCATCATATCCTGAATTAGGGTACTGATCTAAGTCTAGTACATTCCGATACCATCAACAACATATATATAACCATCAACAACATATATATATATTCGTGTGTATGAAAACACATCGCCCGTCGATCCACTATAATATCATGTCGTATCTCATAATACGACCCAAGTCACATCACCGATCTCACGGGGTCATGCCCCAGCACATCGACTCATCTCCAAGTATCATATACTATCCTCATATCCGTGTATACGTATACATGCATACATACATACATACATACATATATATATATACACATACTCACATATATATATATATATATATATATATATATATATATCCCCATATACGCATAAGAAAATCAAATGTAAGCGTGTGTGTGCGCGTGTGTGCCAATCTTTACTCTAGGGTTTCGCGACTAAGAAACTAAACTAAAGGCATTTTCCTACAATTACGCTAAAACTAACCCAAAGTCATCTAAGCATTTCTTGCTAAGTATACGCATCTCATAAAACACATAAGTATATATATATATATATATATATATATATATATATATATATATATGAGATTAATGGAGGAAAGAGGCCATAGGAGGGGATTTCCTCCTATGGCGTGGAAAAAATAAAACCTCCACCATTTTTTCCGACGATCGGCACCCATCATCATCATCGTTATCATCTAAGATGTGCGTACACCAAATTTCATGTGATTCCACAACTTTTTCACCGTTGATTTAGTGGGTTCAAAATTAACGGTTTACCGACAATAGATATTTTACATTACTAAATCAACGGTGAAAAAGTTGTAGAATCACATGAAATTTGGTGTACCCACATCTTAGATGATAACGATGAAGATGATGGGGGCCGATCGTTGAAAAAATAGGTGGAGGTTGTATTTTTTTCACGCCATAGGAGGAAATTTCCTCCTATGGCCTCTTTTCTCCATTATTCTCTCTCTCTCTCTCTCTCTCGCTATATATATATATATATATATATATATATATATATCATAACGAATTCACGTGCTACACTACGAATCTGCGGGGGTGCTATACGCCATCCACCCGACTTCTCCCGTAGATATATATCTACCCACTTTGATCTTCGCTTGCCGAAGTCGATGTCTCCTTGCCCTTGCTTGTCGTCCCGAAGTTCACGCGGAGGTACCTACACATATAATATATAGTATTGTAAACAGAAATCACGCACAAAACCAAAACGGCGCATGAATCACACATAGGTTAAAACCTATGGTCTACACATGCAAGAAGAACCAATACCCCTTAACATCGACGTACAAACGCTAATCGATCGAGACAACACAAAAATACTCAAGTTCAAGTTACAGAATTCGCAAAACCGAAATCAGAAACGATGTAAAACACTTCCAGATTTTACCGTAGGTGAAATTAGCCAATTTTTCATATGGGGTAGGTCTAATTTAAAGATAAAGGGACCACAGACCAAGCATGAACCAATTTGGAAGTACCCAGGCCGCAATTTGCAGCCAATGGGGTTATATCTGTGGCCTGGATGAAGGAGTTTGGGCTCGGGTCTCTAGGTTAGCTTCCAGGTCACCTGCAGGACTCACAGTAATCGCTATAAAAATTTTAGGGTCCCCGGGTGATAGCAGATCTCCAAAACACATCACCAAAGTCAACAAAATCCTATATCGGGGTTTCTAAGTTCAAGTCTTGGGTTTAAGTCTCTGGTTTCAATCACTAAGGGGGTTTAAGATCACTACTAAACCATAATTGCACCCTTTCCATTCATTATAACACCTAAAGCTCAACTTGGAATTTTCCAAGTTCACTAAACCTTACTAAAAGGATTCTAAACTAATTTATATGCTAAAGGAAAAGGATTACTACACTAATGGTGAAGAAAATACCTCATTTGGAAACTTAAGAAATTTCTTGAGTTACCGCAAGTGTTCAAAATCCAAAATTTCTTGATCTCCCATGCTTGTAGTGAGCTTGTGCACATATTTTGTGAAGGGAATTAAGTGTTTTGATGTGGTTTTGGGGTTGTAGTGAGGAGGTAGAGGTGGTGGAGTAAGAGGGCAGCCATGTAGGTGAGGAAGGAGAGGGAAATGATGAAGATGATGAAGTGAAACAAGGAGCCATGGTTCAAGAAGACCCCTCACCCTCTCTCTCTCTCTCTCTTTCCAAAAGCCCATACCTCCATGTCCCCAATTCTTTATTCCTTTTTCTTTATCTTTTCTTTTTCTTTTCTAAAACAATAGAAAACCCAAATAAAACCATACACAATTTAGGATTTAAGCCAAGTCATTAAAAATGTAACAAGTGTTAGCAATGTGACATGGTGCATGTCATATGCAAAATCATACTTAATGCATAATTAGTGAAAATTAATCAAGTTCAGAAATAAACTTATATATAATTAATTGTAAAAATTATAATTTGCCTAAATCACTTAAATCGCTCCAAAAATCACCATTCAATTTAATTTTCCCATATTTTCCAAACTATCGGTATATAATTATACCGCGTCATTCAAATATTCATAATATTTATTATTTTAATTATATAAATTCCCAAAAATAATATTTTATTTTTCTGAAATTTTATATTAACGGCAGCTTAGTCCGCGGCTGCCGGAGATTCGGATCCCCAAAATCAATAAACCCCAGCCTATCCTAGGCAGGAGGAATCTGTAATGCGCCTGACAAGCGCGCGCGTATTCCCATCTCAATGAGGTGATGAAAAACACCCTACAGATTCTGGCACGCCTGGTGGGACCTTTTTCTTCTCCCATATTTCAGGTTAAACGTTCATGCAAACTCAATCAATATACATATCAATTGCTTATACTAAAATCATGCTTCTTTGTACAGGTTAACAAATTTCAAATTGCAATCTCCGGACGCAACAAAATGTCTCTGAGGATCAGCTCAGCTCTTGACAAAACTCCCATCTCCTACACGATGAAGATGGACGCCAGGACGGTCCTCCCGGCCAGTCTCGGGCGATAATGGGAAGAGCCGCCGTTACCATTTGGCTCTATTCTGTTCGTGTCAGCTAACGCCATCCCAACTCCTCAAGCTTCGGTAACAGACAAACCGGCCTCGAAAGGAAAGATTCCAAATGTGGTGATCTCGAAGGCACCACTACCCAAACGCAAGTCGGGTTTTGAATGACTTTCTTTAGCTCAAGCTAGGGGCAAGGCCATCAACACCAACAAAAAAACAAGGCATCTCGGCCAAGCTCCAGTGGTGCCCCTGACAACTGCTCAATTGGGTATCTTCTCTAAGCTCCCCGTTAATCAGCTCACGATTGCTTCCTAGATGACAGATGCCCGCCAAGCCCTCACAATTGAGAAGCTAAGACATAAAAATCTCAGATACAGAGCCAACAAAAGGGCCAGGGCTCATGCTAGGCTGAACTCCATGAGGTTCCAAGAACAGGGTTACCCCGCCAAAGATAAAGAGATGGCTGGATGTATGGCCCACACTGTCTACATGGTGGGCACGCGCAGCAAGAGTAAGGACGGGGCCACAACATCTCAGATCCAATCTGGTATGAATGTGGCTGCCACTTCCCAAGACCAGCATCCTCTGGGAGGTAATGAAAACCCTTCCAGTGAGGCTGATGAGCAAAGAGATCCCTCGGTTCATGAGGAGTCGGGCTCGGAAAGCGAAGATGAGCCAATCTTCCGTCCCAAAAACACAGAGCAACAACTTCTCCAAGAGCTCCGAAAACAGCTCAGAAGCAAAGACAAAGAGATGACCAAGCTCTACTCAAAAATTGACGACTTGACGAATGTCATGATGCAGCTCGCTGCCCAAGTTGCCTCTCAGCCGCCCAATCAAGCGCAGGGTTCTGCTCATGAACCAGGAAACGATGTCCCGCGACAGCCGACGCATATTCCCTCAGATCCAAAGGTGGGGGGACCGCATGAAAGTCAGTCGCATCCTGTCTCGAGAAATTTCTTGGCTACCGATGACAGTAGCCCGCTAACTCAAGATAAAATCATGGATTTGGTTGCCAACAAAGTCAAAACATTGGTAGCCGAAGCATGAAAAGATATCAGCAGTAGTGGGAGACCATATCCTGCTCAGTATGATTTGGTAGAATTTCTTAGCGGCTATGTCATCCCCAAATTCGGAAGATTTGATGGGACGGGAAATGCGAATCAGCACATCACCCACTTTAAAGCCTTATGCAGGAATACTTGGGGCAATGATGCGCTTCTCCTCCTCCAGTTCGTTAATAGCTTAACCGATGTCGCTTTTGACTGGTACGCGAGCATACCGGATGGCTCCATTACTACTTTGGTCCAAATGGAATCTCTGTTCCGACAAAGGTTCATGAGTGTCAGCGGTAAGATCACCATCGCCGGCCTCGTAAGGACCAAGCCAAAGAACAATGAAAGCAGCACGGATTTTATAACCCGATGGCGCAATCTCTCCGTCAAATGTGGACCGCCGATAGAGCAGGACCAATCTGTCAGCCTCCTTGTCGGAAATCTCAACAATTGGATGGCCCCGTTTCTATGCACCGCGGGTCTCAAAATATTCCAAGAGCTGACCAGGAAAGTTCAGATGTTGGAGCGCTCAAAGCAGGAGTCCTCCTCCGATTCTCAAAATAACAATAGGTCCTGGAGAAACCGAAAGGACGATAATCGCAAAGACGGAAGTTCTGACGATACTGAATCTTTCAACACTTCGGCTAACCGAAATAAGCGAGGGATGAGCGGGCCTAATGCCAACCAGCCTCGGAAGCCAGTGTTCGGAGAGGGAAGAGAATCTCTACTGAAAGAGAAACTGTATAAGGTCTATTCCTTCAAAAGGGACAAAGTTCACAAGATATTAAAGGATGCCCTAAGAAACGGTCTGCAATTGCTGGAATCAAAAAGACCGCAGGAAGCGAATATGACCGACAACCTCAAATATTGCCCATATCACAGAGTGATAAGTCATGCTATTGAGGACTGTTTCATCTTCAAAGATTGGGTCGAAAAACAATATAACGTGGGAGATATCTCGTTGTCCCCTGGCGTGTTAGCGAACAAACAAGCTGCGACCGCCAATTTCATACAAATGGAAACCAAAGCCCATTGGGAATCTCCTGCTCCATCGACCACCACGTCGTTAAACTGGGGGACAACCGACTACCACGTCGTTAAACTGGGAACCAATGACCACCACGTCGTTAAACTGGGGGACAACCGACCACCACGTCGTTAAACTGGGGGGCAACCGACCACCACGCCGTTAAACTGTGAACCGATGACCACCACGTCGTTAGATGTGGAAACCGATGACCACCACGTCATGAGTGGATTGTCGGGGATTCATCTCTCCATGTATTGGTGGTAGATGTCGCGCTGTGCACTGGTGGCCATCACCAAAAATCCTTAGCCACAGTGGACGAGAATTACTGATTTGGATCATTAGTTTCTCAGTGGGTGATGTGCTTCACACCGACATGAAATATCACGTTATCAGGTGTCTGAGTTTATCCACCCCTAAACCCGATATGCGATACTCTTAAGAAGAACAAACCGGACTGTACGGAGATTGTCACAGACATGCTCAGTAGGGGCACAGATGAGTTTACTCGTCGACCTTCCTTTTATTCAATATCTGGGTAGCCGTTACGTACAGCTAGTGCCGCTGACGTGTTTGTGGTTAAACCCATAGACAACGTATTGCCGAGTCTTTAGAGTCCCACACAGAGGGTTTTCCCGGTTTACGCGATATGATGTATATGACGTATGCTGGTACATATAAGTGTCCGATTAAATATGCGTACAGGTTATACGGACTTTAATCGGATGGTTGATAATACTAGAAGCTTAGGATTAAGCTGTATTATTAAATTAAGTTTTGATTCAACAATATATATATATATATATATATATATATATATATATATAATATGTATTCTAGTATTATTGTTCACTATTCATTTTCTCTCTTTGCTATTCGTATTTTTGTTAGTTATATGTATGCCCTAGAGTCCATTACTATATATGAGATGTATATTGTAGTGGATGCTTGGACATATATAGGGAGGACTTTCTTGCTCGACATGATAGTATGCTAATTGGTTACTCTTTACCTTAACGTGTACACTGATTGTCTCTCTGTTACATGTTGGTAAAGTTCTTAGGATGTGAACTTGACTATCAGGACTATGATGCAGATCATACTAGTGGGGCCATGGTAGTCCATAAGTACATCCTTTAAGGTCCCTAGTTGTGGGTGTATCGAGACGGGGCATCGATATACCAGAGTAGACTAGCGTATAGCTTCTCGACCCATATAGATGGGCGATGGATGATCCCATATCCATTGGTGTTTGACATCAGAGATGATATACGGGTGCTCAGTAGAAACTGGGTACACTGGACGGACTCACCGAGAACTCCCAGATGGTATTATACCTTACGTCAGATGGCAGTTCTCTGATGACACTGGTACAGGTTAGTCTGTAGACCCGAGATCGTCATAGAGTTTTATGTGATTCCCACTGTGCTTTGATTTCCACCTTACCACGTCCAAGAGGGCGTGCAAAACGATGGTTTTTGGGTATAGTCCCAAGTCACATGGAGGCAATGAGCGATAGGAGGGGTTTCGTCTCTCTCGATATTGGGGGTTGATGTTGCGCTGTGCTCGATTAGCCATAACATGGAAGTCCCTGGCCAGGGCTGGTTTAGAGATTTACTGGTAAGTGTTACCAGTAGTTTCTCGACCCGTTATTAGCCTCATATCGGCATGACTTATCGGTTATTGGGGTCTGACGTTTACCACCCCTAGACTTGATAACGAGGAGACCGGATTGTACGGTAGTGTTACTGTCAGGCTTTTGTAGCAGTTGGAGCGGGCTTGCTTGCTGATCTTCTGATCGCTCAATACCCGGGTAGCCGTTACGTCCAGCTAGTACCACTGACGGCTTGTGGGTTCTTGATATGATCATCATCTACTGCCGGCATATTAACGAGTCTTTAGAGTCCTACATAGAGATTTTACTGGCTCAGGCAAAACGAAATAGGAGCGCATATGTGATATGTGTGGGATCGAGAATAATGCGTGTATGTGATACCGTATTCTATTCTCGTGACTTCTGTATCGGTCGGTTATATGTGATATAGCCAGGTTATCGAATCAAGTGTTGATTCGATAAGTTGGTACATTTAGTGTGAGTCGGTTATATGTGATATAGCCGGATTATTAAATCAAGTGTTGATTTAATAATTTAGTGTATAATTGTATATTTGATATACTAATTTACATTAACTAACATTGGCTCACTTAAGCATTCTTTTCTCACTTGTATGTACATGTAATATATATGTGAAATATATTGACGTGCATTGTTTTTGTGTGTGTCATGGTTGTTGATACACACTACATGGGTGTATAAGACATACACCATAATAATTATATTGATGGGGTTTTAATATTCAAAGTAAATACAAAATTAGTGGAAAAGGTGTTGAAAGCATGAAGCTTGTAGAAGCTTGTGAGTGCTTTGACAAAGTCCACCCATTTTGTTTTACTTAGGATATTTTTTAATCTAACCACTATAATTAGCCATGGTTATGTCTCTACATGAGTTAGTATATGATACCCACTCACCCATGTTTACTTATCTCACTTTGGATTCATTTCATTCTCTTCTTCTTTCTTCATCTTCTTCCTCCAAAAGAAAATGGTTTCTAGGGTTTGCTCCAAGTGAGAAAATATTGTGAGAAAAGAAATTCTAAAGTGAGCCCACTTTCTATTTCACCATCCTCTACTAGATTAGCACTTTAGTATAGGGTATTTGCTTCACTTTGGTGAAGTGGTAGCTTGAGTTCGTATTCTCTCGACGTAGATCATCTTCGGCCTCGAAGACTTCAAGAAAGACTGTTGCCCTCTTCTCATGGAGCCGTCCAAGAGTCCGGGAGTTCGATGATTGCAGCGAAGGGACTACTACAAGGAGCTTATGAAGTGAAGGACCGATCTACAAAGGTTGTATTTTCTTTTCACTTAGATGTAAATGGTTTACATTAGTTTACGTATTATTTTCTAGTTATTGATTCTTGTTTGGAGTTCCTTTTAACGACAATTTTTTAAAAATGGCATGGACGATACCTCCCGAAACCTTGCTGCCGTTGATAGGAACCCTCCAATTTTTATACGGATATGCGTATATATATTTCGATACATATATTGGGTTGTATTTCGTATTTATACGGAATTTGTTCTATAAGATGGAGACCTTATTTGTGAATATTCATTTATGAATATTCATAAAATGAGGTGGAAGGTGAGGTGGCATTGAGTATGGTTGAAGACATGTAGAGAGGAATGGGCTTCATTAGTTTAATATAAAGTGTTGTGAGATTTTTATTTATATGGTTGTAAAAAATGATGAAGTCATTCTACTCTTCAATTCATTCTCTCATGCTTTCTTCTCTTGCTCATGGCTAAGTTTCCCCACCTCCTCTTCCTTCTTCACTTGCTCTCATGAGCTTTAGATTTGAGAGAAAAAGATAGTGGAAAATTCCTACATCCCCACTCTCTATTCCGAGCGAGCTTGGAGCGCCGGTTGCTTCACTGAGTGAAGCTGGAGCGTGGATCGGTTCCCTCGGGTGGATCATCTTCGGCAAAAGAGGACAAGCTTTCATGCGCGATCCGAACCTCTTGAGAGCATGATAGTGTAACATTTTGGAAAATGTCATGCCCCGCTTCCCAGAGTACGCTAAAATAGGCACGTGACATAGCCAACCATGCTACCTGTGGTTAGGAAAAATCCTTCCACAGTCACATTACGGCTGTAGAGATATCAAGAACAGGAAAGTAAACTAACTATCTAGTACATGTCCATAAGCCAGAGTGAAAGAGTCAAGAAATGCTATAGTATACGGAAGCAAAAGATCAAATAAACACCTGGAAAGTAAGACTGGATACCGACATGATCCCTACCGCTCGATCTAACAGCGGCAAAACTCCTGATCAGTCTGCAACAAAGGTAGAGGATCTGGGCCATGCAAAACCCAGACGTCAGCGCGTCATAACATCAAGCAATAATAAATGAACAGGATACACGAGATATGCAGGCATAAATCATAAATAGTAACAAGTCAACAGGGATGTATAATAGTGAAGTGTATCAGTGTATGTGACGTGCAGTGATCAATCTAAACTGTGCTACTGGGTTGTCTACTCTAATATTTGTTTGAAATCAATTAATGTAATCCTCCATGTAACTCAAAGGATATGTCCCGTTACCCCCCGGGACCACGGATCAGGAATATATGAACCAAGAGTGGTTCTGTCCCGTTACCCCCCGGGACCACGGATCAAGATGTAAGAGTCACGAATGGCTCTGTCCCGTTACCCCCCGGGACCACGGATCAAGTAATACCCTTTTAAGTTACACTTTGGTTTACACTTTTGATTTCCCCATACCCCCAAGGTTATGTGTTCAAGTTAGGTATTCCGTAATCAAGAACTAATGCCAACACAGGATCACGTAGGTGCAGGTTTGTCTGGATAGACAACAGGAACGGTCTGTTAGGACTACATGTCAGGTTTGTTGGTATTAGACACAAGATCAGGTAACAGGTAAAGCCATGGTACATCAGGTCAAGTCAAGTAGTGTATTTAGGTGCCAGGTCATGTCGAGAGTGTACGGTACCGTGTCGGGTCAAGTAATATGTGTGTAGCAAGTCATGTCAGGGTGTGAAAGATATCATGTGGGTGCTCATAATCAACTAACATAATCATGGTTATAAATAAACAAGCATGGGTATTATCAGTAAACTGGCACATGTAATGTGATATGCGAATAGGTACAGATTAAACTACTTGGATGCACGGTTATCAGTTTGGGTTTAAGAGATAGTTTCAACATTACATGCATGCAGTATAATAAATGTGGATGATAAAATCATATTAATATGTACTAAAACAATCTAGAGATGTGTTTGAATATGAATTAGACTAGATGTATGCAACCGGTCGTCCGATAGGGTATAAACTACAAAAGGGTACTATAGCTATGCAAACAATTGGGATTATGAGATCTAACATATAAATGTGGTTATTAGGTTTAGTAAACTAAATGCGACAGTAGGTTTCAAGTTCTAGATCTGAAATATGTAAACGGGACATCGTGCTGCTAACTTGGAACTCATGGATTTAGATTCTATTTACAGATTTAATAAGAAAATAGATAAATTAATATAGGAATAGTATGAATAGCATGTAGCAAGTTTCACTTGCCTCGACGGATCGCGAAGCGGTAAACGGAATGTCACGCGTCGGCGGGAAAAGTCGTGACGCGCGCACGGTACACGGAATGAGTCCAAACAACGAACAGTGGGATCATACGGGTCAGATGTCCTTGCTGGGTCGTCGAGATCGTCGACGGCCCGACCGGATTCCGGCGATCTAAAAACAACAGTGAATAAAAGAGAACAGAAAATGCACAAAGAAACATGAAGAGAAGAAGGGAAAGAAAGGAAGAGGAATGGGACTAAACTGGCTTACTGGGTTGTAGTGGGGTAATCCGGTGATGGCGAGGTGAGGAGACGACGACGAGGCGACTGGCGCGGGCGAAGAAGGAAGGCGGAAAAGAAAAATATAATGGGGAAGACGAAGAGGGAGGAGAGAGAGACGTGTTAAAATTTAAGGGTAACAAATCTTTTATGCATGTGCAGAGAGAGATATAAACTGTTTAAAAATATAAAAAATATATATATATTTAGATTGAGAGAAAATCAGGAGAGAGAGAGACGAGACAGAGAGAGAAAGAGAGAATTAAGAGAGAGAGAGAGACGAAACAGAGAGAGAAAGAGAGAATCGGGAGAGAGAGAGACGAGACAGAGAGAGAAAGAGAGAATTAAGAGAGAGAGACGAGAGAGAAGGAGAGAAAGAGAGAATTGGGGGGGAGAGAGAGATTTTAGTTTTAACAAATGATTATAAAATATTTATATAGTTAAAGAAGATTTGAATAATATTATAATATTTGTCCGTTTTGAGATTTTGGCAAATACAAATTTACTCCGAAACACGTCCGGATCGGGTCTAAAAATTCAGATTTAAAATATGAAAAATATGTGACTTCCGAATTTCAAAACGAGTGCTCAGGTAACGAAAAAACATACCCCAAAAACGGATGCACGTACGTGCGCGTAGCCATCCAAACACGGCCGTTTCACTGAACGGGACGAGAACAAGATGCGCGGATGCTACCACGGGGTTAGGGGTATCATGTAGGCTATGAAATGCAATTTTAAATTATTTTACGTGATTTAAATTGTTATATGCAAAAGATGCGATACTAGATAAAATGCCAGTATGCAGTATACATGAGATGCACGTGTCTATATAACAAGTCAGGGTAATCTATAAATATGAATCTACTAGTTCAAGTAAGCGGGTCGGGTCGAATGCAATGTAAAAGTAAACTACCATTCGCATCCAAACATGATAAATCAATAAAATACCACAGACAAACAAATACGGAAACAGAAATTGGTATAATTGAACTCGGTTGTTACAGAAAATTATAAATATTAGTTTATAATTTTAATAAGGATATTTTATGAGTTTACGAAGTAATATCGTGTATGTATTTGTGGTTTCGGATTGGTATCCGTAAAAATGTAATTATTTTGGGAAGAATGAAAAATAAGCGATATCAAAAAAATGCTAACTAAATTATTTTAGAGCGATATCAGATTTTATTAAAAGATTGTGGTATTTAAGTGTAATGATAAGTATTTATAGAAGGGTTTTTATTTGTTTGAAGGGTGGTGCTACATCTTAGGCTAGGAATAAACCTTCACAACACCACACCTCAAATGCACCCTCACCTCCCTACACCTCCTAATTGCTCTACTCCATTGTTTACACCTCCTCTTTCCCTCATAATCATTATTCTCATGGACTTATCACTCTCAAACCGAGCAAGCATTTTCCTTCAAGCCCCAATTCCTTAGTTGCTATTTCTGTACCATACCAAATGGAAATTTGATGGTTCCTTCATAAAAATTGTTCATATCATCAAGTTAGAGCCACTACCACCTCAAGAAACCTCAAGCAACCACTTCATGAGCTGGAAATTCCTTATGCACATTCTCTAGTAGTAAATATCCACTTTCTTGCATGTTTCATTTTGTTAAATATCTGTTTTCCTAGTTCAAATTTTAGAAAATAGGTTTTTTGTGATATTTGTGATGATCAAATTGAATCTGGAACTTGAAGGTGTTGGGCTCAAAAATTACACACCGGTTGACTAAGTCCAAAATCAAAGTCAACCCCAAGTAAGTGGGCCCAAGCCCAGATCAAGTGGGCCCATGCCCAAGTCGAGCCCCGCGGCCGGCCTCACCCATGCCAAAATGAAATCATGTAATAAATGATTTTGATGTAATTTTTTTATGCATGAATGGGTAAAATGTCATTTTGTAAAGCCCAAGAGGCTATGTATAAGCCTATAAAAGGCAACATGATAATGAAATAAAAGAACTTTTCATTCCTCTCAAAATCTAAGGGTTTTAGTGCCTCCTTCTCCTTCCTCAGGATTCTAAACTTTCTTCCCCTTTTCAATTAAATCAAGAGTTTTACTCTTTCTTTTGCAAAAATAAATAGTTTTTCACCACAAAACCCACAAAGGGAAGCCCAGATCTTCCATCCAATCTCCAAAAGGAGAGATTTTTTTTAAATCTCACCCTCTTTTCCCCAAGAGCTAGCCAATAAAGAAGAAGAAGGAGACCCATTTCCAAGAACCCCACTTTGGGGAAGATCCAGGGCTCAAGGGAGAAGCCCCTTTCATCAGCTCCAAAAATATCTTAGGAGTTTAACTCCTCAAACACACAAACACACACACACACACAATAATAAATTTTTATTTTGGGGAGTACAACTCCCAGTGCAGGGGCTAAGCCCGCTTGTCCTCTATGTCAGGAGTTTAACTCCAGAAGTCAAATCAGGAGCTCAGCTCCAAGTGCAGGGACAAAGTCCCTTTTCCTGCTGATGTCCAGCACCCGCGTGCCAAACACGTGGGATGCTGGCGCCAAGCGCCCAGCGTGCCAAGCACATGGGACGCCAGCGCCCAGCGCCTACGTGCCCAGCACATGAGGCGCTGGCGCTCACGTGTCCTTTGGACGTCATTTCCCCCCTCATTTTATATACACTCCACAGTAAAAATACCTCCCACGTTAGAAAATAATTTCTAACGGGGCGCTGCCCCGCACCCCGCAAGGGGGCTGCTAGCCCCCTTAATCCCAGCCCGCTATCCAGGTAGCGGGACCCCCGATAAAACTCTGCGGGGCCTCCGATATACCCAAAACCCCTTCAAAACACAACACAGCACATTGAGTTCGCATGACCTGTTTGACCCGTCGATCGGAGGTTTTTCGCTGGAAAGGCGAGGGGTAATTAACTGTCACGACCCGAAATGGCACGTGACTGGCACTTGAATCATATAAAGTCTATAGGATCCCATCTGATTCAAGTAAGCGAAAATCCCAGAAATCTAAACCATTTGAAAAGAGAGAGAAGGAAAAGTTTAGTTTTAAAGCAAGTGGTTTAACAAAATAAGCCGTAGTATGCATTTTTAAAACATCAAGTCTTTTCTGAAAATTTGGGCAGAGTTTCCTTTGTAAATACTGGCCCCAAACAGGTACAAACATAAATAATATGCATAATGAATAAAAGCATCCCCAAGCGGGGAGCTAGCTCTTCGCCAATTGGCGGCCACAACCACGCAAGCAATATAATATACAACACCGAAGGGCGAGGATCAAAACTCAGGAAGAAAAGCAATATCCTCAAGAAAACCAGACAAAAAACCATAATAATACAGCGCGCGACTCTATGGTCGAAAGAATTTACACTGGTTTTCTAAGTCTAACAAATATACAAGTCTGGTTGATAGAGTTTACTAGATACAACTGAATGTAAATAAAGTACAATGGTGGTCACGATGCTAGTGAACCCAACTACCAATGCAATCACCCGGAAGGGAGCAGTGTGCCAGCAAAGCCGCCCAGTAAACCTGTACGGCAAAACCTGCAAGAAATTGTGGCACAACGGGGGTGAGTTGCCAACTCGTGAGTAGAAAACATCACCGAGCAGAAATCGCATGTATGACTCAATCCTAGGTCATACGATAATAATATCGTCAAAATAATATAGCCTGAAGCATATAAATAAATGCAAGGTAAACATCTACTATAGTGTAGTACCAAGTGCTCATGTCAGTGCCTCAGGTAGCAAGATATCACATGTATGATGTATGAATGCATTACAAACGAAAACAGAATACATCATGAATGAGAAAACTGTTTTCTTAATTTTGTGAGATTTCTGTATATAAAAATCGGGGTATCATCAATGAAATCAACATAGAATCCGTGTCAAGTATCGACACAAAACATATTTCCCATTGTCCAATATCTCGGGCTCCGGCAATCCGGACTGGCACCTATCATAAATCTCAATATCTCAATGTCCCAATATCTCGGGCTCCGGCAATCCGGACTGGCCCAAATATCAATCTCACGACTACGTCGGTATCCTCCGGATATCCGCCGTGTCACCAATAACCGGTCGGTAGTGCTCCCCTGCCAAGCTCAACGTCATCATCTGCAACCATCTTACCCCGGGGTACCGCAACGGGTCTACCATGCACCCACAGACGGTTCCTCCTCCTCCTCGAATCGGGTGTATGATATCGCTCAAGAGCCGAGAAAACTCATGGTGGACGTATCTCACATCATATCACGGGAAAACCACACTTTTTATCTTTTGAAAATGATAAATGAGTTTATAAAATCTTGCGGTTTCTCCAAATTCTGAAATCTCTTGGAAATCCGAAATCCAAAAATGAAGGGTCAATAATAGTGAATACCGGGCTCCGGCAATCTGGACTGGCCCGATAATATTGCATGACAAATGAATACATAAACATGCATTGGTATTTAATAAAGAATGCAATATCTAGACTAGCACCGTAATGATATATCGGAACTATCAGCCAGCAAGCGATATCAATGAAGTAATATTTCTAAAGTGTATGTGTCATGGCAATTACCGATGATGATGTGTGTGAGCCGGCAAGCAAATGACTGTGAACATACGCATCATCGGTAATGGTGCTAGTGTCCCGACAGCATGGGTTCATAATAAACAAGAATCACAAGTATATGCATGCAATGCGATAATAACAATATGAATATATGGACAATGAATAGTAAATGCAGCAAATAAGAATATACGTTTCTAAATACGGGTCATACAGTTTTGACATTTGAAATAGTACGAATCGTGGTTTGTAGAAAATACGGGCTACGGTGTTTTTAAGAAAAGGTACATCCTTTGAAAAATCCGTAGTATCCCTCGACCTGTCCTTAAAATACTCACGATTCCTTAGTTTTGGAAATAAGTATGACTCGAGCCCAGTCTAACATCTACTAAGTAAACTACATGACAAAGCTAAGAGACTAATCAAAGGGTAAGGAAATCCACCTAAGTCTAAGTCGATATATATATCTAGTAGTCGGTGATCCCGCCTCAATAGCGTCACGTACGATAAAACGTACAATACGACATCCTCGAGTCAAGAGTGCGGATCTATTATCATAATTATATCTCGTACGGTAAATCCATCGTACGGCATCCCAAAATCGGGGTACGGGTCAACTATCATATTTATCTCATTATTTATCTGGTATCATTATCATCATATCCTGAATTAGGGTACTGATCTAAGTCTAGTATATTCTGATACCATCAACAATATATATATATATATATATATATATATATATATATATTCGTGTGTATGAAAACGCATCGCCCGTCGATCCACTATAATATCATGTCGTATCTCATAATACGACCCAAGTCACATCACCGATCTCACGGCATCATGCCCCAGCATATTGACTCATCTCCAAGTATCATATACTATCATCATATCCGTGTGTACGTATATATATATATATATATATATATATATATATATATATATATATATATATATACTCACACACACACACACCCCCCCATATACGCACAAGAAAATCAAATGTAAGCGTGTGCGTGTGTGTAACGTTTTGAAAATCGTTTCGGTGAAATTTCGAAAAAAAGTTAAAATAAGGGGGTTTTCTGTAAAAAGTCAAAATGCAAATATCTTTATTATAAAATTAAATATACATATTCTAGCTATGTAATTGCTAGTATTTGGTGTTTATTGAGCCACTGGTGAAATTTCAAATTTTCTGAAAAATTTTCCGAAATTAATTATTTTAATATTATTTTAAGCCGTCACTAATACATTTAATTAGGGAAAATTACAAATTGGAATGAGTTGAAACAAATTTTGTGCATCATAAAACTTTAAATAAAATTTTATCATGTGGTTTTTGAAATGAAATCGTTTTCCAAAACGATTTAGAAAATATCGAAGAAAAAGGCTTTTTTCGGTGAAATTTAGTGTTAACGGGAGTTGGGGTAATACATTTATCTTTTTTTCCTAACCCACACACCCACACCTCACCCTCTCTCCCTCTCCCCATGTGGCCTGGCCTACCATGACAGCCCTCCCCCTCTCCCTCTCTCCAATCACTTCTTTTGTCAAAAGAAAAAAAAAAGAAAATGATAGAATTAGAGTGGACTTTGACTAGAGTGGACTTTCTCCACCTCACTCTTTCTCCTCCCTCACCCAATCCCCACCAATTCTGGCTGAAACCTGAACCCACAACAGCCCCCAAATTCTTCATCTCATTTTCCATCAAAATCCCCAAAATTTCTATCAAAAATCCATCCTTTTTCTCAAAAATTCAAAGCTAATTCAAAATCCAAGCTTTACCCATTATTCTTTAGCTATTCAAGCATGGATCTTGGAGCATGAAATCATTGTTGGAGGCTAAGATTTTTACAAGTTTGATCTCAAGCTTGTGAGGTATAATCATAACCTTATGCTTAATTTGTTGTTAAATTACTTCAATCTAGCTATTAGGTGTTAAATTAGGGTTTTAAATTTCAAGTTTGAAATTTAAAGAAAGGGTTTTGAATACTAAGTTAGGGTTTAGGTCAATTGATCATGATCTAATTGTGTGGTTATTATCTAGTGGGCATGCTAAAACAAAGCTAATTACTAGGTTACTAATTGTTTTGTTTAAAATTGTTCAAATTATGCTAATTTGCTAACTAGGATTTTGGAAATTTATTAAATGGTTTAGATTAAAATATGATTAAGGTTACATGACATTATTAACATTATAAATTTTGGTTTAATACTATAGTATATGCAAAACTAAGTTTAATTGATGAATTGTGAATTTTACTTTAAAAAAAAGTGTTAAAATTGATATGTTTGCAAACTAGAATTTTGGAGTTAATGAAATTTAATGAGATTAAATTATAGGAATGGTTTATATGACTTTGTTATGATATTTAGTGGATATTGTGGCCGCTAGATTCGTTTATATATCGAGTTTTGTACTAAAACGGTTAATTTTTGCTTGCTTGATTTTCGGAAAAATAGCTTTTAAAGTGAGTTTGAGGTTTTTGTGAATTTTAAACTATTTTATATTATAATTAGTGCTTGTGATTGTGTAAATGAGTGTGTTTGGGTTTTTCTCGATGGTTTGGCGTTTGTACGCCGACGTCGAGGATTTTTGGGTTGATTTGTGAAAGCAACCATAGGTTTTGACCTATGTGGGATTCGTGTGTCGTTTTGGTCATGAGTCGGATTTTAATGCGATACGATACGTTGTGATATATAGGTACCCCCATGTGGACTTCGAGACGACAAGCAAGCGTGTGGCGACTTCGGCACCGGTGAGCGAGGACCAGGTGAGTGGATTTATATCTACGGGGAGAAGTCGGGTGGATGGCGTATAGCACCCCCGCAGTCCGTAGTGTAGCTCATATATATATGTTTATATAGGTGTTTTATGATACGAGAATGTTTATTCATGTTATGTTTATGTGTTCATGGTTTACCTTTGGGTTAGTTGCGAAACCCTAGAGTAGTTGTTATACCCACGTACGCACACACAGATTTGCATACTTTACCTTCTTGTACGTAGATTGGGATGTGTATATATGTATATATGCGTGGGTATGGGACTATGCATATGTACATTCATATACGCATGCATGGATAATGAGGATAGTACTTGGGATTTATGATGAGTCGATGAGATTTGATTTGAGGCCGTGAGATCGGTGATATAGCAGGGTTCGTATTTGAGATACGACATGACGTTGTAGCGGGTCCTTGACGTGGTGTTTCACACACGTGCATGCATACTTAGGCGGTATCAGTATTGTACTAGACGTAGATCAGTACCCCGATCATGATATTTGATAAAGAGGATACCAGATGAATAGTATGATGAATGTGATATTGACCCATACCCAGATTTGGGATACCGTACGACGGATTTACGTACGAGCTATATATTAATGATTGATCCGCACTCTTGACTTGGGATGTCTGATTATAGATATGGTATCGGATATGATATTATTGAGGCGGGATCACCGACTATACATATACAGGTATGTATATGTATCGACTCAGATGATAGGAGGTTTCCTTACCTGTAGTTCAGCTTGTTAGTTCAGCCGTATAGTTTAGTGTAGTTGTTAGATTAGATTAGACTCCTACCTATTTCAAAACTAGCGGATCGTGGGTATTTTAAAAGATAGGTCAAGGGATCTACGGATATTTCAAAAGACGTATCCTTTCTTAAAACTACCGTAGCCCTATTTTCAAAACCCCACGATTCGTGTTAATTCAAATGGCACCATTGTTTAATATTTAGCTCCCTCTCATTTTGGTTGCTCCCTCCGCATCGCATACTTACATTGTTATTTCATATTGCATTGTTGACATTATGCTGTTAGGACACCAGCACCATTACCGATGATGAGTATGTACCACGTACACTTACTTGCCGGCTCACACACATCTTCATCGGTAATTGCCATGTCACGTACACCTTAGAAAATATTATTGCTTAACTTAACTTGATAGCTAGTAGTTTGACATAATATTAGTGTACTTACCTTATATGCCAGCTTAGATATTGTACTTATTACTTGTCACTTCATGCATACTGTTATTCATTGTTATGCCGTATTCATGGATTCTTATGCCTATATTCATGGGTTTATATGCTATTGATGATTTGGATTCGGATTTCTATGAGATTTTCTGGATTTGGGGGAAAACCGCAAAACTTGTATAAGCTTCTTTCCTCTCTTTTAAATAAAAAGTGCGGTTTTCCCATGATGTATGAGTCGTCCACCATGAGTTTGCTGATGGATTTCGAGACTCGATTCGAGGAGTGGAGGAACCGTTTCGGGTACATGGTGGGCCCGGTGCGGTACCCCGGGGCAAGAGGATCGTGTTGTTGACGTTGAGCCTGGCAGGGGAGCACTACCGACCGGTGATATTATCCGAAGCGTCGGATATCCGGAGGATACCGTCGTGGTCTTGAGATGGATGGTAGGGGCCGGTCTGGACTGACGGCGCCCTAGATATTGTGATTGAGACATTGAGATTTCGAGATATTGAGGTACAGAGACTGTGATACAGAGATATCGAGATATTGGGATTACGTTTTGTGCCGATGCTAGGCACTGTTTTATGCTGATTTCATTTATGATATCTCATTTTAAAAATACAAAGGAAATCTCACTAAATTATGAAAACAGTTTCTTCATTTACTTGTATTCTGTTTTCATGCATTCATACCTCATTCATATGATATATTACTACCTGAGGCACTGACACGGGCACATGAGATTACACTCGGGTTAGATATCACCCTAGCCATTGTTATAGGCTGCATGTTATACATATATTTGAGGATATATTATGATCATTGACCTAGGTTGCGTTATTTATGCAATTTCTGTTCGTAGATGTTTTTCTATTCACGAGTTGGCAACTCACCCCCGTTGTGCCCCAGTTTCTTGCAGGTTTGTCGTACAGGGTTCTTTACGGCTTTGCGGGCATAGTTTCGTTCGGATGATTTGCTAGTAGGTGGGTTTACTTGTATCGTACCCCATTATATATCTTGTATATCATTATTCTGTTGTATCTAGAAGTTCCATCAACCAAACATGTATTTATTGAGATAGAGACCCGAGATGTTATTCTTTCGACCTTAGAGTCGCGCGTTGTATTTCTGTGGATTTCTTGTTGTTTGAGTTTCCTTTTGAGTTTTGATCCTCGCCCTTGGCGTTGTATATTATATTGCTTATGTGGTTGTGACCGTCGATTGACGAAGAGCTAGCTCCCGCTTGGGGATGCCTTTTTATTGATTTCGTATACTATTTATGTTGTATCCCGTTTGGGGGCCAGTATTTACAAAGGAGACTCTGCCGAAATTTTCAGGAAATATTTGATGTTTTTAAAATGCATAATTCGGCTTATGCTAATAAAACTACTTGATTTAAATTGGTTTTTCCTTCACTCTACTACTTTTCTTGGTTTGGATTTCTGGGTTTTCGGCTTACTTAGATTACGTACGCCTCGAGACGTTTCGTAGTTTAAGTGCCGATCATGTTTCGTAAGGCTTGATATTCGCTTGCCGATGTCGATGTCTCCTTGCCCTTGCTTGTCTACCCGAAGTTGACGCGGAGGTACCTTTACATATAACACATAGTATTCTAAACAGAAATCACGCACGAAACCAAAACGGTGCACGAATCACTCATAGGTTAAAATCTATGGTCTACGCTTGCAAGAAGAACTAATACCCCTCGACATCGATGTACAAATGCCAATCGATCGAGACAACACAAAAATACCCAAGTTCAAGTTACAGAATTCGCAAATCCCGAAATCAGAAACTATGTAAAACACATCCAGATTTTACCCTAGGTAAAATTAGCCAATTTTGCATATGGGGTAGGTCTAATTTAAAGATAAAGGGACCACAGACCAAGCACGGACCAATTTGGAAGTACCCGGGCCGCAATTTACGTCCAATAGGGTTAAATCTGGGGCCTGGATGAAGGAGTTTGGGCTCAGGTCTCTAGGTTAGCTTCCAGGTCACCTGCACAACTCACAGTAATCGCTATAAAATTTTTAGGGTCCCCGAGTGATAGCAGATCTCCAAAATACATCACCAAAGTCAACAAAATCCGATATCAGGGTTTCTAAGTTCAAGTCTCGGGTTTAAGTCTCTCGTTTCAATCACTGAGGGGGTTTAAGTTCACTACTAAACCTTAATTGCACCTTTTCCATTCATTATAACACCTAAAGCTCAACTTGGAATTTTCCAAGTTCACTAAACCTTACTAAAAGGATTCTAAACTAATTTATATGCTAAAGGAAAAGGATTACTACACTAATGGTGAAGAAAATACCTCATTTGGCAACTCAAGAAATTTCTTGAGTTGCCGCAAGTGCTCAAAATCCAAACTTTCTTGATCTCCCATGCTTGTAGTGAGCTTGTGCACATTTTTTGTGAAGGGAATGAAGTGTTTTGATGTGGTTTTGGGGTTGTAATGAGGAGGTAGAGGTGGTGGAGGAAGAGGGCAGCCATGGAGGTGAGGAAGGAGAGGGAAATGATGAAGATGATGAAGTGAAACAAGGAGCCATGGTGCAAGGAGACCCCTCACCCCCTCTCTCTCTCCAAAGCCCATACCTCTATGTCCCCAATTCTTTATTCCTTTTTCTTTATCTTTTCTTTTTCTTTTCTAAAACAATAGAAAACCCAAATGAAACCATGCACAATTTAGGATTTAAGCCAAGTCATTAAAAATGTAACAAGTGTTAGCAATGTGACATGGTGCATGTCATATGCAAAATCATACTTAATGCATAATTAGTGAACATCAATCAAGTTTAGAAATAAACTTGTATATAATTAAGTATAAAAATTATAATTTGCCTAAATCACTTAAATCCCTCCAAAAATCACCATTCAATTTAATTTTCCCATATTTTCCAAACTATCGGTATATAATTATACCACATCATTAAAATATTCATAATATTTATTATTTTAATTATATAAATTCCCAAAAATAATATTTTATTTTTCTGAAATGTTACAGTCTTCCCCTCTTAAATAAATTCGGTCCCCGAATTTAAATTTAAACCCCTCAAATACTAAAACATTTCAGTAAAATGATCAAGTCGTCGGGGCTCCGAAATCATTCATATATAAAATATATCGTAGCGCAATACATGCGCATGGAAACGAGTATACAACTCAAAATCAAAACTCTGTCAAGCATCCCACAATCATCGGAGTTCTGGTGAAGACACCAAAGTCAAAGTCCAATACAAAAACCAACATGATATATAACAAAACTATAACATGTACATAGTACGCATCGTTGTAAACTCGTCAAAACATCTGAAAGAAATGCATGCCAAACCTTTTTCAAGTTGCTGTGCGATGCGCGCATCACGGCACAAGTAGCGGGCGTTTATTGTAAGAAAATAACTATATATATATATATATATATATATATTCTTTGTTTAACATACACGTCCCACTGTTTTGAAAATAATTTAGAAGGGTTTCCTTTGTTAAATGTCTTGTGTCATCTCGGACACGTAGGTAAATACTGAGACTATAACTCCCTTTTGGAAATCCCTTCGATAACTATCAATACATGCAAAAACATATTCAGGTACTGTTCTCTGACTAGTCCTGCTCAGTCACTATACCAAATAGTAAATATTATAAAACATACTGCTCCAAAGAAAACGTACTCAATAGTACATGTTAAAATGCCGCGTGCGCGCACAAAATCGAAACCAATGAATGTGCCATACAAGTGCACAGAAACAAAATCTAAGTGCAACGGGTGTGCACGAAAACACCTGTCAAAGGCAACGAGTGTGCCTGACAGCAATGTCAGGTGCATCTGATATGCACGAAGAATCCCAATTTAGTGCATCTGGTGTGCACCAAAATCGCATCAAGCACGTCAGTATGCGCAAGAATCCAAATCAAGTGCACAAGGTGCATGAAAACCAATATCGAGTATCACAATCGAAATCGACGGTATACAACACATCTCAATCCAAATCAGGTATACCGTGGTATATAATCTCACAACCATGTGCATCAGCGTGCACAAAATGGAATCCAAATACTGAAAGTGCATGAAAACTATACCGAAGGCACAATTCAAATCACATACATACCATAGGTGTGAAATAAATATCAACATCTCGAATGATATCAAATCGAAACCGAGTGCAACTGTGGTGCACAAAAACTCAATCATGCAAATAAATCGCCCAAATTACCGAAATCCAAAATGACGGAAACAGAACCGCTCTGGCACATCCTCTAAAGATCTCTGGCCAACTATCATGGTCACTCATAACATGTCTCGTCGACGATGCCGAACTCTGGCCTACTGGGTGTGCGTATATAATCGATTCTGGGTCCAAATCTTCTCGTTTAGTATTTCTAGAGAGATCTTGTCGGGGTCTCTCCCAATCTCGTTTCTGCTGAACTGCCCGGAAGTCATCACCTTTTACTAAATCTATTTCTTGTTCCGGAACGGCTGCATACTCATCACGACTCCTTCTGGAAAAAATATCCATATTCAACGCCTCTGCATGCGTATCACATCTCTGATGTCAACGGAGTGGAACGTCATATCATCAAAATCTCGTACGAACCTCTTACTCCACTTTTCTCTAACGTCGACTGATTCGGACTCGTCTCTTCGTACCTGTATGGACCGCGCTACAATGGCTATACTCATATCTGGAGTCTCCCAAGTAATGTATCCCATCACATGATATACGGACGGCGTCGAACTTTTCGATCGATTCATCAAAGTCCCAAAATTCCCCGAGAGCTCAACTCTCAGGTACATTTTAATAATATTCAGTACATGCCACAGTACCTATGGACCAGCTGTAGAAGGGCAAACCCAGGTCTCATTAATGGTACCGCGGAACTGCCGCAAACCCTAAGGTTCAAAAGCGTTCCCATGGTCATTATATCGAGTTAGGGTTTCATTCTTCTAGAGGGTCCACAGAATTACTTACATGTTTTTCCGAATACCTTAAACTTGGAAAAATAGGTTTCTGAAATTCGATCGTTTTCTATCAACTCTCAACGTACCTGCGTGAAGTCTTCTCAAGCTGGAATCAATCAATCTGATGCCCTCGCATCGGGGTGAGCAAACGAACCACATGTCCTAGTCATTCATCCTTGGGTGACTAGCGATCTTCTATCATATCTCTAAGTACAACTCGTGTTGCATTAGCTTCGAACATCTGGGGTGATATCTCGTCATTCGCAGCAACAACTGGCTCATTGTCCGCACGCTAAACAGTGCCTCAATCATCAAGAATAGACGATACATTAACGGTCATCACATTCTAGCTGGCCTCTATCGGTGGCCCAATCCTCTGGTGTTGATCTGCACGTTCGAGAAATTTTAGTAAAAGCAATCCATCAAACGCTCATGGCGCGAAAACACAATAAAACGACACATCTATGCAATCGTGTGTCACTGGAATTATGCCCTGGTCAGTCCTCGTCCAAGACGAGCTCGTGCTAACTGCAACTCTAGCCGCAGCTCTCTCTGCCTATGCAACCGTGGTAACAAAACCACCAACCGATATCGATGAGAATAGATCAATGAACGAATAGAATACTGTGCAAAGAAATGTACATCCTAAGGCTTCTTAAGCGGAGGAGAGTATCGTAAGTATGCCGCGGAACATACACACAGTACATCACTCTACTTAAGTCACCTACTCCATCAACCAAGGTCAACCTATGCGATGAAAGTTCGGGTCTAATACCCCCTCGACCAAGTTTAAGTTCCGTAAGGTCAAGCTTAGGTTTCGAATATATATAAACGTCCTAGACTCCGCATAGTCAAACATAGACTCGAACCAAGGTTAAACCTAGCTCTCTGATACCAACTTTGTCATGACCCGAAATGGCACGTGACTGGCACTTGAATCATATGAAGTCTATAGGACATCTGATTCAAGTAAGCAAAAATCCCAGAAATCTAAACCATTTGAAAAGAGAGAGAAGGAAAAGTTTAGTTTTAAAGCAAGTGGTTTAACAAAATAAGCCGTAGTAAGCATTTTAAAACATCAAGTCTTTTCTGAAAATTTCGACAGATTTTCCTTTGTAAATACTGGCCCCAAATGGGTACAAACATAAATAATATGTATAATGAATAAAGGCAACCCCAAGCGGGAGCTAGCTTTTCGCCAATTGGCGGTCACAACCACGCAAGCAATATAATATACAACGCCGAAGGGCGAGGATCAAAACTCAGCAAGAAAAGAAATATCCTCAAGAAAACCAGACAAAAAAACCATAATAATACAGCGCGCGACTCTAAGGTCGAAAGAATATACACTGGTCTTCTAAGTCTAACAAATATACAAGTCTGGTTAATGGAGTTTACTAGATACAACTGAATGTAAATAAAGTACAATGGTGGTCACGATGCGAGTGAACCCACCTACCAAAGCAATCACCCGGAAGGGAGCAGTGTGCCAGCAAAGCCACCCAGAAAACCTGTACGGCAAAACCTGCAAGAAACTGTGGCACAACGGGGGTGAGTTGCCAACTCGTGAGCAGAAAACATCACCGAGCAGAAATCGTATATATGACTCAATCCTAGGTCTTACGATAATAATATCCTCAAAATAATATAGCCTGAAGCATCAAAATAAAGGCAAGGTAAACATCTACTATAGTTTAGTACCAAGTGCTCGTGTCAGTGCCTCAGGTAGCAACATATCACATGTATGATGTATGAATGCATTACAAATGAAAACAGAATACATCATGAATGAGAAAACTGTTTTCTTAATTTAGTGAGATTTCTGTATATAAAAATCGGGGTATCATCAATGAAATCAACATAGAATCCGTGTCAAGTATCGACACAAAACATATACCCCATTGTCCAATATCTCGGGCTCCAGCAATCCGGACTGGCCCATATCATAAATCTCAATATCTCAATGTCTCAATATCTCGGGCTCCTGTAATCCGGACTGGCCCAAATATCATTCTCACGACTACATCGGTATCCTCCGGATATCCGCCGCGTCACCAATAACCGGTCGGTAGTGCTTCCCTGCCAGGCTCAACGCCATCATCTGCGACCATCTTGCCTCGGGGTACCACACCGGGTCCACCATGCACCCACAGACGGTTCCTCCTCCTCCTCAAATCGGGTGTATGATATCGCTCAAGAGCCGAGAAAACTCATGGTGGACATATCTCACATCATATCACGGGAAAACCGCACTTTTTATCTTTTGAAAATGATAAATGAGTTTATAAAATCTTGCGGTTTCTCCAAATCCAGAAATCTGATGGAAATTCCGAAATCCAAAAATGAAGGGTCAATAATAATGAATACCGGGCTCCGGCAATCCGGACTAGCCCTATAATATTGCATGGCAAATGAATACATAAACATGCATGTGTATCTAATAAAGAATGCAATATCTAAACTAGCACCGTAATGATATTTCGGAACTATCGGCGAGCAAGCGACATCAATGAAGTAATATTTCTAAAGTGTACGTATCATGGCAATTACCGATGATGATGTGTATATGCCGGCAAGCAAGTGATTGTGAACATATGCATTATCGGTAATGGTGCTAGTGTCCTGACAGCATGGGTTCATAATAAACAAGAATCACAAGTATAAGCATGCAATGCGATAATAACAACATGAATATATGGACAATGAATAGTAAATGCAGCAAATAAGAATATATGTTTCTAAATACGAGTCATACAGTTTTGACATTTGAAATAGTACGAATCGTGGTTTGTAGAGAACACGAGCTACGGTGTTTTTAAGAAAAGGTACATCCTTTGAAAAATACGTAGTATCCCTCGGCCTGTCCTTAAAATACTCACGATTCGTTAGTTTTGGAAATAAGTATGACTCGAGCCCAGTCTAACATCTACTAAGTAAACTACAGGACACAGTTAAGAGACTAATCAAAGGGTAAGAAAATCCACTTAAGTCTGAGTCGATATATATATCTAGTAGTCGGTGATCCTGCCTCAATAGCGTCACGTACGATAAAACGAACAATACGACATCCTTGAGTCAAGAGTGCGGATCTATTATCATAATTATATCTCGTATGGTAAATCCATCGTACGGCATCCCAAAATCGGGATACGGGTCAACTATCACATTTATCTCATTATTTATCTAGTATCAATATCATCATATCCTGAATTAGGGTACTGATCTAAGTCTAGTACATTCCGATACCATCAACAACATATATATAACCATCAACAACATATATATATATATATATATATATATATATATATATATATATATATATTCGCGTGTATGAAAACACATCGCCCGTCGATCCACTATAATATCATGTCGTATCTCATAATACGACCCAAGTCACATCACCGATCTCACGGCATCATGCCCCAGCACATCGACTCATCTCCAAGTATCATATACTATCCTCATATCCGTGTATACGTATACATACATACATACATACATACATACATATATACATACATACATACATATATACATACTCACATATATATCCCCATATACGCATAAGAAAATCAAATGTAAGCGTGTGTGTGTGCGTGTGTGCCAATCTTTACTCTAGGGTTTCGCGATTAAGAAACAAAACTAAAGGCATTTTCCTACAATTACGCTAAAATTAACCCAAAGTCATCTAAGCATTTCTTGCTAAGTATACGCATCTCATAAAACACATAAGTATATATATATATATATATATATATATATATATATATATATATATATATATATATATATATATATATGACATTAATGGAGGAAAGAGGCCATAGGAGAGGATTTCCTCCTATGGCGTGGAAAAAATACAACCTCCACCATTTTTTCCGACGATCGGCACCCATCATCATCATCGTTATTATCTAAGATGTGCGTACACCAAATTTCATGTGATTCCACAACTTTTTCACCGTTGATTTAGTGGGTTCAAAATTAACAGTTTACCGACAATAGAATATCTTACATTGCTAAATCAACGGTGAAAAAGTTGTAGAATCACATGAAATTTGGTGTACCCACATCTTAGATGATAACGATGAAGATAATGGGGGCCGATCGTTGAAAAATTGGTGGAGGTTGTATTTTTTTCACGCCATAGGAGGAAATTTCCTCCTATAGCCTCTTTTCTCCATTATTCTCTCTCTCTCTCTCTCTCTCTCTCTATATATATATATATATATATATATATATCATAACGCATTCACGTGCTACACTACGAATCTGCGGGGGTGCTATACGGCATCCACCCGTCTTCCCCCGTAGATATATATCTACTCACCTTGATCTTCGCTTGCCGAAGTCGATGTCTCCTTGCCCTTGCTTGTCGTCCCGAAGTTCACGCGGAGGTACCTACACATATAATATATAGTATTGTAAACAGAAATCACGCACGAAACCAAAACGGCACACGAATCACTCATAGGTTAAAACCTATGGTCTACACATGCTAGAAAAACCAATACCCCTTGACATCGACGTACAAACGCCAATCGATCGAGACAACACAAAAATACCCAAGTTCAAGTTACAGAATTCGCAAAACCGAAATCAGAAACGATGTAAAACACTTCCAGATTTTACCCTAGGTGAAATTAGCCAATTTTTCATATGGGTTAGGTCTAATTTAAAGATAAAGGGACCACAGACGAAGCATGAACCAATTTGGAAGTACCCAGGCCGCAATTTGCAGCCAATGGGGTTAAATCTGCGGCCTGGATGAAGGAGTTTGGGCTCGGGTCTCTAGGTTAGCTTCCAGGTCACCTGCAGGACTCACAGTAATCGCTATAAAAATTTTAGGGTCCCCGGGTGATAGCAGATCTACAAAACACATCACCAAAGTCAACAAAATCCTATATCGGGGTTTCTAAGTTCAAGTCTTGGGTTTAAGTCTCTGGTTTCAATCACTAAGGGGGTTTAAGATCACTACTAAACCTTAATTGCACCATTTCCATTCATTATAACACCTAAAGCTCAACTTGGAATTTTCCAAGTTCACTAAACCTTACTAAAAGGATTCTAAACTAATTTATATGCTGAAGGAAAAGGATTACTACACTAATGGTGAAGGAAATACCTAATTTGGCAACTTAAGAAATTTCTTGAGTTGCCGCAAGTGCTCAAAATCCAAACTTTCTTGATTTCCCATGCTTGTAGTGAGCTTGTGCACATTTTTTTGTGAAGGGAATAAAGTGTTTTGATGTGGTTTTGGGGTTATAGTGAGGAGGTAGAGGTGGTGGAGTAAGAGGGCAGCCATGGAGGTGAGGAAGGAGAGGGAAATGATGAAGTGAAACAAGGAGCCATGGTTCAAGAAGACCCCTCACCCTCTCTCTCTCTCTCTCTCTCTCTCTTTCCAAAGCCCATACCTCCATGTTCCTAATTCTTTATTCCTTTTTCTTTATCTTTTCTTTTTCTTTTCTAAAACAATAGAAAACCCAAATAAAACCATACACAATTTAGGATTTAAGCCAAGTCATTAAAAATGTAACAAGTGTTAGCAATGTGACATGGTGCATGTCATATGCAAAATCATACTTAATGCATAATTAGTGAAAATTAATCAAGTTCAGAAATAAACTTGTTTATAATTAATTATAAAAATTATAATTTTCCTAAATCACTTAAATCGCTCCAAAAATCACCATTCAATTTAATTTTCCCATATTTTCCAAACTATCGGTATATAATTATACCGCGTCATTAAAATATTCATAATATTTATTATTTTAATTATATAAATTCCTAAAAATAATATTTTATTTTTCTGAAATTTTACATTAACGGCAGCTTAGTCCGCGGCTGCCGGAGATTCGGATCCACACAATCAATAAACCCCAGCCTACCCTAGGCAGAAGGAATCTGTAATGCGCCTGACAAGCGCGCGCGTATTCCCATCTCAATGGGGTGACGAAAAACACCCTGCAGATTCTGGCACGCCCGGTGGGACCTTTTTCTTCTCATATATTTCGGGTTAAACGTTCATGCAAACTCAATCAATATACATATCAATTGCTTATACTGAAATCATGCTTCTTTATGCAGGTTAACAAATTTCAAATTGCAATCTCCGGACGCAACAAAATGTCTCTAAGGATCAGCTCAGCTCTTAACAAAACTCCCATCTCCTACACGATGAAGATGGACGCCAGGACGGTCCTCCCAGCCAGTCTCGGGCGATAATGGGAAGAGCCGCCGCTACCATTTGGCTCTATTCTGTTCGTGTCAGCTAACGCCATCCCAGCTCCTCAAGCTTCGGTAACAGACAAACCGGCCTCGAAAGAAAAGATTCCAAATGTGATGATCTCGAGGGAACCACTACCCAAACGCAAGTCGGGTTTTGAATGACTTTCTTTAGCTCCAGCTAGGGGCAAGGCCATCAACACCAACAAAGAAACAAGACATCTCGGCCAAGCTCCAGTAGTGCCCCTGACAACTGCTCAATTGTGTATCTTCTTTAAGCTCCCCGTTAATCAGCTCACGATTGCTTCCTAGATGACGGATGCCCGCCAAGCCCTCAAAATTGAGAAGCTAAGACAGAAAAGGCTCAGATACAGAGCCAGCAAAAGGGCCAGGGCTCATGCTAGGCTGAACTTCATGAGGTTCCAAGAACAGGGTTACCCCGCCAAAGATTAAGAGATGGTTGGATGTGTGGTCCACACTGTCTATATGGTGGGCACGTGCAGCAAGAGCAAGGACGGGGCCACAACATCTCAGATCCAATCTGGTATGAATGTGGCTGCCACTTCTCAAGACCAGCATCCTCTGGGAGGTAATGAAAACCCTTCCAGTGAGGCTGATGAGCAAAGAGATCCCTCGGTTCATGAGGAGTCGGGCTCGGAAAGCGAAGATGAGCCAATCTTCCGTCCCAAAAACACAGAGCAACAACTTCTCCAAGAGCTCCGAAAATAGCTCAGAATCAAAGACAAAGAGATGACCAAGCTCTACTCAAAAATTGACGACTTGACGAATGTCATGATGCAGCTCACTGCCCAAGTTGCCTCTCAGCCGCCCAATCAAGCACAGGGATCTGCTCATGAACCAGGAAACGATGTCCCGCGACAGCCGACGCATATTCCCTTAAATCCAAAGGTGGGGGGACCACATGAAAGTCAGTCGCATCCTGTCTCAAGAAATGTCTTGGCTACCGATGACAGTAGCCCGCTAACTCAAGATCAAATCATGGATTTGGTTGCCAACAAAATCAAAACATTGGTAGCCGAAGCCGAAGCATGAAAAGATATCAGCAGTAGTGAGAGACCATATCCTGCTCAGTATGATCTGGTAGAATTTCCTAGCGGCTATGTCATCCCCAAATTCGGAAGATTTGATGGGACGGGAAATGCGAATCAACACATCGCCCACTTTAAAGCCTTATGCAGAAATACTTGGGGCAATGATGCGCTTCTCCTCTGCCAGTTCGTTAATAGCTTAACCGATGTCGCTTTCAACTGGTACACGAGCATACCAGATGGCTCCATTACTACTTTGGTCCAAATGGAATCTCTGTTCCGACAAAGGTTCATGAGTGTCAGCGATAAGATCACCATCGCCGACCTCGTAAGGACCAAGACAAAGAACAATGAAAGCAGCACGGATTTTATAACCCGATGGCGCAATCTCTCCGTCAAATGTGGACCGCCGATAGAGCAGGACCAATCTGTTAGCCTCATTGTCGGAAATCTCAACAATTGGATGGCCCCGTTTCTATGCACCGCGGGTCTCAAAATATTCCAAGAGCTGACCAGGAAAGTTCAGATGTTGGAGCGCTCAAAGCAGGAGTCCTCCTCCGATTCTCAAAATAACAATAGGTCCTGGAGAAACCGAAAGGACGATAATCACAAAGATGGAAGTTCCGACGATACTGAATCTTTCAACACTTCGGCTAACCGAAATAAGCGAGGGATGAGCGGTCCTAATGCCAACCAGCCTCGGAAGCCAGTATTCGGGGAGGGAAGAGAATCTCTACTGAAAGAGAAATTGTATAAGGTCTATTCCTTCAAAAGGGACAAAGTCTACAAGATATTCAAGGATGCCCTAAGAAACGGTCTACAATTGCTGGAATCAAAAAGACCGCAGGAAGCGAATATGACCGACAACCCTAAATATTGCCCCTATCACAGAGTGATAAGTCATGCTATTGAGGACTGTTTCGTCTTCAAAGATTGGGTCGAAAAACAATATAACGTGGGAGATATCTCGTTGTCCCCCGGCGTGTTAGCGAACAAACAAGCTGCGACCGCCAATTTCATACAAATGGAAACCGAAGCCCTTTGGGAATCTCCAGCTCCATCGACCACCAGGTCGTTAAACTGGGGGACAACCGACCACCACGTCGTTAAACTGGGAACGGTCGACCTCTAAGTCGTTAAACTGGAGATGTAAAATTGTGTAAATAAAACAAAAAATAAATAAATAAAAAGCCGAAATGATGGGACAACTCACAATAAAAATCAGCGAGTAAAAATAAAGATGAAAATAAATCCGAAATGATGGGGCGACCGCGAATAAATAGCCGAAATGATAGGGCAATCGCGACCATCGCGATAAGAAAAGCTAAAATGATAGAGCAATCGCGGTAAAAAAACATCCAAATGGTGAATGATGAGTCTCTCCTGGTACCATATTTCAGTGCAGCGATACAGACGCCAACGAAAATTTAAATCCCCAGACGGCAAATGATGAGTCGCTCCTGGTACCATATTCCAGTGAAGCGATGCAGACGCTAACCAAATTCCAAATCCCTAAATTCCCAGCGGCGAATGATGAGTCGCTCCTGGTACCATATTCCAGTGCAGCGTTGCAGACGCCAACCAAATTCCAAATCCCTAAATTCCCAACGGCGAATGATGAGTCGCTCCTGGTACCATATTCCAGTGTTGCGATGCAGATGCCAACCAAAATTTCAAATCTCTAAATGTCCCAACGACGAATGATGAGTCGCTCCTGATATCATATTCCAGTGCAGCGATACAGACGCCAACAAATTCTCCCAGCCCTACGGTTGGTCTCCAAACTGGCTACCGTATACAATCCACGGGCTCAAATAATTCTCATCATACCCATACCCCACCGCAATCACCAGTCCAGCGGCCGGTCTCCGCCCTTGGAATTATGCTCCATTTGGGAAGACCACTCATGTGTCCTTACGATACATGAGGAGAACAAACTTACGGGATCCTCACGACTCATAAGAAAACACCTTCGTGGGATCCTTACGACTCACGAAGGAAAAACACACTTGGGAGTCCTCATGACTCCTAAGGAGAAAATACACCTACGAGATCCTTTCGACTCGTAGGGAGAAAATGTTTTTATGGGACCCTTACGGCTCATAAAATTGAAAATCCTTAGGTGATAGGGACCTAAACCTGTCTCCTAAGTCATCACTCCCCAACGGGAAAAGGCAAATGATGAATTTCTCCTGGCACCTGTGTTTCAGTGTTAGCAACGCTGATGCCGACCCTGACCTCTAAGTCGTTAAACTGGTAACAGATGACACCTAAGTCGTTAAACTGGGAACAGAAGACACCTAAGTCTTTAAACTGGGAACATATGACCTCTAATTCGTTAAACTGGGAATAGATGACCCCTAAGTCGTTAAACTGGGAACGCGGGAAATCCCTTCACGGCAAATGATGATCCGCTCCTGGTACCACATTCCAGTGTAGCGATGCTGATGCCAAACCAAAACCAAAATCCCAAGTCCTCCTAGGGCAAATGATGAGTTGCTCCTGGCATTATTCCAGTACAGTAATACTGATGCTAAAAAAATTCCAAATTCCTCTCAAATTCAAAAGTCCCTCCGAACAAGGCAAAAACCAAACAAATCAAACCAACCAATTCCAACATCGACCTCTACGTCAAACAAAGATACACTCCGTAACGAGGAAACGTCAAGCAAACACTCCGTAACGGGGAAACGTCAACCAGACACTCCGTAACGGGGAAATGTCAAGTAGACACTACGTAACGGGGAAACGTCAAGCAGACACTCCGTAACGGGGCACATCAACCAGCGACACCCCGTGCCGAGGAAACGTCAAGCACACACTCTGTGCCGGGGGACACGTCAACCAGCGACACTCCGTGCTGGGGAAACGTCAAGCACACACTCCGTGCCGGGGACATGTCAACCAGCGACACTCCGTGCCGTGGAAACGTCAAGCACACACTCCGTGCCGGGGACACGTCAAACAGCCGACACTCCGTAATGGGGAAACATCAAGCAGACACTCCGTAACGGGGAAACGTCAAGCAGACACTCCATACTGAGGACACGTCAACCAGCGACACTCTGTGCCGGGGAAACGTCAAGCAGACACTCCGTGCCAGGGACACGTCAAACAGACACTCCGCCTCGGGGAAACGTCCAATAGTGACACTCCATGCAGGGGACAGGTCAACCAGCGACACTCCGCGCCGGGGAAACATCGACCAGCGACACTCCGTGCCGGGGCACGTCAAACAGACATCCGTGTTAGGGATACGTCATACACTGACACTCCGTCTTGGAGACACGTCAAGTATCGACCGTCCATGTCGTAAAAAGGGCAGTGCCAGCTTCCCAAAAAGTGAGAACCAAATCAAGTCGCCTCCACGTGAAAGAAGATCCATCAATTTCATGCACGCGACCCACATATGCGGTGTGCAATTATTGATGGGGGGCACTTTGTTGGGGTCAAAAATTACACCCCGGTTGACTAAGTCCAAAATCAAAGTCAACCCTAAGTAAGTGGGCCCAAGCCCAGATCAAGTGGGCCCATGCCCAAGTCGAGCCCCGCGGCCGGCCTCCCCCATGCCAAAATGAAATCATGTAATAAATAATTTTGGTATAATTTTTTATGCATGAATGGGAAAAATGCCATTTTGTAAAACTTAAGGGGCTATGTGTAAATGTGTAAGCCTATAAAAGGCAACATAATAATGAAATAAAAGAACTTTTCATTCCTCTCAAAATCTAGGGGTTTTGGTGCCTCCTTCTCCTTCCTCAAGGTTCTAAACCTTCTTCCCCTTTTCAACTAAATCAAGAGTTTACTCTTCCTTTTCCAAAAATAAATAGTTTTTCACCACAAAACCCACAAAAGGAAGCTCAGATCTTCCATCCAATCTCCAAAAGGAGAGATTTTTTTTAAATCTCACCCTCTTTTCCACTAGAGCCAGCCAATAAAGGAGAGGAAGAAGGAGACCCATTTCCAAGAACCCCATTTTGGGGAAGATCCAGGGCTCAAGGGAGAAGCCCCTTTCATCAGCTCCAAAAATATCTTAGAAGTTTAACTCCTTAAACACGCACACACACACACACACACACAAAATAATAAAATTTTCTTTTTGGGAGTACAACTCCCAATGCAGGGGCTAAGCCCGCTTGTCCTCTCTGTCAGGAGTTTAACTCTAGAAATCAAATCGGGAGCACCGCTCCCAGTGCAGGGACAAAGTCTTTTTTCCTGCTGACGCCCAGCGCCCGCATGCTAAGCACGTAGGGCGCCGGCGCCCAGCGCCCGAGTGCCAAGAATGAGGGGCGTCGGCGCCCGGCGCCCGCGGCTAAGCACGTAGGACGTTGGCTCCCAGCGCCTGGCGCCAAGCGCCTACGTGCCCAGAACGTGAAGTGCCGGCGCTCACGCGTCCTTTGGATGCCATTTCCCCCCTCATTTTATATACACTCCACAGTAAAAATATCTCCCTCGTTAGAAATTTTTTTCTAACGGGGCGCTGCCCCGCATCCCGCAAAGGGGCTGCTAGCCCTCTTGACCCCAGCCCGCTATCCGGGTAGCGGGACCCCCGTAAAAACTCTGCGGGCCCCCCGATATACCCAAAAACCTTTCAAAACACAACACTGCACATTGAGTTTGCATGACCTGTTTGACCCGTCGATCAGAGGTTCTCTCGCTCCAAAGGCGAGGGGTAATTAACGACAGCTTAGTCCGCGGCTGCCGGAGATTTGGATCGCCACAATCAATAAACCCCAGCCTACCCTAGGCAGGGGGAATCTGTAATGCGTCTGACAAGCGCGCGCGTATTCCCATCTCAATGGGGTGACGAAAAACACCCTGCAGTAAGTTTATCTATAAGAAAAATTAATAGCACCCTGATATGGTGAGACCGGTAAGAGACTACCTTTAAAGGCCGAGCCCCTAACTCCAAACCGCCAGTTTTTGCCAAAAAACCTCCAATAGAGGGTCTTCTGTAGAGTTAGGTGGTGATTTTTGTTCTGTAGCTTCATTTGGTAGTAATTAAGGCTACTATATTGTTTGTTTTGTCCCATATTACATATAGAGAAATCCGGGAGTGTTTTAGTATGGTTTTGGTGATGTTTCTGACATTTAAAACTTGGTTTTTTGTATTTCTGTAACTCGACTGAATTGTTCGACGTTCGTACGTTGATGTCGGGGGTATTTGGTCGTATTTGGAGAAAGTGAGCTATAGGTTCTAACCTATGTACGCTTATCTCGTTGTATCGCTTTTTATTTGATATTTACGCCGTTGTGTCATAATTACGATTATAGGTACGATCGCGGAGATTTCCGAGATGGAAAGGACGGGCAAAGCGATTGTGGATTTCGACTAATTCGACACGTCGGTGAGTAGATTTATATATATGGGGGAAGTCAGGTGGATGTCGTATAGCTTCCCCGCAACCGATTAAGTAGAATACTTATGATATATAGCTTGTCTATAGTGATATGTTAGATAACTTAGCCTACAACTAAATTAGTGAATACTAGGTATCTATTAGATTACATATGGGTATGGTTATATCTTGATATATGATTATTGTGACATATGTATGTGACTATAGATCCGTACGATATGGATATGACATTGGATGGATATTGTATGAGGAATCATACCGTACTTGTGATGACGAGGATAGTGTGCCGAATACGACCGAGATTCATTTGGATTCGCGAAGTCATGTGTTTATCCTGACTTGGGACATTACGATTGCATGAGCTATACACTTTTAAAACCAATGATTTTTTTACAGTTTTAAATGATAAATGACAAGGATGCGGTGCTATTTCCAAAACGGATATGTATTTAAATATACTGCAGCTTCCTTATTTGCAAAATAACGTTTCGTTCCATTTTCAATGGTAATGGTATAGCTCATAATAATTAGTTACGTTTAATAATTATACACGATACGATTAGATTTCCTTTATACGCTCACGATACGATTACCGGTTATATATGTTAGTTGCATTATATATGTTAGTTGTGTTATTATTCTTATACGAACACACTGGTAGAACACTGCACAACTACCAATGAGTACTATATTGCACAAATCACAGACACACATGTTACACTATACCTTATTAGACTGCTATGACACTATAGGACTGCTATACTATGTTATATTCATGTAAATGTTGATACGGTTCGGTATTGTAGGATATATATGCCCTAGAGGCCATTATTTGTAATGGATACCTTGGATATGTATATATATGGGACAATCTTTCTCGAAATGATAGTATGATATATGGTTTAACTTTATCTTAACATGTGCGTATGTTCTACTTGTTATTACGTAATACTTATACATGTTGATAAAGCCCGTAGGACATGCTTAACTACCATCGTTGTGATGGCGGTCATACTTGTGAGAGCTGGGAAGTCTATAAGCATATCCTTAAAAGTGTCCCCAGTCATAGGAATATCGAGACAGGGCATCGATATCCTAGAGTACACTGGTGTATACATTTCTAGACCCCGACGAGGGGCGATGGCTAGTCTCACAGCCATTGGTGTGTTTCACCTAAGATTGTATACATGTGCTCACTGTGGGTGGGTACACTGGACGGATTCGCCGAGAACTGTTGAATGGTATTATACCTAACGTCAGATGGCAGTTCTCGTGTGGCATGTGTACAGGTAGTCTGTAGACCTAAGATCATCATTTGACTCGTGTGAGTTCCCACTGTTCTTTGACTACTACCAACCGCGTCTCAAAGGAGTCGTGCAAACAGGTTTTAGTTGGGTACAGTCCTGAGCCACATGGAGGCAGTGAGTGATTGTTAGTGATTCGTCACTCCCGGTATAGGGAGTCAATATCGCACTTGCTTGGTTGGTCAAGATCATAAGCCCCTGGCCAAGGAAGTTGAGAATTACCGATAGATTAGATCAGTAATTTCTCGAATGGTATTGAGCCACAACAGCACGACTTATCATGGTTAGTAGGGGTCTGACGTTGACCTCCCCCTAGACCCGGTATGCGGTACTCTCAGATGAACAGACCGGACTGTACGGATATTGTTACGGTTAGGCTCAGTAGGGGTTCAGATGAGTTTGCTCATCGTCCTACTTTTTCGACAGGTACCTGAGTAGCCGTTACGTATACCTAGTACCGCTAACGCGCATGTGGTTAAATCGACTGCCAGCGTACCGTCGAGTCTTTAGAGCCCCCACACAGAAGGTTTCTTTGGTTCAGGAGAAACGAGTGAAGGCGTATGTTTATACGTGCAGGGATCCGATTGATTGCGTGTACTAGTTGCGCGGAATTTAATCGGACGGTTTTTTGATACTAGCGGGCTTAGGATTAAGCCGGTTCATTAAATCGGATATTGATTTAGTGCAAGTATTATTTTTAGTGGTGTTATTCTATCTCTTGGGTATTCGTATTTTGATACGAATACGGATATGTATATACGGTAGAGAGTATTTTGTATTTATACAAAATACATTCTAGAAGGGGCACCTCATAATAAGGATTTTTCTATTTATTGATAAATAGAAAATGAGGTCTAAAGGAAGCATGGGATGATGGATGGTTTGGGCATTTATTACCATCACTATTGAAGCATGGCTAGAATTTTAAAAAGAAAAGAAAAGGCTTCATATTAGTTTAACTATCCATTCTTCATGGTTGCTATCTTTTTATTTTCAAGAGCTTATTTTCTTTATTGAGTAGCCATCTTCTTCTTTGCTTCCTGCTCTTCAAAAATCCTATCATTCTTATGAGTTGAGAAACAAGGATTTTTGAGAAAGAAAAATCACCACTAACCTTCTCCTCTCATCCTTGACTAGCTAGATTAGCAATCTAGTTAGTTAAGTTTCTTTCACTTGAAAGTGGTAGCTTGCACCTAGGACCTTCGGGTGGAACATTTAGGATTCAGGAGACCGGCGATCAAACTACACTAAAGACCCAAAATGAGCTTAAGAAGAGGATTCAAGACCCGAAGGACACGAATCCGATAGATATAAAATTCTAACATAGTAGAATAAATACCTTTGTAGAATAGCTAGTTAGGGTTTTGTGGTAGATCATGGTTAAATGTCTTTCTTGCATGCTCACAAAATCTGGTTTTTGAAATTCTGCTTCTCTACAAACCTTGTAGAGCATGTAAAATAGACTTACATTGGTAGTCCACAAAACTTAACTAGCTAGTTTGCACACGTTTAGAACTTCGATCGATGGAAATTGTCCAAATCGCATCTCCAAAACATGCTCGCTGTTCGAATTTTAAAAAGTGTTAAAAAAATATTTTCAGTCACCTTAAAAATATGTGTAGGCTTTTGTAAAGACAAGAAAAATTTTCGAGCAAACGATCATTAAATTAGACCGCTAATCCGCGGCCAAATAGGTCATTTGGGCGATGATTCGCAGCCTAATTATGGTTGAGTTGCCGCAATTTTTTTCTGTGGTTCATGTTTGTGGAGATGTGATTTTTGTGTATATTAGTTTTTTCCCACACTTGTTTGTGTACTAGTTTGTACATAGGGGTAAAAGCGGAAAGTTTTAATCGATCGAAATTCTAAATTTTTGCTTTTCTGTGTATTTGTTTCTGCGACCGTGAATATCATTGAGCAGTATAACCTGACTGATTGCTATATGCACAATCAGAAGGGTTTACAAACATGATATTCGCGTTGATGTTCTGTGATTGCATTGATGCTATGGATAATTTGTCATGGTGGATGGTCTATTGTGCAATGATTATAGTACAGTGTTGATTCATCTATATATTCATTATTGCGGGGTGAGCGTCCGACATATGGACTGTCGTTTCCGCACGTTTGTATATTCTTTTATCGGGGCACGGCCGGGTTGAGGTCGATGTCACTGTTGTATATATTTTTATTTTTTTGTTCTAGGATTACCCCGCGGAGGAGTGCTCGAGTAGCTGGATTCTAGAGGGCAACGGGGCCCCATCTCATGGCGTTGAGACCGGAGTGCCTTATTCTAGAATTGGCGGGCTACTCGCCACACTCGTAGGGGGTATAGGATGACCCAAGGTAGGGTGCACAAGTTACCGGATTCCGTGCGCTGGGTGGCCTACTCACTTTGTTGATTAGGTTTGTCTCGCTTCCGGGATTGGCGGGTGGCTTGCCGCGCTCCCAGGGGTCTTGGTTTTTCATTGCACAGGTCACGACCCGGAAAAGGCACGTGACTGGCCCTTGAATCATGTGAAGTCTATAGGACCCCACCTAATTCAAGTAAGCCAAAATCCTAGAAATCTAAACCTTTTAGGGAAAATAGTGGAGATGAAGTTTTGAAATAACGGTATAATGAAAACAAGTTTTTTCTTTAAAAGATAAGTATTAGTATACGATAACACAATGTTTGGTAGCTATGTTGAAAACATGTTTCGTCATTGAAAATTTCGGCAGCACCTCCTTTGTATATTGAAACCCGAAAACAAATACAAGCAATATGATAAAAGGCATCCCCAAGCGGGAGCTAGCTCTTCACCAATTGGCGGAAACAACCACGCCAGTAATGCAAATATACAACACCGAAGGCGAGGATCAAAACTCGGCAATAAGTAAAGAGAACTAAGCATCATCAGGAAAACCAGAAATAATAATAAGCACACAAGCGCAACTCTAAGGCCGAAAAAAATATACAACTGTGGTTTTCTAAGTCTACTAAACATACAAGTCTGGTTGATGGAGCTTTAACTAGATGCAACAAATAAATATACAAGTATAAAATGGTGGACACGAAGCAATGTATCCCACCTATCAAGAAATCACCCGGAAGAAAGTGAAGTGCCAGCAAGCCGCTACGGAACCTGTACGGCTAAACCTGCAAGAACTATGGCACAATGGGGGTGAGTTGCCAACTCGTGAGTAGAAGACATCACCGAGTAGAAATCGCAAGTATGACGATCTCCTAGGTCATACAGTACAATACCAAAATAATAGTAGCACGGTTACATCGAGTAACAGTAGAGATGATAATATAGACATATGTGTAAGGTCAGGTAGTCGTATCCGTGTCATAAAATAACTACATGTCACATGTATGATGTATGAACGCATCACTAAATGAGCGTGTCCAGCAACGACACAGAAAAATCAAGATAAACCTGAGTGCCAAGCATCGACACCCGAAAATATCATGAAAACCGTGTCTATCAGCGACACAAAATCCTCATAAATCTCGGGCTCCGTCAGTCCGGATTGGCCCAAATCATTTGATCGCACGACT